>BPLQ01015574.1:0-561739 GCA_021605075.1 Caerostris darwini
TTAATTTATCCATTGGCCTAACAATAACATAATTAATTAAATGTATTCCACTTTTTAAAAATAATATAGTTAATTTCTTTTCGTGTAATTACTATGCAGTTTTAAGGGTTATTTTTTTATCAACTCAGTCGAAGTCTATATATTTTTTATTTATTTATTCGCTAACATTTTAAATTGAGACCAGTCGGTTGAAGAAATTTTAATAATTCTGAAGTACAACGTAATGCTTCATACCACACAGAGACTCGGAATGGGTAGGCCACGTCAAAAGGTTTCGTTGTCGTTTTGAGCATTGGCCGAATTTGTTTCTAAATATCTTTGGCAACGCGTCTGTAAATACCACGTGTGTGCAGAATTCTTTTAGTGGGCACGTGTTGCAGTTTTCAGAAAACGACAAAAAGTAAACTTACCACTTAAAATTAGCTGTAGCTGGTTGGAAAACATCCCATATATACAGTTTAATAATAATATATTGAAAATAATCCAAAAGTTTGAGCGTATTGAACCGCACTCGTAGAAATATACGACAAATACATATCCAGAAATTCATTAATTATGAGAGGTCACAAGTTTCCTTTTTCATTCAATCCATGTACACGAATAACTCTTTAATCCTTCAGACAGACCGCAAGATTCACTGGTTGCTTCAAAAGTGTATATATTCCTCTTTTTATTTGTTGTAAGGTCCCCATCGCAGGCAAGTGCAATAGCAACTAGGACCGAGTAGGATATCATGAATGATATAGACTACATAAGCGCAAAAATTAGTTTAATACTTTGGTGGAACCCATTGGGCCCCATACCAGATATTAAGCTGACAAGAACATTTACTACACTTGATCTTAGCCGATAGGCCGAGAAGCGATAACAATCAGCAATTTGCGAATTTTGCACTCGGAATTTTGCCTTAAAATTACAGTTTTCTCAAGAATAGATTTAGCTTAAAATCCTTGTCACCTGTTTTAGAAAACTTAGCCATTCAGCTATTTCATTTTTTATTTTTAATATAAATTCTGCTCATCGACTGACGGTAAAAACCAAATGCAGGATTAGCAAAAGTTTATCTAAAACAGGAGACTTTTTTTATTGAGTTTTAATTCCTTTTCAGTTGTCCTTTCAAATAGTTTTGACCCGTAAATCAAATGATTCTTCAATTGGGCGTAGAGGTTCGTCGATTTCCTGGACACTTTCACCGTTTCTTGTTGTTTAAGTTTTTAAAATTTCTTTCACGAGCTATGGGTTTATAAAATTTTTAATTTATCCATTGGCCTAACAATAACATAATTAATTAAATGTATTCCACTTTTTAAAAATAATATAGTTAATTTCTTTTTTTTTGTAATTACCAAATGCAGGATTAGCAAAATTTTATCTAAATCAACTTTTTTATTGAGTTTTAAAGTTGTCCTTTCAAATAGTTTTGACCCGTAAATCAAATGATTTTCATTTTTCAATTGGGCAGAGGTTCGTCGATTTCCTGGACACTTTCACCGTTTCTTGTTGTTTAAGTTTTTAAAATTTCTTTCACGAGCTATGGGTTTATAAAATTTTTAATTTATCCATTGGCCTAACAATAACATAATTAATTAAATGTATTCCACTTTTTAAAAATAATATAGTTAATTTCTTTTCGTGTAATTACTATGCAGTTTTAAGGGTTATTTTTTTATCAACTCAGTCGAAGTCTATATATTTTTTATTTATTTATTCGCTAACATTTTAAATTGAGACCAGTCGGTTGAAGAAATTTTAATAATTCTGAAGTACAACGTAATGCTTCATACCACACAGAGACTCGGAATGGGTAGGCCACGTCAAAAGGTTTCGTTGTCGTTTTGAGCATTGGCCGAATTTGTTTCTAAATATCTTTGGCAACGCGTCTGTAAATACCACGTGTGTGCAGAATTCTTTTAGTGGGTACGTGTTGCAGTTTTCAGAAAACGACAAAAAGTAAACTGACCACTTAAAATTAGCTGTAGCTGGTTGGAAAACATCCCATATATACAGTTTAATAATAATATATTGAAAATAATCCAAAAGTTTGAGCGTATTGAACCGCACTCGTAGAAATATACGACAAATACATATCCAGAAATTCATTAATTATGAGAGGTCACAAGTTTCCTTTTTCATTCAATCCATGTACACGAATAACTCTTTAATCCTTCAGACAGACCGCAAGATTCACTGGTTGCTTCAAAAGTGTATATATTCCTCTTTTTATTTGTTGTAAGGTCCCCATCGCAGGCAAGTGCAATAGCAACTAGGACCGAGTAGGATATCATGAATGATATAGACTACATAAGCGCAAAAATTAGTTTAATACTTTGGTGGAACCCATTGGGCCCCATACCAGATATTAAGCTGACAAGAACATTTACTACACTTGATCTTAGCCGATAGGCCGAGAAGCGATAACAATCAGCAATTTGCGAATTTTGCACTCGGAATTTTGCCTTAAAATTACAGTTTTCTCAAGAATAGATTTAGCTTAAAATCCTTGGGTTCACCTGTTTTAGAAAACTTAGCCATTCAGCTATTTCATTTTTTATTTTTAATATAAATTCTGCTCATCGACTGACGGTAAAAACCAAATGCAGGATTAGCAAAAGTTTATCTAAAACAGGAGACTTTTTTATTGAGTTTTAATTCCTTTTCAGTTGTCCTTTCAAATAGTTTTGACCCGTAAATCAAATGATTCTTCAATTGGGCGTAGAGGTTCGTCGATTTCCTGGACACTTTCACCGTTTCTTGTTGTTTAAGTTTTTAAAATTTCTTTCACGAGCTATGGGTTTATAAAATTTTTAATTTATCCATTGGCCTAACAATAACATAATTAATTAAATGTATTCCACTTTTTAAAAATAATATAGTTAATTTCTTTTCGTGTAATTACTATGCAGTTTTAAGGGTTATTTTTTTATCAACTCAGTCGAAGTCTATATATTTTTTATTTATTTATTCGCTAACATTTTAAATTGAGACCAGTCGGTTGAAGAAATTTTAATAATTCTGAAGTACAACGTAATGCTTCATACCACACAGAGACTCGGAATGGGTAGGCCACGTCAAAAGGTTTCGTTGTCGTTTTGAGCATTGGCCGAATTTGTTTCTAAATATCTTTGGCAACGCGTCTGTAAATACCACGTGTGTGCAGAATTCTTTTAGTGGGCACGTGTTGCAGTTTTCAGAAAACGACAAAAAGTAAACTTACCACTTAAAATTAGCTGTAGCTGGTTGGAAAACATCCCATATATACAGTTTAATAATAATATATTGAAAATAATCCAAAAGTTTGAGCGTATTGAACCGCACTCGTAGAAATATACGACAAATACATATCCAGAAATTCATTAATTATGAGAGGTCACAAGTTTCCTTTTTCATTCAATCCATGTACACGAATAACTCTTTAATCCTTCAGACAGACCGCAAGATTCACTGGTTGCTTCAAAAGTGTATATATATTCCTCTTTTTATTTGTTGTAAGGTCCCCATCGCAGGCAAGTGCAATAGCAACTAGGACCGAGTAGGATATCATGAATGATATAGACTACATAAGCGCAAAAATTAGTTTAATACTTTGGTGGAACCCATTGGGCCCCATACCAGATATTAAGCTGACAAGAACATTTACTACACTTGATCTTAGCCGATAGGCCGAGAAGCGATAACAATCAGCAATTTGCGAATTTTGCACTCGGAATTTTGCCTTAAAATTACAGTTTTCTCAAGAATAGATTTAGCTTAAAATCCTTGGGTTCACCTGTTTTAGAAAACTTAGCCATTCAGCTATTTCATTTTTTATTTTTAATATAAATTCTGCTCATCGACTGACGGTAAAAACCAAATGCAGGATTAGCAAAAGTTTATCTAAAACAGGAGACTTTTTTATTGAGTTTTAATTCCTTTTCAGTTGTCCTTTCAAATAGTTTTGACCCGTAAATCAAATGATTCTTCTTCAATTGGGCGTAGAGGTTCGTCGATTTCCTGGACACTTTCACCGTTTCTTGTTGTTTAAGTTTTTAAAATTTCTTTCACGAGCTATGGGTTTATAAAATTTTTAATTTATCCATTGGCCTAACAATAACATAATTAATTAAATGTATTCCACTTTTTAAAAATAATATAGTTAATTTCTTTTCGTGTAATTACTATGCAGTTTTAAGGGTTATTTTTTTATCAACTCAGTCGAAGTCTATATATTTTTTATTTATTTATTCGCTAACATTTTAAATTGAGACCAGTCGGTTGAAGAAATTTTAATAATTCTGAAGTACAACGTTAATGCTTCATACCACACAGAGACTCGGAATGGGTAGGCCACGTCAAAAGGTTTCGTTGTCGTTTTGAGCATTGGCCGAATTTGTTTCTAAATATCTTTGGCAACGCGTCTGTAAATACCACGTGTGTGCAGAATTCTTTTAGTGGGCACGTGTTGCAGTTTTCAGAAAACGACAAAAAGTAAACTTACCACTTAAAATTAGCTGTAGCTGGTTGGAAAACATCCCATATATACAGTTTAATAATAATATATTGAAAATAATCCAAAAGTTTGAGCGTATTGAACCGCACTCGTAGAAATATACGACAAATACATATCCAGAAATTCATTAATTATGAGAGGTCACAAGTTTCCTTTTTCATTCAATCCATGTACACGAATAACTCTTTAATCCTTCAGACAGACCGCAAGATTCACTGGTTGCTTCAAAAGTGTATATATTCCTCTTTTTATTTGTTGTAAGGTCCCCATCGCAGGCAAGTGCAATAGCAACTAGGACCGAGTAGGATATCATGAATGATATAGACTACATAAGCGCAAAAATTAGTTTAATACTTTGGTGGAACCCATTGGGCCCCATACCAGATATTAAGCTGACAAGAACATTTACTACACTTGATCTTAGCCGATAGGCCGAGAAGCGATAACAATCAGCAATTTGCGAATTTTGCACTCGGAATTTTGCCTTAAAATTACAGTTTTCTCAAGAATAGATTTAGCTTAAAATCCTTGGGTTCACCTGTTTTAGAAAACTTAGCCATTCAGCTATTTCATTTTTTATTTTTAATATAAATTCTGCTCATCGACTGACGGTAAAAACCAAATGCAGGATTAGCAAAAGTTTATCTAAAACAGGAGACTTTTTTATTGAGTTTTAATTCCTTTTCAGTTGTCCTTTCAAATAGTTTTGACCCGTAAATCAAATGATTCTTCAATTGGGCGTAGAGGTTCGTCGATTTCCTGGACACTTTCACCGTTTCTTGTTGTTTAAGTTTTTAAAATTTCTTTCACGAGCTATGGGTTTATAAAATTTTTAATTTATCCATTGGCCTAACAATAACATAATTAATTAAATGTATTCCACTTTTTAAAAATAATATAGTTAATTTCTTTTCGTGTAATTACTATGCAGTTTTAAGGGTTATTTTTTTATCAACTCAGTCGAAGTCTATATATTTTTTATTTATTTATTCGCTAACATTTTAAATTGAGACCAGTCGGTTGAAGAAATTTTAATAATTCTGAAGTACAACGTTAATGCTTCATACCACACAGAGACTCGGAATGGGTAGGCCACGTCAAAAGGTTTCGTTGTCGTTTTGAGCATTGGCCGAATTTGTTTCTAAATATCTTTGGCAACGCGTCTGTAAATACCACGTGTGTGCAGAATTCTTTTAGTGGGCACGTGTTGCAGTTTTCAGAAAACGACAAAAAGTAAACTTACCACTTAAAATTAGCTGTAGCTGGTTGGAAAACATCCCATATATACAGTTTAATAATAATATATTGAAAATAATCCAAAAGTTTGAGCGTATTGAACCGCACTCGTAGAAATATACGACAAATACATATCCAGAAATTCATTAATTATGAGAGGTCACAAGTTTCCTTTTTCATTCAATCCATGTACACGAATAACTCTTTAATCCTTCAGACAGACCGCAAGATTCACTGGTTGCTTCAAAAGTGTATATATTCCTCTTTTTATTTGTTGTAAGGTCCCCATCGCAGGCAAGTGCAATAGCAACTAGGACCGAGTAGGATATCATGAATGATATAGACTACATAAGCGCAAAAATTAGTTTAATACTTTGGTGGAACCCATTGGGCCCCATACCAGATATTAAGCTGACAAGAACATTTACTACACTTGATCTTAGCCGATAGGCCGAGAAGCGATAACAATCAGCAATTTGCGAATTTTGCACTCGGAATTTTGCCTTAAAATTACAGTTTTCTCAAGAATAGATTTAGCTTAAAATCCTTGGGTTCACCTGTTTTAGAAAACTTAGCCATTCAGCTATTTCATTTTTTATTTTTAATATAAATTCTGCTCATCGACTGACGGTAAAAACCAAATGCAGGATTAGCAAAAGTTTATCTAAAACAGGAGACTTTTTTATTGAGTTTTAATTCCTTTTCAGTTGTCCTTTCAAATAGTTTTGACCCGTAAATCAAATGATTCTTCAATTGGGCGTAGAGGTTCGTCGATTTCCTGGACACTTTCACCGTTTCTTGTTGTTTAAGTTTTTAAAATTTCTTTCACGAGCTATGGGTTTATAAAATTTTTAATTTATCCATTGGCCTAACAATAACATAATTAATTAAATGTATTCCGCACACCATGTATAATAAAAGAACATTCAATGAGGGAGTTAGTGGAAGATTCCACTGCTAGCTATCGGTATGAGAGATGATTATTTTGCTCCAGGAGCGCCTTGTGTCCTCTCGGGCAGGAGGTTCGATGCCAATTGAACCTTTTACCGGGACGTTGCATGGAGCGCTCTTGCAGTGCCTAGGAGGAACACGGTTACAGGTAGAAACACATTGGTTACATGCTCCTCCTCTGGTTTCACCTAGTACGTCTCGGGGCCGAACCAACATCGATCGTTAGAACACAGGTCGTTCATTTTTTCTTTTAGATTGACCACGTTTCGTAAATGGTTTACAGGTGATGTAGAAGTCTGGTTGAAATGATTTAGAACTTGGGTAGTTATATACTGTGATACAATTGGGAGCTGATCGCTAGTATTGATCCGATGTTCGATGATATTCGTTGGTCCTACCCCTGGTTGGAAGCATTTTTCGTAATTTTGGAGATGTGAATTTAATTCTATCCGTTGTGGTTTTGAGAAACGGGTATCCTCATTTTTGCAACGTTGACAAGGATGGGATGCAGGAGGCATCACCAGAAGAGACTTCATGTCTGAAGGAGTTGCAATGAAATCAAATTGTTATTGAGGAGTTACTGAGAAGTACCATTGTCCTTTCTGAGGATTCAGAACGATTCCTGCAGCTTTAAAAAAGTCTGCTCTAAGAAGAGTTCGGTTTCCCTTGGCATTTTTGAAGACTATAAGTATGGTAGGAATCCTTTTCCTTGGACACTAGTATCCACGGTCGTAGAGCGGATTTCGCTTTTTTTTGTAAATACTCGTCAGTCATAGCCATGTCCACAGTAGCACTATTAAATGCTTGGCCATTCTACTTGAGAAAATGGTAAAGTTTTTCTCCAGCAACCGAATGTGTAGCTCCTGTGTCGGCACACACTGCTTCTCTTGAACCACAGATCAAAACTTCAACTAGACTTTCCGGTTGACTTATTGAAATACTATAAAATTTCATGTTGTCAAAGGTTGGCGATTGGACATCGTCAACTTGAACTGTAGAATTACAGTTTCGACATGTTGTCCTTATTACTCCAGACGCTCCGCAACCATAGCGTGAAGGAAGGAATCTGTCCACATAGATGGGATCCCGCCTACTTTGGCTGGGGACTGAGAACAGAGCCGCCTTCTGTCGTTTTGGGTAGTGCTTCTTTTTTAGGTTCTGTCATAATGAATGGTAAGTTCTCTCCCATATGTCACCTTAGAACCTCTTGAATAATTTTGCTTATCATCAGATCTTTGGTATTCTGATTGCTTTGGATAACACCTATTATTGGCGTACGAGTTTTCCCTCTGTACCCTGCTTGTCCGTAGGTTGTCGTAAGAGTCCATCTTTTCGACGAGTTCTTCAGGGGTGAGCCAATCTTACCATACATCCATAAAATGATTCCTAGCATCTGGTGAGACCTTTTTCGTCAATAGATCTAAAATCATTAAGTTTTTTATACTACCAAAGTCCTGGATGTGTAATTCAGCTAACCAACCTTCAAAGTAACTTCGTAGTTAAAAATGATAATCTTTCCAAGTCTTTTCGTATGCTTTTTATGAATCTTTTTAATAACATTTCTTTGAAGAAATCAAAATTCTGAGCTTTGTCCTCAACTTCTCTAGCAAGAAGGTGGGCAATGTCATTAGATAACACTCCTACTAGATATGCAACCCAATGCTCTTTGTCGACATTTAAAAATTTAAGTTGTCTTTCAAATAAATTTAAGAAACATTGACATGTCTTCTTTAGGATTAAAATCTGGAAGTAGCTTCTTTAAGTGTAAGTTTGATTGAGCACTGGGGGTAATGTTGGCATTAGCTAATGGTTGTACAAATCGTTGAGCTTCAAGTTGTACTCGTAATTTTTCTAATTCAAATTCGTGGAATCGTTTTTGTTCCTCGATTTTTCTGCAGCCCTTGCTTCGGCTCCATTTTCTAATCTTTCAGTGACTATGTCATCTAATGTGGTTTGGACAAATTCTACATCCGCTGTGAAAATTGGAGTTTTCATGTTCAGTTCCCGCAAGTCTATCATGCTCAAATCTCCTTCAATCATCTCGCCAAGTTTTGTAGCGAGAGCTACTAAATCTTATTTCCTGCCTTTTGCTAGAAAGGGCATGTTGGAAATTTTTTTTCTTTATATAAATGTAAATGGAAAAGTTATTGTTTCTAGTGCACAGTCGCTTCCCTAGCTAGGGCGCAGTCACAACACTAACGTTAACTAAATATTCCTTAATATTAATATTTTTTTAACACTTTTCTAAACAGTAACAGTCAACTACTATACATAAACACTTTCAAAATACTTATTATACTTAAATTTAAATTTGTAAGCAATAAAATTTGAAAGTAGGTTAAAGAGGAAATAAATCAATAGTAGCTTTTTACTAATACTCAATACAATATTGCAATACAATCTGTATTCAAATTACATTTTACTTTAATTTTACTTCTATGTATTCATTAGCTCAGTCATAAAGTTGACTGCTTTCACTCTGAATTGATAAATTTTTTAAATACTATTCATAAAATATAATAATGATAAATTTAAACATTCTAACAGTAAGTAAATATAACTATTTAAGTTTCCGAGAAAAAAACTAAACAGAATAAAATTTATAATATATTCTATTCATCCTACTAAATTAATATTCTATTTCATAAGATGAAACAGACAAACAAACATTCAAATGCAATCTCTGGCAAGATGCCAAATATTCAGATATGAAACAAAAAAGGAAGGAATTGAGGGAGAAAAAGTACAGCTACTAGACAGTACTAGTACAGTAGAAAAGTACAGTACTTACGTTTATGAGTCCTCAAAATGGCAGTTTCTAACTACGTACTTTAAAAAATGTTTCATAAACCTTAAATTCAGATAAATGTTATACTTATCTAAGTTATAGCCAGATACTTCATCAAATTAAACAGGTTCCAGGCCACGCAGTTGGGCGCCAATTTGCAGTAGATGTGTCGTAGTATGGTTGAGTGTGGTCAAAACGAGTCCCAATAATACTAACGCATTTATTGGGACGCAGAGGGCCCGGATTTTCCTAGGCTAACTAGGCTTCAGCGTAGGGCCTCAAGTTCAAGAGGGGCCTACATTCAAATTGTTAGCAAAACTAGAATTACACTATTCTAAAAACAGTAAATACTACTAGATAAAAAATAAGGAGAAATAAATAATAAATAATAATAACAGTAAATACAACTGAATTGAAAATAAGGAGAAATTTTGCACATATGAATAATAAACAAACATAAATCTTCAATGTATTGACTATATTTAATTTAATTTGATAGAAAATATGATAATTTTTATTGCATATTTTATTTTAGTAGTCAAAGATTTTTATTATTTGAATTTTGTTTCTTTGTAAATGTGGTGTGTTGTGTTTGATTAGTTATTGTTACAAGTACTACATATGGTGCTGAGAATAAATGTCCAAATAAGTGTTCTCAATTTTTTTTTTTTTTTATTTATTATCCGTGCCACATTTTTTATAAAGATTAGTACCAATCACAACATGCTCCATTTAACATATTGATATACACTCAAGAGCCAAAACATTATGACCACCTGCCAATAACGAGTTGGCCCACCTTTAGCGCACAACACAGCTTCAACCCGCCTTGACATGGATTAATACCACCACTTAATACCAGTTAAATACCACTTCCACCTGATCGCGTGCCTTCCACGTCATCCAGGCGAGTCCATTGCAAAATGTAGGGGTGGTCATAATGTTTTGGCTCTTGAGTGTATATCACAGTAATGATGTATTTTATTATCTGTCATGTAATTTACAAACTTAAAAATGGGAGGGCCTCATAAGTGGAATAGCCTAGGGCCTCTTATCATCTAAATCCGACCCTAGTGACGCACACAAATTTGTTGAATTATAATAAACAATATTTAATACACAGCATGTATAATTAAAGAACATTCAATGAGTGAGTTAGTGGTAGGTTTCCACTTCTAGCTCTCGGCAGTAGAGATGATTATTTTGTGCCAGGAGCGCCTTGTGTCCTCTCGGGCGGGACGTTCGATGCAAATTGAACTTTTCAACGGGACGCCGCAAGGGGCATAGGAGGAACACGGTTACAGGTGGAAACACTGATAAGAACATTTACTACACACTTTTTTAGCCTATATGCCTAGAAGCGATAGCAATAGTTTCCCCCTCCCATATTGGGAGGGGGAAACACCCCTAACATCGAGAGGGGAAGAGGAAGTGAAGGAATGAATTGCACACGTCGGAACCAATGACTTAGAAAAGCTTCGAGTAAGAAATGAAATAAACAATCTTTGGTGGAGTGTTTGATTTAATCAAACATGCATTTAAAAATGTTTTATAATAAAGAAAAATTGCGTAAATCTATATTACTCTGGATTTTATATCTTTTTCAAAATTTACATCTTTCAAATTTAAGTGGTTAAAATGGATATGAGGTTAATTAAAAATCTGCATGTATTTTTTTATATGTTTTGTATCAAAGACCACGAGATTTGGCATAGATGTAATTCAAAAGAAATATCTGTAATTTAGTCTATAGAAATATTTTATAACTTATCTTTTACTTAGTAAATTGATTATAAAAATATCTATAACAAATAAATATTTGTATGTTTTGTCTATATAAAAGTTTTAGAAAAAGTTAAATTTATTTTTAAAGAATTTTAATGCATAAGTAATTAATTAAACAAAAACAATAGATTAGTTGTTCAAAATATGATCTATAAATAAAAAATGAGCTAGATTTCCCAGGGACGGTTTAATAAGAATATGCAACAAGAAGAAACTACAGAACCTGTTACAATTTATCGCTTACATTTGCTATTTTTTAAAAAACAAATAGCAGATTATTTTCATGAGGCCTAAAGTAATGCTTTTACAAATCATAAATATTGTGAATTCTTTTTTTTTTTTTTTTTTTTTTTTTAATAAAATCTGACTGCAACTGTTAAATATAAACAAGTAATATAAAAAATAAAAAAAATTTAATGTCAATTCCTACTTTTTTTCACTATAATGCAGAAAGTCCTTTATAAATAATTTTCATTCATTTTTTTAAGTTTATCTGGCGCCATCTATTGGTAGATATATACAACTTAAATCTAAAAAAAAACTAAAATTAATTAAATTTAATTACTGAATTAATATTTGAAAAAGCTGCATTAACGTCCAGTGTCATCCACTCCAAGTTAAAAAAAAAATGCATTTGGACTTGAGTGGATGAATAAAAAGTATTTTATTAACGATTGAAAATTTGAACAAGATATATATATAGGGAGAGTGTGAGCTAATAGAAGGAATTGAAAAAAAGGAAGTTCTTTAGGTTTTTCCTGTTCTTTCGAACTTTTGAATTAGTTGCATTTAAAAGAGTAGAATGATGAAACAATATTTTTGCAACTCATTATATGCATACATTTGTAAACATTACGTTTAGCGGATGGTAATGTATTCTCAAATATTTAAAGTATTTTTTTAATATAAAATTTAATTTGCATGAAGTGATATCATTATTTATTTATTAGTATATATTATATTGGACATGCAAGGAGAATCCAGAAAGTCAGATAAAATATTTAAGTTCTAAGAATCAAAATTAGCTCTTTGCTTTCCTATCCTACAAAATTAAATTTGCATTAATGAAACATACCATCAAGGGATTGCAATATCGGTCCAAAAGTTCAATACCGGTAGCAGAAATTTTAGAAAAAGAAAGAAAACACAGGTGTTTTTTTGTTTTATTTGCCAGTTTTATTAGAGAATATAAATATCACAAAAAAGATTCGAAATGGCAAACCATCTAATGCTGTCATTTTACTTATAATTTCATCCAAAATATCTTTTTTTTCTCCCAATATAATCTAAAATCCCTGACGGCTTATAAACTATGCTTAATTTGTATCATCATTGCAATTGGAGTCTTTCCTCTTTAACAAATTTATATCATGTTTCGTTTTTAAATGTGTCTGGAGTCCGCTTGTACTTCCTCCATTCACTTTAATAACTCTTGAACATGTTTTACATTGTGCCGCCATATGCAAATACAATGTGAATAACAAACTCACCAATTAAAAAAAATATCGAAATATTACACACTTTTTTTTTCACAACTACAACCTTGTTTTCGCACATAAGAATTTCTAGTTATCAGATAAAAATTTCCAGATAAGATTAGGAGTTTCACAGATAAGAATTCTACATTTTTAGTAAATACCGAAAAACGTTATTTAAACTTGTGAATACCGGTATTACAAAATTGTACAAATGGCTCAAAATACCGGTATTCGGTATTGCAATCCCTTGTACCATCTCATTTAATTATATTTGATACCTCAAGATATATCTAAAAACAAATTACCTTTGTGAACTCTTCCGTTACTATGTGGTTGAAAAAGAGAAAAATGAAGCATAAGAAAAAAAAACTTTATCAAATCGTTATTTTTTGCTTTCCATGTAGTTTTGGTAAATATCGCGAACATGGATATGATAGCACTAATATTATGAAAGACATTTAATAGTGGAGTTCAAAATTTACAAGAGATATTCAACTAAATGCAATGTAATCATTTTGTTCATATTTTAAATCTCAATGATATTTAATGTTGTTGTTGTCGTATCCCTCATGGAAGGAGGGGTGCAGCTTCTGTTCTGATGGAGCACCCGTAGGTAGAAGTCTGACTTCTGCTCCGTGAAGCTCTTACAGTCAGAGGAGACCGGGACCTATGGCTTAAAGGGGATTCCGAACCGCTACAAACATCCATGGCACCACCGGGACACGAACCCGAAACCTGTAGCACCGAGCGCTAGACACGCGGCTATTGAGGCTCCAATGATATTTAATGTGACAGAACTTTAAACTTTTTTTTTCCCCTAAGCCGTTCAATAAGTTTGTATACATTAATATAGCATCAAAAGGCTGAATATATCTTTATTTCTGTTGAACAATGTGTATCATTGTCTCTGTCATTAAAAAAAAATGTAACGCAGTGACATGTGGCATGTTATTTTTGCTTTAAAAATTTAATTTTTTTAAGTTCAAAATTCACTATTAAGGTCTAAAGCAGATGAAACAAATGAAGCTGTTTCAGAAAAGAATACTAAAAACTATTGTTTTAATATGTTACTGATTTTCCATTAAAAATAATATATAAAATTGATTTATATACGCAGTCCAGTCACATTAATGTGACCACCACCTACTTTCAACGTCAACGTGAAATAACCAATCACAAAAGGCAGCACATTGCAGTGGAGTGTATATAAAGAATTCCACTTAAAGCCAGAATATATATATATATATATATATTTTTTTTTTGTTCTAATGCAGCTGGCAAACACTTAGACAGCTTAGTCTTGGATGCCTTAAGGCAAGCGCTGCACAGACGTTACTCACTTTACATTGCACAGGGGGCGCGTGTAACTTGAAGATAAGCCCCGGACGTGGAGTAACAATGCACCTCGCAACGCTCTACGATCCTATTAGGACCAGGACCTACGGTTTAAAGTGGATTCCGAACCACTACAAACATCCATGGCACCGCCGGGACTCGTACCCGAAACCTGTGGTACCGAGCGCCAGAGTAAAGCCAGAATATACAAGAGTGTATATTGTGGCTTTTGACAGGTGGTCACATTAATGTGACTGGACTGTGTATTATTTTATAACTGACAATTTTTTCGAGCATGATGAAATCTGTCATGCGTACCCAGGGGTTTAGAACTCTTGTTTCTATGAGCCTAATTGTAAAAAAACTGAACATAACTCTAAAGGCACGTTCCCACCGAGACGTGAGGCGGCGAAGCGTTTTGCGGCAGGGACAAAAAATTTTTCGACCCGTTCACAGCGAAACGTCAGAAATCGCTTTACGCCTAGTGAAGTTCTGCTTCGAGTTGAAAGTGGGTCAACTCGAAGCGGTGGATTTCAAACCGGTTTCAGGCGAATGCGGCGAGGCCAACGCTTCACACTTCAACGCCTCGGTGAGAACCAGCCTTAAGTTTTCTAAGACTCACTAATAGAAGATGGAACCTTATTTGGATTAAATTAATGAAAATAAAGATTGAGAAGACGGCAATGCATGAGCACATCTAAGTAAATACATTTTATCTCATATTCAGCATCATCATAAATCAGGCAATATTTCACTTCAAAATAAATTACATAGTTTTGAATTTTACATCCTGCTCATTCGAACGACTCAGGCAGTTTTGTAGAGTTACTTAACTTTTTTTAGAAGAGAATATATCCGTTATATACAACATTCAATTGATTGTTTTTCTTTTATTTACATGAATTCAAGCCTTTCAGGATAATAGAATAATGAGAATTTTTCCCCCAATTAGATTTAAATATTTTGTCCAACTCTTTAATTTCTTTCACTATTGTAAAATAAGATTATTAATAAATCAATATCGATAAACTGATTTCTATACGGGAACCGGCATATTTATGTACAGTTGCACTGCTTTAATGTATTTTTAACAATCCACGTCATAGCAGCTAATACTAAACAATTGTCTTCATAATTATCATTTATAAAACCAAATAAAGGAATTTTCCTGATGATTTGGTCTTTGGGATTATATTTCAAATTCTTTTTCAATACAATCATACTCAAAATTATGTAAGAATTTAAATTTCTCAGCCAGAATGTATTGTAAAGAAATTGCAAAATAAAATCTTGAAGACCTGTAACGAGCATCTTGAAAATAACAATTTTATTCTGTTAAAAAGTGATTAGAGTATATGAAATCTTGAGTATTCAATTAGACATTTTGTAAATTCAACATTCAATATTTACTATCACATATTTAAGAAATTAGTTACACACGTAGTGTAATACTCAAATTATTACATTTGAAAATTTTCTTTTTAACTTCAAACAACTAAAAAAATTACAAATCACAAAAGAATATGAAAATAATAAAAAAAGAGGATATTTTAAATCAAGAAATCTTTAGTTTTGAATTTTTAATATCACAGAAAAACGTATTGCAAGTAACCCATTAAAGTTTCTTATGTTCAATGTATTATACTTCACCGATAGCATACATATGTAGCAAAAAGAAAAAGTGAACAGCCTCATAAAAGCAAATATATGTATATATATATATAAAGAATGCATTTTTTTTAACATTACAAGTAATCTTTCATTAAGAGAGAAAAAAAAAGTAACAAACATTAACTGTATTTAAACAACTGAATAAAGAGGAAAAACTTTCATTTCTTATCCTAGTCATTATCTGAGGCAAAAAGGTGAATTATAAATGCATTCAAGGAAAAAGACATTCAGAATTTATGTATTTTAAAAAAAGTTTAATTACAAAACATTGATATACAAATATAACAAGCACCTTGGAATGTTATTTTTAAATAAACATTCCCAAAAATTTTATAGTGGATACTATTTACACATTTTTTTACAATTGCAAAGCCAATATACATATGTTCAATGAATTTATTTTTAATTATCATCTTTATCACTTTCATCAGATGAGGTTGGTGGCAAATCATCTTCATCACTTTCATCAGAAGAGACCGGTGGCAAATCATCATCCCTCATATAACAGTCATTAGCATTAATGGCTGAATCTTCCTCCTTTTTTTTCAGTCCTATTTTCTCCATATACCTATTTATCCTATCTGTCTGTAATGTAGGAAAAGTTCCTGGCCTAGAGGAGGAAAAAAAAATATAACATACATATATATGACATACAACTAATTTCTTTTATAAGTGCAAGTTTTTTTTTTTAAATAAAAACTCGTTACAAAAAAAAAGCGAGACAAATTTTAAAAAATGAAACTCTTTTAGACCAAGATAAAATTAATAGCTCTTTCCACCGGAATTTAATTATTTCCCCTTTGTTTACTGACTATTGAAGAGGATTTAAACCTTCAAATAATATTAGAAAACTAATTCAATGAAATGCCCATTTGGTTACATTTAAACAATAGTTTTTCTTAACTGAGTAAAATTTTTATATTACTTTTTAAATAACTCCACAAATAAGATCGTAAAAAATATGAAGCTGTAAAGAAAAGGCTTAATTATTTTTTAATGTCAATTAATTTATTAAATTGCATAAGACTAATCAGTAATAAGGAAAATTTCATAAATAATTCAAACTTATCGATACAAATCTTTAGATTTGCATCATAAAATAATTACATTTGCAATGACTTCGAGTTGGCATTTTAACAAAAACAAAAAGGGAGGGGGGAATAGCTTGCTTTCAGTTTAAATGAAAATGAAAAAGAAAAAAAAAAAAAAAAAAGCAAGCAGAAACCTTTCATAACATGAAATAACTATGAATTGTGGAATAAATGAAAGAAGATACAACTTTATTAAAACATCTTGTTTTGTTATTTATCCATTTTAATTGCATTTTTAAATATACCTCAGCTGAGAATTTATTATGGTATCACAATGTTTAAATATATTTAAAAACATTTTTTAAACATTTTATTAAAATACATCTACATTTTTTCTCCCTTTACAAAGGATTTTTTTTTCTTTTTTAAATATAGATTAGAAAAATTTACAAAATTATGGTTAACTTTCTCAACAGCTATGTGAATTAGTGAGGTACTCTTAATAAAATAATCATACTTATAACAAAGTAATCATAAAAAAAAAAAATTAAAATCTTAGATGCATGAATATCTAAAAATTAATCTCTGACAATGCTTCCTTAGTGAAAATTACCGATCACAGTGTACCCTTTTAAATACATTAAATTAATAAAAGAGTGTATGTGGAAATCAGAAAATATAAGTTTGAATCAAAAAACAAATTTGGTTATGTTTAACTATAAAAGAATAGCATTTATATAACACGTTATTGCAAATGAACTAAAATATTTTTTTTATTTTTAAAAATGATACAAAATATTACTATTGTGAGATATTTTATTATAAAAAATAGTAGCCCTTTAATTCTTATAAAAAAAAATATTCTAGTTGTAGAATACAATCATTGTGAAGAATATCGAAAAATTGGGTTACGCTTTCATATCATATACTTACCATACACCTTGTTTTTTATAATATCTTATTTGATCTTCAAGTAAGACTCGAGAAATTTCTCCTTTAACTTTATCACCTTCTACAATTGGATCAATAACCACAAAATCAGCTAGAAAGAGTAAAAAAGGAAATAGTTAATAAATACTTTCTTTGTACATAAGCATAAAGACGAAAATTTTTTGGGTATTGTATGTGTAGAAAAGAAATGTATATGAGAAAAAAAAAGTGTAGAAAATAGGCAAGAAATTATGATGAACTGAAGAAAATTTCCCTGGATTATAGCTACAAATTATATTAGTTTCTTGGCTTTTTCCCTAGTCAAAATCATTGTATGTGTAAAATATACTTTATTAAAAACAATTTTTACCAGTTATTTAATATGAAAAAAAATTTTTTTTCATTTATTTTAAAAAACAGAATAAACATCTTAAAAAATTTATTAAAACAGTTTATTACAGTAAACCCCTGAATTATTACAAGATATCCAATATCACTATAATAAATACAAATCGATTATTTCATTAAAACTATTTTTACGAGTGACTTTTTTTAAAAAGGGATTTACATTATTTATTTTAACAATTAATCTCTTTTTTAAGAAACTTGCGAAAAGAAATAAAACATCCCAACAAAGGCAAAGGTTGTATTTTAAGAGTATATAGAGAAAAATATCTTTGTTCCACTGTTTACATAATTAAAGAATTAAAATTTATTCCAAGAAGACTATTGCATAAAAGAAATTAAAATGAAATAATTAAGTGACAATCAAAAAATTCGAGCCAGCCAAGATCCGACATCGTGAAAGGCAAGTCAACCTGAATGTTTTTTAAAGGCAACCCTGTACCATCAAATCCCCCCCTCCTCCTCTATTTACAAAAATAAAGGAATCATAATTTAAGAGCAGAATTAGTAATAAAGCACACAAATAAATTAAAGTATGCATTAAATGCATATGCTAAAGGATACTTGATCAAATAATTTAAGCTCCACTTAAAAATAAATGAATAATTCATTAGACTTTAATTTCCAGTTATTAAATACATAATTAATAAATTATGTATTAACAAACAATGCAGATATTAAAGAATTGTGAAATAAGGTTTAAAGAATGAATTTAAGCTTAATGCACAATAAATAATTTATAAAACATTAAAAACATAACTTTTCTAAATTTGCTGAAGCAAATAGCCCAAGAACAAACAGAGCACAACTAAAAGACATTTTTAAGTATGAGATCTAACTTTACATCATAAAAAAGGGATGTAAGGTTGCCATAGAAGGAATAACAATCCAAGTCGGCAAACATGTTCAGCTACAAAATTACCGATCATGTGTATACTTGGCATGAAATGCTCTTGTACACAATTTTCCGATATTTTTTACGAATTTCCCTAATTTCTCCAGATTTATAAAATTCCCACGCTTTTCCCCGAATTCCCAGTTTTGTTGTCACCTTGACTTGATTAAAATCATTATTTTAGGTATCTCAGACTAGTTTTATGGACTACGTACAGAACGTCTAAATGCATTTTCCATATTTATAAATTAAAAATATGAATTTTACTATTAAAAGCAAGTTTTCATATTTCAGGCAACTTTACATTTAATTTAGAAATGTTTTATTATTAATGAACATTTCGAAACAATATCTAGAAAATGGAGGAGTTGCTCATTTCAAAAAATTACACAAATCACATATTTAAACAATTATTTATTATGTAACATTCAAACTATTTAACGACTAAAAATATTTCACTCCAATAAAATATTTATTATTAAAAAGAACACAGCAAGTTGATAACAATTAAATTAAGGATTTTGTTTGTTCAATGAAGATAAGACTTATTTCATTCTTTCATAATAAGTTTTCCCCAGGCTATCGCAAAAATCAAGGATAAAATTCTTTTAGGTTGAAGAAAAAAAGAATTGATTAAATAATAGTCATATATGTAAATTTATTTAAAAAAAATGGAATCATGTATTTTTAAAAATCACTTATTATTGATTTGGATAAAAAAAATTTTTTTTTTAAAACATCTTAGTTGCAGACTTCACATTTACTTAAATGCACAGAATGCTTTTTTTTTCCATCCATGCTTTTGTACAAAGAAATTTAAAAATAATACACCCTTTTGTTGTAAAAAGCATATTAAAACATTTTTTTATTAAAGTAAATTTCAATTTAACACAGAAACGAAAATATCTAAAATTTTAAAATAAAAAATTGCCTAAAATAGTCTGTTCTTATAAAAATATAGTCCTGTATTGGGGGGACATCTGCCAAGCACCTCTTTAAACATTTTAATAACAAACACATATTCAATTACTTTAAATTACATCATTGCATTTCTTTTAAGTTACCAAATTGTGAATTCTTACCACAGTAATTAGTTTTCACTTATACAATTCAGTCAGGATGTTAAAAATAAAATATTTTTATAACTACATCATCCTCGTAGGTGCAACATCCCTTTGTGGCCGAAGGCCGCCTACCTACCGGTAGATTTCAAGACAAGAGGTGTTTTTCTTTTTTTACGGGGTAGGGTTGTCAGTTCTATGCCCAACAGTCATACGAGACCGGGACCTAAGGCTTAAAGTGGATTCCGAACCCCTACAAACATCCATGGCACTGCCAGGACTCGAACCCGAAACCTGTGGTACTGAGAGCCAGAGTACTAGCCACTCAGGCCCTATTTTTATAACTACATTTTAAGAAATTGTAAGATTATTTTAATTGAATAAAATGGGGTTAATATTAATTTCTTTATGTAAAAAGCATCAATTAAAAAACTAATTTGCAAAAGAGTGGCTGTCAAATAACATGATTTGAATATCATTTAGAAATTGTAATAATAATGAAACATAAATTACCTATTCTGACCCAAATATTTCTTCTAAATTTTGTAGGCATACTTGCTATAAACGTCTTTCCCTCACATGTCATGACTTCATGTAAATTGCTACCACAAGATTTCACAACCTAAAATGGTAAAAGAATTTATGGATTTAACATATTACTATATTTTAATACAAATAGAAATTCTATGGACATATAGTTTAATACAACAGCATTGGTTTTATATAGTAATAAAATGTCTAAAACATAAGAAAAAAAATATTAAATATCCCTGAATGAAAATTTAGCCATAGATTTGTTTAGAAAATCTAATTAACAGAGAATCCCTGTCCGACCTATTCTTGTGAATAGATTTGAATTTATTTATTTTTTTTTAAATATTCAACATGTTTTTTCATCAAAATGGATTTTTGGCATTAGAAAATAAGAAAATGTTTACTTGCAACTTTAAATGGTTCTGTAAAAGAAAATAATGTAGATAAAGGTGGAATATTTTTTTGTATTGCTGAAATTAAAAAATATTCAGCATAAAAACTTCATAGGCTTCATTCACATAATTTTATGAACCCCAAAATCACAATTAAATGATGCAGCTCTTATCGAGTAAAAGTGACTTAATAAAAGCAGTGAGCCACTGTTCATCATCATATAAATTTGTATTTGATACAGTTTAATATGGTCAATTTTATATTCTAAATTAAAAATATATTCAGAAATCTACAATTTCATGTTTAATTTTTGTAACATTGTAGTTTTATTTCTATTTTCTAATATTCTTATTAACCAATATTTTTTTCATATCATTTTTGTTACTATTTAATTAATAACATTTTCTAAAACATTTGTTTAATAAGTTGAGATAGTTTTTGTGATTAATAATGTGTTAGGAAACAAGGCTCATCAATGCTAAGCATCAGCGCCTATTTCCAATTCTACACAGAATAGATTTTCTGGCACACCAGTGTGGTACAATAATTAGTAGTTAGCATGGATACTATGATGAAATTAATAATGCAACAAAAAGGAATAATAACAGCTTTTATTTTGTGTTTCAATTAAATAAAAACGTAATTTACTAAACAAAATCTTCATGAAAAGGTTCAGTTCATGCAGTTCAAGGATAAATTTGAAATGCTGAAAAAAGGAGGTAAAATAAAAGGTTTTTTTTTAAACAATCTGCTGATTCTTTTGAAGAGAATTTATCAACAGCACAGGGATATAATAATTATTATGAACTGGTATTTAGAATTAAAAAATGTGTAATTAGAAGCTAGATTAGTAAGTAATCACCAACTAAGAATTTCCTGGGAAAGAGAAAATTCACTAATTTTTTTGAAGAAAATATACCTTTTCATGCAATAAAATTTGCTAAATATAAGTCCATTATTCATCTTGTAGCTTAGACATTACATTTTGTAAATAATACACACAGTGAATCAAAGATGAAAAAATTTAAAGAGCTTTATTACACAAGTACAGAAAGTTATTAAAAAGATGCAATCTAACAATTTTTTCTATAATGTACATATCTATACTCTACTTAAATATATAAGTATTAATAGAGTTAAAACTCAAATAATAGAGCATATCAATGCTCCATTCTTCTTAATTTATGAGCTTTTGATAAACTCATCCACTCATATTATTATCCGATAAATGTATTTTTATTCAAATAATGGAGCATTTTCAAGAAATGGTTTATCATGCAGGAAAATAAATGTTATTGAATACGCTGTATGAGCAGTTCTGGATTATCAATGTTAAAGAACTATAGGTACCTGGTTATAAGATGATAAAGTGCAAGCTGTCAAACTGAAAACTCATTTAAAGTTTCAATCAGAAATATTCACAGAATTTTTTCTTTGGAACCATCATCTAATGAGGTTTTAGATTCCTTCGTACAAGTTAAAGACAATGATGTTGGCCAGACAAAATGTTAAATTTCCTCAATGACTTAATCTGCTTAATACTTTAGAAAGGTTAAGTCACTTGTATTGGATTTAAAAGGGGTTGTTTGTATGCCGGAAATAAATCTCATTTATCCATCAAATTGAAGTAATCACTAAATTTCCCTTTCAACAAAATGCCATAAAAATGGAACTTAATTTTAGTTTGTATTTCTGTTGTTGATGTCATATGTGAAGCTGTTTTCTTTAAATGTTCTGTCATTTATTAGGGGTTTCTTTGGTACAGAGCCCCCTTCACAAATTCACTACATTCCAGTTTCATGTGAAGTTAATGATGATTCCTCAATTCTATAACATATACAGCAAGGTTTTTTTTTAATGATCGCCTATCAGATTTATGATTCATCTCACATTAAATATGCTAGATGTATGTGTGTTTGTCTTATGGATTATCGATTTTTTTTTTTTATCATCATTATTATAACTGGAGTAGAATAGTAAGTTTATAATAATTATTTAGCTAATTTATATAAATTATTACTTATATTTAATAAAAATAAGCATATTTGTATATTAAAACTAAATTCCTTATTTCAGCATAATGTCATAATCCCTTCGCATCTGTATTTAAATAGTAAAATTTAAATTATATGAATTATTTATATATAAATATTTAGCTTATTTTTGATTAATAAACCTCGAATTTATGTATTTCATTATTAG
The DNA here is from genome assembly GCA_021605075.1 of Caerostris darwini. Lineage (NCBI taxonomy): Eukaryota > Metazoa > Arthropoda > Arachnida > Araneae > Araneidae > Caerostris > Caerostris darwini. The sequence goes on from BPLQ01015574.1 coordinate 23,182, forward strand.
AATGCAGTATTATCATAAAATAATGTATCAATATTAATTTTTTTTTCAATAAACACTCAAAATAATAAAAAAAAAACCAAGGGGGTTACCCCTAAGTTTGTGATAATAGAATTTAAAAAAAATAATAAAATTATCAAATTAAAATGTTAGTTAAATGTAGTTTGTAAAAAAAAACCCTAGAGGTTTATAGCAGTTGATTGACTGAGATGGGACAATAAGTTGAGAGCTTTATGATTAGAATTTCAATTGCTAGAATATAACACAATATAATTTCAAAGTTACATATTTCAAACGTTTAAAAGTATTTTTATAATAAAAATTTATAATTAATGGCTAATATACTTTAAAGTATTAGCTTAAGCTAATTTAACAGCAATAAAAGATTACTATATATAATACTCATTCTAATTTTGTTATATTACAAACAATCAAAAATAAATTATTAAATTTTTCTCATGTTCCAAATAAAAATTAAGGACACTGAAAAAAAAAGTTTCTTAAATAAAGGAGGATTAGAATCTCTTTCCTAATTTGATTATATATTACTAACAAAGATGCCATACTCACTCGAACAATTTGTTGTTCTTTAGTTGGTAAATCATAATCATTTGTCACTTCATCTCTAACAAATTTTTTCTTTGTCACACGAGTCATTATTTACTATTTCCTACTGAAAAAAAAATATTTAAGAAATCACGTAAACACTCTAAACATCAAAGGAAAAAATTATTTTATTAATAATTAAATATAATATGGTCTTTGCTAAAATGCCTCTTTCCTTTTACCCTCATATTTAACAAACATGCAGTTAGTCGGGGTAATTTTCTTTAAGGAGCACTATACAATTAAATTATGATAATAGAATGAATTATTAGCAACTGTACAATATACCAGATCTTAATCAAAAACTGAAATTCAATCAAAATGCAAGAAATTTAAAATTAAATTTATATTGCAAATTCATTGTAATTTGATGAAATTATAGCTTTAAGCAATTTTAATTTGTAAGAAGCATTAGGCTACTAGACATAATGTAGAATTAGAAGGATTTAAGATGCATAATTTACAGAAATTTGTTTACTTCAATCAACTGGAAGTTTAAGTTTTACATCATTAATAGTATTAATATAATTAAAACTTTAACAGCATGAAACACAGTCCATTGATCGATCGTATTATTAGATTTATAAGTTTTTTACAATAATTTAATACTTTCTAATCAAATTCGTTTTTAAAAAAATTATCAATTAAATGAATTATAAGTAAAGAAATGCATAGTTGTTGAAACACGCCTTGGCCTGAATTTAACTACAACTAAAAATTTTTCTTTCTTAATATAAGGCAATAAATTACATAATTCTTTCTGAATTATTTTGCAGTTATCATTGATTGGTAATTTAAAGAGAAGTTTATAAGAATTATTTCAAAAACCGAGTTAATTCAACTGTTGCAAACTGAAAATTCAAGCTTAAAACTATCAGTAACAAAAATAAATACTTACTTTACACTGCAAAACAGTTGACACGCAATAAAATCAATTTGAGAGTTCAAAGTAAAAAATTGTAATGGATAGATCAAAACGCACGTTTTGTATTTTAATTAATCAAACTTCGTGTTGATGATATGTTTCTACGAAATAAACTTGAAACGCTCTGCGATTGACTGTTATACTCGATTTTTTTAAATGTGGCTTTATAAAAAAACAGAAAATTTTTACAACATTCACTCGTAATTCACGGCTAAAACACCAGATAGGCTAATTTAATTTAGTTGGCAATTTCAACAAGTTGAGTTGTTAGAAGCTGATATTTGTTATTAAGAAGACTTCTTTTTGTTTTTCAGTTTTTTTTTTTTACTAAACTTATTTACAGAGCTCAAAGGAAAATTGCTTCAAAAGGAAATAAAAAACACTTAAGTGATTAAAAATATAGTACCTTCATTAATCATGTATTAATTTAGAATTTAAGTTTCAAAATTAAAGTTTATATAACTGCTTAAGTTTTTAATATAACTTTTTTTTTTAGTGTGTGAAAAAATATTTTTTATGTTATAAATTATATATTGTTAATGGGAAATTTATTTATTTTTGATCTGGTGTATTTACCATAAATTCATATAAAAAGAACTACGACTGTAACTAGTAATCAAAGGTGAACGATCAATCAATATTATCTGTCACATGTTTTGAAATGTAAACTAAACTTTGCCTTTCAATTAAACCAGTTGATCAATTTTCAATATCGTAATTTAGAAAACCCACGCCCTAGTAGATTTAAATTTTCAGAAACTAGTAGTTGCTAAGTAAAATTAATTTTACTTGCTGTGAATTAATTATTTATTTTGTTTATTAACGAAATTCGTCCATAAATATGAGACTTATAATATTAGATGATTATGAAAATGTTAGTACCTGGGCAGCAAAATATATTCGAAAGAAAATAAGACAGTTCAAACCAAATGAATCTCGTTATTTTGTCCTTGGATTGCCGACCGGTAAAGTGATGTTGAATTAACACTATTTGTATACTATTATTATTATTTTTACATACAGTAATCCATTTTTTAATATTAATACTCTTTCGTATAATAAATCTTGGATATAACTATTAGGTTGTTTCTTTATTCATATGTAATAAAAATATTTTAAATTTTAGAATAATGATAAAATGAGAAACTCACTGTAAATAAAAAAACTTCTTTTATTTATATGAAAGATTAAATTTTCTAGGTTCAACACCACTGGGAACATACAAGAAACTAATTGAATTTTACAAGGAAGGATCTGTGTCATTTAAATATGTTAAAACTTTCAATATGGATGAGTATGTAGGTATGTGTATCATGTCAACATGAGTAATTATTAAAATAATATATTTTCCAGATCATATTATCTGTGAACTAATGCATGTACATCTGTATTAATGTACTTTTTTTAGGAATAGTTTATTAACATTCTTCTTTCTGGAATTTTTCTTCTATATATTGATAGTTGTAAGAATCATATATGAAAAATGTTTTTTTTTTTAACTTGATTAAGGTTTACAAATGCCTTCAGAGATGATTTATTTTATTCTTGTACCCACTTTTTTGATTGAGTTCATCTAAATAATTATAATATGTAATTTCTAAATTTGTATCTCTGTATATTAGTATTCTAAAGAATAATTACCTTTCTCAAATTTTTATTTCAATTATTTGTGTTGGTTTTAATGTTGTGGATACAAAATTCTTTCAAAATGTACATGAAGTTTCAAGTTTAATAATTAAACTAAAAAAAATATTAGTGTAATTAAGGATCATTTTCAAGATCTATTTCCTGTATATACTTATCAAAATTATCTGGGCATATTTATAAACATTTGTATCAGAAGTAATCGTATGATCGTGCTTTACTTAAATACAAATTGTGTTAAAGATCATTCTTAAAAAGGTCTAAAAACCTTTAAATAGAAATCTTGCTTTTAAAAAATGATGCAATAAAAATGTGCTTACATATTAACACTTGATCACTGCCATTGATGAATGTCAACTAAGTTTTTTTTTTTTTATGGGAAAATGTTTTGAATGTTAGAATGACATTGTCTCATGTATTTTGGTGACAGAAAATATTTAAATGTTGTTTAGTGCAAAAAGGTTATTACCGACAATCAATCGTTCGTATTAATATGTGCTGAAATTATTAAATACAATCAAAATGACTGCATTCATTCAATGTATAAGTACCTTTAAACCATTTTCTGATTCATCAGATTCGCATTCTTTATTATTTAAAAATAAAGCTTTCTTTCTTCTTAAAGTTTTGAAAATTTCTCAGATGGTGGTAAGTTTTTTTGTTTTTTTTAAATAGTAATTGAAAATCTCTTTAACTCTTTTTTTTCTGGGAGTTCAGCTAGTAAATGCCTTTTAATGTTAAATATCTTAAAATTAAAAAAAAAAAAAATTCTTTTTACAAAGTTTTTATTGAAATAAAATTAAAACTTTTGAATTCCATATTAAAATATTCATTTTACACATTTTATAGATTAGAGTTTGATGTTTTAGTCAAAGTGACATTACTGAGAAACATTAAAATTGTCAAAATGATATGGTTGGAAAAATAATTCAAAACCAAACTATTATTTTTAAGTGTTTTTCTGTTATTAATAAAAAAATAGTAGTTTAAATATTGCCAATTTAATATTATTTGCTTTAATTGTACATTTTTTAAGAAATGAAAACTTCTGTATTCAAAATCATATTGTTTACAATTTAGAGTGAAATGTGAATGTAGTTAGATATAGAATATGAAACACATTTAATTAACTAAATACACTTTAAAAATATTTACATCTGAGAAAAGTTTTATTTGTGGATCAACTTTGGAGTTGATTCATTTTATCATAACTTACAGCAAGTTAATGATCATAGCAACAACAACTTGGTACACTTTTCTTTCAAGGATATAACGACTTTTTGGAATTTCATTATGATAAGAATAGAAATAAGCTGACGTATGTGGCTAAAAGCAAACCTAATTTAATTAACTTCAGATGAAAGAAAGATTGGTTTTCACTCTTTTTATTTATTAATGAGCTCTTATCACTGTTTATTACTTTTTGGAGTGTCTTGAGTATCATATTTCATGACATGCTATCTTTGGATTCAACACTTGGGTTGATTCAAGGTTAAAATAATTTTCTCTAATTAAATTTAGCTTCCAGATTTAATTCTGTCCATTCAGTTTTTTTATTTTTTTATTGAGCTCATATTTCAATTTCTCAGCATTGCCATTTCATTCTCTGCTACCTGAGCCATCGATTCTTTTACATTCTTAGTATTTGCTTTTGTTTCATATGGTTTTTATCCATTCCTTCATAAGAATTCAGGTAAATTAACCTTTAATGAAAGATGGCACAATGAGAGAAAAGAAGTGTTCCTTCATTAAAGGTTATGAACCTTTAATGAAGGAACACTTCTTTCCTTAACAGTATGTGGATAAAAGATTTTGAATGGGTGCTAGTAGTACCTAATGATTAATATTTAGCTTATTGTTCTTTGTACAACAAAAAACTTAATTTAAGCTATATTGAGCATAAAGTTAACACCAGCCATTAGACATAAAAGGAAGGAAGTGCTTCCGAAAGTTTTAAACTTTTTTTCCAGCTGATAATTCAAGTACAAATGGTGTACCACAATCTAGAGAAACACAGGATAATCATATTTCACTATCTAGTCCTGCAATTGTTTCTTTTTCAGAAATTTAAAATTAACTTTTAAAAGAAGATATTTGTAAATCGGAAATCTTATGGTGCCTGCAGGAAATTGCCACACATCAATCATTAAGAAAAGCTTAGAAATATGTTAATTTATTTTCTGAAATGTTCAAAGATAATAATATCATAAAAGGTATCCAGTTAGAAAGGGATAAAATGGTGTATTTCCTAATATTTGGCATAGCCTCTTTCTTTAAAGAAAATTTTATGCAGAAATTGTTTTTATGTGATTACCTTGTGATTGGATTTGACAAATCCCTGAATAAAATTTCTGAAAGGCAACAAATTGGATTTGAATGTCAAATATTGGTGTTTGGCTACTAATAAAATTAAAATAAGATATCTGAATTTGTCTTTTTTTTTGTTGTTGTTGTAGCTACTCTGAAAATTTACTTGCTGTATTTCAAGAAACAATTATACTTTTGAATTTCCAGGTATCAATACCTTTTAAAGATGCACTCAAATTTCTTATTGCATGTGTTAGAAAACTACTAGAGCAATTCCCACTGACTTACATTCTGACAGGATCAGTTTCTTGTTCAAACCCAATGGTAGTTTTGAATGAAACATTCGATTAAAGATTGGCAAAATTATTGCTCATCTTATGTGTGAACAATTGGATGATTCCAATTTCTACAGTTAAGGAGAAAAAAAAATAGCTAAAAATATATATTAAAACTAAAGATGCACAAAAGAACAGAGTTGATAAATTTTTGTTTAACTATTCTGAACTCAGCCAAAATCTTTCAATGGTGCATTGTCATTGTTAAAGATGATAATACTTTCCCATAGTAACAGTAATGTTGAGAGAGGACCAATAAAGATTGTCTATGCGAGAACATGAACGAACAAACCCTCATTGCAAAAAGAATTATTTATGACATGATTCAAACAAATGGTGAAATAAATGATTTTGAAGCATTAAAACAGATTTTAAGTGTGAGAAATTGAGTCAAATATGAAGAGTAGAAACAAATGGTATTAATCTAGAATTTGAAAAGGAAAGGGGAAGCAGAATATCAGCTCTAAAAGAGAATTTAGGAAGAAATTGTTAGCCTCACATTTTTTGCAGAAGTTTTAAAGCTTTAGTTCACTTAAAGCAGGGCTGGTTTTAAACCAAGTGTTTATTTTTATATCAGCTATTTTAATAGTTGATACTTCAATTTTGTAATTAATAATTGATTATTATTTGTAATTTTTTACATTTTGCATATAATAGGCAAGTAATAGTTGTTTGTTACTTGTGTTATTATGTATAAATTAGTATATTATGTCTAATATTATTTATAATATAAATGGAATTTTTTTTTTTTAAACTTATATTCATTTATAAAAGCATAAGTTTTTTAATAGAGCAATTCATTTCTTATGATCTGTTAAAAGAAAATTTGATGTAATATCTTGGCAGTTTCTCTTGTTTAAAACATTTATATATTATTATGTATGTATAATTATATAATTTTTATATTTATGCTGCAACTTGTTATTCTAGTACTTATGCAAAGAGCATTAATTAGTTATTGAATTGGGTTTTTTTGGGGCAAAATAAGCTTTACTACTAGCATAATTTAATTTGTGTTGCAAACAGTAGTTTTAATTGTTCTTAGAATTCTAATACAGTTTTAGAAGAAAAGTATTTTGTTAATATTTCCAGTATTTTTTACATATAAGAAATGTGATATATTGTCTTAATAACCTTTTTATAGGAAATTCATTCCATTTTTTAAAAATTAAATTTCTTAAATTTTTTTTTTTTTCATATTAAATAACTAGTAAAAGTGTTTTTAATAATGTATATTGTTCGCCTACAATAGTTCCGAGTAGGGAGAAAGCCAGGAAAACTAGTATAATTAGTAGCTGTGTATCGGGGAAAATATTTTTCACAGTTTCTGTAGCCACTCCGTGTTTGTATAACGTAAAATAAACAAATTAGCTAAATCGTAACTTAAAACTTATACATTTTTGTCCAATTTTAGCATTGTATTAAATGTATTTTTAAATAACTATATTTTGTATACAGAATTTAACTTTATGCATTTAAGATTATTTTAACTTAAAAAATTTTTATTAAATTTTGATTTTGTATTTCAGGCCTGCCTCGAGATCATCCAGAAAGCTATCACTCTTTCATGTGGAATAATTTCTTTAAGCATATTGATATTGAGCCTTCAAATGTACATTTGTTAGATGGCAATGCACCTGATTTGAATGCTGAATGTGAAAATTATGAAAAGAAAATTGAGGAAGTTGGAGGAATTGATTTGTTTATGGGAGGTCAGACTTTAGTTTTTCTTTTATAAACCTTATTTATATTTGTCTACATTTAAAAATTTTTGTTTCATGATATTGCAATAATCATGCTACATATATTTTAGTTTACTTATTATTAAGAGTCCTTTTTAATTGCTAAATTTGTGTCAACAATTTTACTACTGGTATGAGACAATAAAAAATGGAGAGTATCATGATTATTTTATATAGTATTTTCATATTAAAACAAGGTGGTTGACAATGATTTAGCAATCTCTTTTTATTAAGAAACACATATAATATCCATGTGTAACAATATATATAATAACATATAATACCCGTGTGAACACAAATGTATTCCCACGTGCAAAACAAAGTTAATCTAAAAAAAAATCAGAAAGCAAAGATTTAGTTTTTTTTCTGCACTTATTAAAAAATTAAAAAACTATAATATGAGAACCATAAAATTGCAAGAATTCTACAATGGAGCAACATCTAGGTTTTTAGTTTATTTTCTATTGAAAAGAAAGAAAATATAAATACTAATGTGTATATTGAATATAACAGAGAATAAATAAAAATATTTCTCATGTCAGTTAAAAAAAATTTTGGAAATTAATCTAATACCATGAAATATTATTCATTACATTTGTTGAATTTCTAGGAATTGGACCTGATGGCCATATTGCATTCAACGAGCCTGGTTCCAGCATTGCTTCTCGCACTCGACTTAAGACTTTAGCTGTTGACACCATTGAGGCCAATGCTCGCTTTTTTGGCAATGACCTGTCTAAAGTACCTCATGAAGCACTGACCGTTGGTGTTGCAACTGTAATGGCTGCAAGAGAGGTAATGATCTTCAAAATAATTAGTATTATTTTAATCCTAAATCGTATTTTTAAATTTAAATCATATTTTAAAACTGCAATCTATTTTTTCTAAATTTAGAGGAATAAAAAAAATTGTTTTGAATATTATTCTTTTCATAAATTTTAACATCATATTTTATTGTTTCTTATTTCAACATTGTATTTCACTCTATGGTCTTGTTGTTATTATTGCAATTTGTATTAAAATGATGCTTAATAAAATTTTCAAAACATTAATTTTTCTACCTTGTACATAATTTTTTTTTCATATATAATTTATTGATGTATATATATTGATTATGAGTATGTTTATGCTGCTTACAATTTATATTAAATTTTAATAAATTCAAAAATTATTGCACATGAAAAAAAAAAATTATCACTATTTTATAGTTGATTTGCTGATAAAATAAAATTATTTTCAGTCATAAGATTGATGAATCTTTCAAGTATCTCATATTTGCTGAACTATCTCGCATTATTATGCAAAAGAAAATCATTGCACTCTTTATTTTATTCTTTCAAAAGTAATTTAAATAATCTGTTACATTTTATGTGTTCTTATAGAATGAATAATTTTATTACAAATGACATTAAATCATTAAAATATATGGTTTTTTGCATAATGATTCCTAATGTGAGAAAAATAATAAAAAATTAAGGATATGAAGAATTTTGTCTGCATAAAGCAATAAATATAATGTTCTTACTAGTTATCAAATGTGTACTATCTGTAATAATGAAAATTAACTTCAGCAGGAGCCATTTATTAGTCATTGCAAAAATTTTAAATGCAGAAAATGTTTCACCTCGAGTACATCCCTTTATTATGAAAATTTTTAAGGAATTCTTTAGAAAAATCATCTCACGTTTTCTATGCAAACCACCAGCTGAGTTATATCTATTACATTTATCAATTCATCCAACAAAAGAAAAAACATTTTCCGTTTAGTGAAAAGAAAAAGCATTTTTTCATATCATTTGATAAATGTGTTTAAATCATTGGAGATTCCTTTAGTTCTTCTGATAACTGATCCAGCTGATAATTGTAAAGTATTTACAGCCTAAACTATTTCTGATTTATTTGTAACCCTTCAAATAATGAGTCAGAAGCTTCTAACAAGGTTTATTTAAAAACTATTTGCATATGGTTTTTCCTTAGTTAATAAATATGAGTTTTCAAATGATCTTGTTGTTGTAGCTTTAAACTATTCCAAAGGTTTAGCGAAAATGCTTTATTGTTTGGTGATAACTGATTTTAAGGGATATATATTTATTACTATATCGCACAATAGTCACCATCAAAATTTGAATGAAAGTTTTTGAAATGTCGTTCAATATTTTTATTGGGGATAGACACCTTTTATTCTGCAGGAAGGAGGTAAATTTTCCTTTGAATTCAATAGAACAAAGTTGTTCTTTCCTGGTCTTCATTTGTGCAGCAGCCCCATGGTGGGCCAAGGCTGTCTGCCTGCTAGCAAATTTCGAGACAGGAGATGTTAATGTTAACACAACTCTCTATAGTCATATTAGACTGGGACTTACGGTCAAGACTATATTAAAGCAATAACTTTTTTTTATAGCTATTCATTGTTGGTTAAATATTAAATCTGCTTAATCAATATGATATATATTTGGTACGAGCATGAGTATCTTGCGTGATATGGCCACTAATATTGGAATACGAGAAACTTGTCTGCAGAACGATAACATACTACGAAATGTATTAGTAGTGAGAAGCTTCTTATGTGCTAAGTGGCAAGTGTGTTGGTGTATGACCTTGACTGCTATTTGCTTTGTGCTTGCGCAATTATATTGTACAGAGGATATAATTATTGGGCTCAGTATAATTGCAATATAGTGCAGACAAATAAAAATCTCGTTGATGCAGTGTTGCTGACCCCTGGTATAGACATCATTACACCCGAATTAAAGAGCAAGAACTTTTTCAAAAAAAAAAAAAAAAACATTGTTATAAAAGAAAATACTGCCTGCAAAAAAAAAAAAAAATCTGTAGAAGCATTTAGAGTAAGAATGATTTTAGTTTCCCAATGTTGTTTTTATGATGCTCAAATAGATTAATTAAGCATGCCTGTAATTATTTATTTTGGAAGCTAAATGAGAGATAATTTTAGGGGACTGTTCTGTTGGTGGCAAGTTGGGAATTAAAGGAGAAGCAGGAATAAATTATCCAGAAATTCGAATAATCTATTCCTAAAATCCATGTGAAGAATCAGTATAAATGTTCAAATATGAAGATCAGATGCAAATCATAATGCTGTATGATAAAGGATAAGTTTTATTCTTTCAACATTACTTGCCTATATAAAAATATGCGACCCAGATACAAGCAAGCTGTGAATCATTGTTAAATATGGAAAAGGATGTCTAAATATAAAATGAGGTAATAAAAAGAAAAAGAGGTCTAAAACTGGAGTATGCTGCTCTCAAACAACATTAGTATTACAAATTCGGAGATGATGAGGCAAAGTTTGTTTTCTGTATAAGAAAACAAACTTTGTTTAATAATAACTTTTATCAATTTTTTTACTGCTTCATAATTTTCAGGCTGAAAGAGGAATTTTGAACTATCAAACGATTAAATTAATCTATGTTAAAGTTATTTGAAAGTAGTAAAAAAAAAATGATAAAAACTTTTTCTAACATTTTATATCATTACTATAATTTTTTTTTTTTTTTTTAAATATAATTTGCATAAACTAAACGTTCTGTATGGTCTAGAACAAAAAGAAATGTTCTCTATGGTCTTCTTGTATGCCATCGAGACAAAGTTCATAGTTAGGCACCTATCCTTTCATTAAGCAATTTCTCCATTCAACAAGGTGAAGGATACATAAGCTGTAACTACTATTTTTAAAGGGAATGAAACTTGCATGAAAATAATGGAATTTGTATGTAATTGAAAAGGAAATAAATCAGTAAAGAACCAAATCTTCCAAAATTTCTGCAGCTAAAGCAATTGGGCAACAGGATTTCATTAATTTTGTGTCTTTGTTTGACTTGCAATGCAAATTATATAAGCAGTCAACTATTCTTTGGATATGCTATCCATTAGTTAGATGTTATTAAAGATTTCTTAGTTGTAATTGTTAAAGATAATAATCATACCAAGATTTATAATGAGGGTTAGGGTTATGGAATACCACCATTACCTGGTACTGTCTTGGGTATTTTACTTGAATGGAGCTTTTTATTCTTTGAAAGTAAAAAGATTGGAATATTAATGATGCTTGTTATGTAAAAAAAAAAAATCAAAATTCATTAATAATGGTATATGTGAATAAATTAATCTGCATTTTTGGATTCATATTACAAGTATTAATTGAAGTACAAATGATCTTGTTGTTACCAAATGATGGGCCTCTTAGATAAATAACTTTGATGATTTTATTAATCTTGCCTTTGTAACCTGCCATATCACATATCATATTCCAGTATTGAATTTTTAATCATAATATTAAATGGTGAAGTTGAGCAGCAGTTCTTTTGTATTTAATCTAAAGTTTTTTTAAAGATAATTATGTTTATAATTAAAGATTTCATTGAGTGCTTTACCATGGAAGTTTTGGCTATTGTGAGAGGTTCTCCTATTGTGTATAAATAAATACAAGTTTCACAAGTTTTCCTTGGATTTGATTGTTATTTAGAGATTGAAAGAACTTCGACCAAATGATTGAATATCTTAAAAATTATACTATTACTTGATTAAATATGCAAGCTTCAAATGTGACATATGACATAATACTAGGCAAAATCCATAAGAACAGTCCATTGTAGCAATGTACTCCATAGTTTGTTAAACAATAATGCACACGTATCAAAATCTTTTACATGGAAACAAATATCAAAAAGCCCAAAAACGAATTAACAATTATAATAGGTTACTTACTCAACTTTAAAAGCCAATTATGTCTAATTAAATTTAATTTATTAAAAAAGAAAAGAAAAATATACTAAGTAGAAAAACACAAAGCTTACAATTTGAAGGTATCTCCACAATGAATTGCATAGTCAAACATCTAACTTAGGTCCACCTTTTTCATTGCAATTTCTCACTTGGTCCAGTTTTCAATTTGATGTAAACAAAATACATGAAAATTATTTAATAAGCCTCGAATCATCTATTTGCCTTGATTGCTCAGTTATTGTTATTTTTTAACATTTGTAACTTTTTTTAATGTATTGATGAACCGATTTCATTTTAAAATTGTATTGATTTAGATTATGTCAAGTATCATGTAGCATCAAATAGACCATATGATACTGTCTTTCAAATTAAGTTGCAATTTTAAAATAAAGGTGATGGGGAGGGTGATATGTTTTAAACATGTTCGAAAATTTGATAATTTTGAAAATTGACTAAAAATTTCATTCACACTCTCTGCCATTCATGAGTGAAGCATGTTTCAATATTTTATGAATGCATTGCTTTTGTTTGATATTTTTATGGTAATTAAGAGCTTTTACCAATCGTCTTACTCCCTTTATAATTGGTATGTATCAATGTTTGCTATTGTAAGCAATAATAACTTGATTATTTAAAAAAAAATTCTATTTTAAACTATCTAATAGCATAACACTAGGATGAAATTGTCTGATGAAGTGCCCTTTCCTATAAAGATAAATATATGGCATTTCTTTTTTTTTTTTTTTTTAATATGATCCAAAAGAACTTCATGTAGTGTTTTGTAATTTAACGAATTGTAAATTAGACAGTAACTGAACAATTTTGTATATGTTATGCTATTTCGCTCTTCACAAACATTAAAAGATAATGGATTTAAATAAATAATAATAATTTTGTACAATGTTTTTGGCAAAGTATATGCATTTTTGTTTATTTAACATCTGAAGCATTATTCCTATTCCTATTCCATTTCAGGAAGGTTACTACTTGTTCTAATCATTCATTGTTTTATTATAGGTAATGATATTAATAACAGGATCTCATAAAGCTCTTGCCTTATCTAAAGCAATTGAAGAAGGTATCAGTCACATGTGGACAGTATCTGCTTTTCAGATGCATCCCCAAACCATTTTTGTTTGTGATGAAGATGCCACTCTTGAGTTGAGAGTGAAGACTGTCAAATATTTCAAAGGATTGATGCGAGTTCACAATAAACTCATACAATTAGATGATTGAACAATTTTTTTTTTATATATAATCTTATCAGAAATGTTTGCTTTTGTCTTGATCTATGTTTTGCTTCTTGTTGCTTTTATGTGATTTATGCTAAATAGTTGATGTATTGTTATTAGGTGGTGTTTGCATTTTATGATTTGATAATTTTTTTTTACTTTGTTATTTGTGTGCCATTTTATATTATTGCTAATTATGTTATTCAAATTGAATCTTTAATAGAATTTAAATTGTGAAGTTTAGTATATTTAAATATTGTGTTTTGTATTTTAAATGCATTTACTTTTTTATAAGTTCCTAGAATGTTTTTCCTGTTTATGTTATAAAAAATATATTTACCTTTTTTAAAGGATATGCAATATAAAATCTGCCATTTGACATTATTCTAAAATTGAATGTGTCGCTTAAAGTTTAAGGTGCTATAATTAAAAAAAAAGTCATATTATGGTGTTAATTAAGTTCCTATCCACCTGTGTGTTGTTGCAGATACAATCAATATCCTCTAATGTTAATTATTTATTTTAAAAGTTTATGTATGTTATGGTATTTGCCTTCTAGATTGTTCCTATTATATGAAATAATTTCCTATTTTTGTTATATTATTGAAATATTTGCAATAGTGTGATGCCATACTTGCTTATTAGTTGAAAGATATGAAAAATTATTGTTATACAAATTGATGACAATTATTTTAACTTTTAATAAAAATATTTCATATACTCATTATGGAAGTTTCACTTCATTGATATAGTCTTAATTTTGTATAAAAATAATTTCAATGCATGTCTTGTTCATTATATAATTATTTACATTTTTTTATCTTCTTCAATGACTGATTTAAAATCAGAGCAGGATAAATAATCAAAGATTTTACTTCATAATTTGTTAATTGTGTAATGAGGAATTTTGTCAATAAATTTGATTTCACACATAATTTTACTCTGCCATGGTTCTTACTCACTGATATTTCAATATTGCAATAATCTATATATATTTTTTTGTTTGTTTCAAGTAAAATTTCTAATGTTGAAACACATGACAATTTTCTGTTTATTGTATTTAAAAAGAATTTAAAATTGTGTGCAGTAAGTTTACTAAAACTGAAACAAAACATTCATGAAACAGGTTAATTAAAACTTTTAAATATTTATTGATGTGAAAAAATACAAATGGCAAATTTAAAAAAAAGAAACAAAACATTTGCCTTTATGATTTATATAAATTTCATAAAAGGGACAATATATAAAACACATGTTACGCAAAAACCTACAAGAAAAATACATATATATGAATTAATAAAAAATATCAATGAAATTAATTGTACATCCGTTTCCTTATGAAGAGCATGATTTTGATAAAAATGTTATGCGAGCAATTTAACAAATGTTGGAAAATTTTTAATTACAAAACATGTAAAAAAATTTTTAAGGAACTCTGAGAATTATGATAAAAAAAGAAAATGTATTATTTTAGTAAAATATAATATAAAAATTGTATACTTTAACAAAATTTACTGTCTAATGACTAGAAAACATACATATATCATTCACAAATCACATTTAGTTTGTACTTGATTTATATTATACTAGATATAAATATGTATGTTATAAATGAATTTCAATCCTTGTATATAAATATAACATTAAATAAATTTTAATTACATATTTGACTTTCAACTTTCGATAAATATATAACTAGACATATATATATATATAAATTCTAAACCAAAACATCGTAAAGATTTTGAGAATTAAAATAAATTTTAAAAAAGATTGCTGAAAGAAATACATAAACTTGCATTCTAATGAATTATTATACTTACTAAAAAAAAATGAAACATTATTACTTGAAGATTAATGAAGCATAATAACTTGCGTTAAATGCAAGTTATTGAATTTATTATTTCACAAATCTGTATTTATTTGAATATACTTTAATCTAAAAAAAAAAAAACGTTTTTTTTTTTTTTTTTTTTTTTTAATAATTCAATTTCAATAAACTAAACCAAAAAAATATTTCTTTATTCTAAAAATAGTAAAAATTAAAGATTTTCATGACAAATATAAAAATAAGTTCAGATTTAATGATAATTTTATAGAAAAGAAATCTTTAATGCATTACCAATGCAATGTTTAATTTCTTGAACATGTATTTTTTATTTACATAGATTTAAAATGTAATTGAGCCATTTTATGATGATATGTATGTACATGAAAATAATATACATTTCTAAGAGCTGCGCCCTGCAGACTGGTATCAGCACCGGGTATTCATTTCTTGCTCCTGCATGTAGAAGCCTCCTAAGTTCAATAAAAACATTGAGTATATGTGGTATACGAAAAGAAAAATCAATTTTTGAAGTCAGTCTTGATAATACGTCACATTTTGTTGTGGAACAATGGAAACAAAAAATCCCATAAAATCATTGATCAAAATTCTAGTTTAATAATAAACAATAATAGTTTTTTCTTTATTAAAATGCATTTTTTCTGTTGTATTCATTGTCTTCGATACTGATATATAGTTATTTTTATTAGTATTTATAAACATAACTTTTATCATGATTACTAAGAAGTACATTCAAATTATAAATCTTTTTTTTAAGAAATATTTCAAATTAAAAACTAACATATTTTGAACTTTAATTAAAACGATAGTATTTATTGTTGACCTTCAATTCCAGGAAATGGAACTATCTGTAACATTTTTTGTTCGTACCATTGTTTTGCTTTCTAAATCTTTCCGATTTTTAATTTGTTTTCATTCTTGAAATATTACTTTTTTTGCTATGTTGCATGCATTAATGAAAGCAATTTGATTCATTATTTCTAATGATAAATTATACCCTACTGCAATATTATAAGTTGAATTGAATATCCTCAGGGGTTGTATTTGGTGGGTTCATATTGCCCATCCTTTAATTCAAACTCAATAAAAGGACTTCTTAACCAATAGATTTATTTTACTCATCCTCGACTCAATATGAATAAATTTTCTCCATTTTTTTTTTTTCTTTCGAACTTCTGTGTTGAGTCAAAAATGTATTCATTCTAGCATAAATATTTTTTTTCACATATGCATTGTGAGCAATTAGTTCTAAAAATGAAACAATGTTGTTTTTAATTTGCTAATGTGTTTATATACATATTAAATATGCATATTTAATTTTAATGTGTTAAGATTAAATATACATAACATATGTTACAGGTTATCGACACTGAACATGATTTACATTTAAATGTTAGAATACAATATGAGGAATTCGAAGGAGTTCTAGTGAAATAATTCATTCAGAAATTTTTTTTTAATACATTAACGTGACGTATTATCAAGTACTGACCTTGTTTCGAATATCTGGCAAAAATAGTAAGAATTCCACCACCATTATTTAGTATCATGCACTTTAATATACCAGGAAATGAAATATGTATTTTTTTTCCACAATGCCATTATTGCCAAAAATCCACCACCAATTTTCATGCAAAATATTACTAGATTTGAAATAATAACTACTTAGCATGTTGACTTCCATGAACTGGGATAAATAAATCGTTTTACGATTCACGATCATCACCGTTGACTGATCCTGAATCGTTCCTAATAGGCACCATATATTTTACATGGCAGTCATCATGTTAGTAATAGACACGTGCAATATAATTTCATTTGCATTCATACTTTGATTGCAATATTTACCACAAATTTCATACAATTAACAAATTCCACCACCATTAACAATCATGCACTGTTATACCCCTTGGTTGCAAGCGATTCATCAACAAAGGTATAGAAGTGTAATCACCATTTTCATAATGGACTTTCTTGTCTGGGAAAACCGAATCGAATTCTTCCGTCTCGTCTTTTTCAGAAGAGCTCGTCATATTCAAATATGTTATATCAGTTACATTCTGGGCATCTTCACTAGACAGTTCTGATGACAGTCTTCTGTTTTTAATGTACCTTTCCCTTGGTGCTGGTGCGAGCAAGTTGTCCAGTCGTATCATAGGAACTGCTTCAGTAGGACGTTGGCTTATTGGGTGCAGGATGTTGTCATAATTGTTCATTGGAGAAGAGGCCACTGGCTTGGGATCCGAAAAGTTGACCATGTTGGTGTAGTCTTCTTTGCTGACACCAGTCATTTGAAGGTAGTCGTTGTTGTTTGAAAAAAGCTCTTCGTTCATCATTTGGTAAGGGGTGTTGAGTTCCACATAGTACTGTGAAAATAAAAATTGGTATTATTTCTTTCGTCCTGGAATAAAAAAAACTTGAGCCTTGAGGAATAGAAGTTCATCAGCTATTAAAACAAAGGGCAAGAACTACACAACAAAATCTAAAACGTCATTACTCAAGAATACAAGCATCATAATATCCAAAGCATTTCACATGAATGTCAATATCATTTTACCATTGTTGATTTTTGTTATGTACCATTCTTCTATTTTCTGTTTCACTTGTAACATAAAATTCAATACTTCACCAGACAAACCAAACAATAAAAATAAATTTTATAATTCGTTTGGGATTCTACAGATAAAAAAGGAAAGTGCACATAGATTCACAAAACGCCACACATACATAAACATGTAAAAACGCTACATAAAAGGTTATATTTATAGAGGTAAATTTAACAAATGATTGTGGAGACCAAAGAATACATATATTTTATGAATTCCTAAATAATTTTTCAATTTTTTTTTGGGGGGGATAGGATCTAAATACAATATTCTTAAATTATATATGTATATTGCTTTTACTATAAAGTTTTCAAGGAATATATAAAGTATTATCATTCTATAAAGTTTTAACAATAAAATTAAATGTTTTATTTTCCCACCTTTCTAACACTAGATTCCAGTAAAGCTCCAATCTGCTCTGCTAAGTAGCTGAAATCTGGTCTTTCAAGAGGATCATTCAGCCAGCAGTTCTTCATCAAATTGTGTCTGAAACATAATATAATAATGTAGTCGATGGTTAAAATCATCAGAAGTAACAAATTATAAACATCAGTACTTTGCTTTCTAAAATAATATAATATTCATCCATGAAATATTTAACCAATGGCAGAACATAGTAATAGCATAAATATGAAAAGTAAAAATTCAAGCATTTAGAATGTGAAACAAAATAATTAAACTATATAGAAAATATCAATATTCTAGCAAAATAAATTTATTTATAAATAATTTGTAATTTTTTTAAATGTTTTAAAACTACTATTTAATATTTTCCTTTTCTTTATCTTATACAGTTGTTTCAATGTTCAAGTAGTATTAAAGAAGTTTTAATCAATGAGTAACCGAACATCATTTTTTAATTTGCAATTATTATTAAACAAAAAATTTTAAAATAAATAAACAATTTTCAATTTACATTTAATATTTGTATAGTAAAATAGCATAATTATATGATTAAACCATATGAGGCTAGAATAATAAACTTTTAAATGTAATATATCCAACAATTCGTAAAACATTTGTAAAATACTGAATGTAGATACAATCAATACTTAAATAGAAAATCTTTTTATTATTATTATGATAAATTATATTTATTGTAAATATTCGAACACCATAATCATAGAGTCGAATATTGATAGCACTGAATATTTTGGTTTTAATAAAATTAAAATAATATTATAATTTTTATTAAATATATTCTACTTCATTGGCGCAACAGCCCATGATGGGCCAAGGCCCTCTGCCTTCTGGCAGATTTCGAGACAGAAGATGGTTTCTTTTTACGGGATAGGGTTGTTAGCTTTATTTCCAACGCTCTACAGTCATAAGAGACCGGGACCTGCTGTTAAAGTGGATTCCGAACCACTTCAAACATCCATGGCACCACCTGGATTTGAGCCCAAAAACTGCGGCACCAAGCGCTAGTAACTCGGCCATCACAGGCTCCATTGATTATATTAAGTAATTATAATTCAATTCGAGCAGCCAAACTTAGGTTGAAGGTTAGTGATTTCATAGTTGTTTTATTATTAATTTTATTTGTATTTCGTTAAAAAGTGGATGGTGTTTTTTTTTTTTTTTTTTTTTAATTTTTATTTTTCATATTTTCGTATTCTTTATTTAACTTTTATACCAATTTTCATGTTAATCCATTAACTAGTTTATGACACTCTAACTTTCACGGCCAAGTTAAATTATAATCGTTTAGTTGCTCGAAATTAAGGGCCTGATGGCCGAGTGGCTAACACTCGGTGAAATAGGTTTCGAGTTCGAGTCCCGGTGGTGCCATAGAAGTTTGTAGTGGTTCGGAATCCACTTTAAACCGTGTGTCCCTGTCTAATAGAATACACTGAGTGTTGTGGGGGTAGTGTTACTCGCGTCCGTAGCATATCTTCAAGCTACATGTGCCCTCTGGGTAGTGCTAAATGAGTACCAGCGGTGGAGCCCTTACTTATAGCATAAAGATTAACTGTCTCTGTATTGCCAGCTGTATTAGAACAGCAGTTTCTCGAAATTTTCTCTAAAAGTCTTTTTTTTCCTTTTGTAATTATCATAAAACGATAACTCCTCGCTGAATTTCATGCGCTGCCTCATGACAGAAACTCGCTCTTTACACTGCCATTTCAAATGGGAAAAAAAAAATACTCACATTTTTTCCGGAGCAAATTCTGGATTTTCCATTCTGTATCCATTCTTGAGCTTTTTATAAAATTCTTCGTTGATCTCTACGCCAGGATAAGGATTGCTTCCCAGAGTGAACAGTTCCCAAAGAAGGACACCAAAAGACCAACTAAAAAAAAAAATTAAGTAAGATCTTCATGATTGAAAAATAGAAAATTTGTCATGTGCACTTCTGCATGGTTAATTTGATTCTGAAACTGCATGCAATAGTCTTTATGATGCGAGTTCCGATTAATCTATAAAATTCAAATGCGCGTTTTGTAACAGCTTAAATTTTTCCATTATATGTTTTTTCATGATTTTAGCTTTTCTTTTTTTTTTTATTTGTAATATTGGTTTTGTTTCTCAGCATTGCGGTAATTTTGGTCCTGATAAGTGATCGATTCCTACGAATGTGTCATTATGTTCCAGAACTCACAGAAGTAAAGCATTCTATGCGTGGAAATAAAGAAATTAATCCTTAAATGTTGAGACTTCTCAATTCGTGCCCAGTGGCAATGTGCGAAACTAGACTACAAGCGGGATGAGGTTCGAATACGCTGCCGGCATTGTTGTAGTTATTGCTTTCACAAATAAGAAACGACGGCTATTGTGATAATATATGTAAAGCTGCCTTGCATCGATAGTTAGGTTTTCTAATGGGAGTTTTCAGGGTTTACGCTTATACTAGGCGCAAATGCGAGGCAATTACCCATTGGTGGGCTGTTCGTGGTCTGCCTTATGGCCACCTGTGTTCCACCCTTACCTTTCAAACTGCTATGTGAGGGCTACACAGCCCTAGGTTCAGGCCCCGGGTTTTGTGTGTGGTCTGTGTGTATACCCCGATTCCTAAAGAGCATCGTCTAGACTTAAAAAACAGTTTTTTTTCTATTTGTTTTCAGGTCTAGACGTAACTGGATGATAATATTTTATTAGAATTTCGTAATATAAGATCGGACTTAAAATACTTACATTACTTATATTATAAAGATACCATAAAAAATCAAAAAAATTCGTTATCATAAAAATAATATATTACCGTAGAATAATATTAGTCAGTTTTAATTCTATTTAACTTTTTAATTTTCAGAAACATTCCATACTCACCTATCACTTTTTGTTGTGAATACTCGATCCCGAATAGATTCAATTGCCATCCATTTTATAGGCAACAATCCCTGAAAATATAGGCAAAAACCGTTTTGAAAATTATAGTTTAAAAATTAACGTTGTTTCTAAAATATCTGGTTCGAGATTTCTAATCCTGATAATTGAGCTCCCGAATTATACCACATACTTTTTAAATTAAAAAAAAAATTAATCGTAAAGTAATTCGAAATCCCAAATTACATCTTTATCTAAAGATAACATTTTTAAATTGATTATAAGA
Source organism: Caerostris darwini (assembly GCA_021605075.1). Classification (NCBI taxonomy): domain Eukaryota; kingdom Metazoa; phylum Arthropoda; class Arachnida; order Araneae; family Araneidae; genus Caerostris; species Caerostris darwini. The sequence continues at coordinate 44,721 of BPLQ01015574.1, forward strand.
TTCTTATCACTATTTTTCTTAAATAAATACTGAAACAACAACAATAAATGTGTATTAATAGTTAAAAATAGCCTGACATGATTGGATATAGTCATTAATTACGAGAAGATGCTTAACCACGCTTACTCGGTTATCACGTGGTATTTAACATTGTTGTTTTCATTTTATGTACACATAAATGAACAGTTCGGGGGCCTGAAGGGCCGAGTGGCTAGCGCTCTGGCGCTCGGTACCACAGGTTTCGGGTTCGAGTCCCGGCGGTGCCATGGATCTTTGTAGTGGTTCGGAATCCACTTTAAACCGTAGGTCCCGGTGTAACACGATCGTAGAGCGTTGTGGAGAGGGACATATTAAAAATAAGGAAAAACTTAACTGTTCATATATATAGTGATTAGGGGATTATAGTCCTTGTTGCTTCACATCCCCATATACCACTTCATTCATCATCATGAACAGTTCGGAAAATTAGACTAGTCACACAGAGGTACCAACAATGTTTACATACGATGCAAGTTCAGATGAATCACAATTGGAGAAAGTTTTTTCACAAATACACTTGAAGTCCATTACATGGCACCTCTATTTGCGATCGCCCTCACGTTATTAAATTAATATTATTGCAATTAATTGCACCTCGTAGCATTATTTAAGTGATACACTTTTATTACGCTTAAAAAGTTTTAAAAGTTTTTTTTTTTTTTTTTTTTTTTATCCTATGCCTGTCTCCGACTTCTCGGTCATTAGTCGATGAGCAATCCAATACAGTAAAGAAAGACAAAAACAATCTCTAAAAGATTGCCAAAAAGGGAAACAGTTAGGAAAATAGGGCATATGATGAGGTAGGTGTTCTCCAGTCATGGGCAGGCCATAGTCGCAAAGGGGGCAGATATCTGTATCACCCAGTCCTATTCTATCAGGTGATTCTGTAAGTAGTCATAGTCAGTGACAAGTCTAAAGCAGTTCCACGCAGACCCTCTAGACAAGAACTGGAAATTCTTGTTGACTTATTCAGTAGTGAATTCCCCTTTTTCTCAGGAGCCTTCTCTTTATACAGGCTGAAATGGTTGGAATTAATGGAGAAAGATATATACTGCAAAGGCAAATAATGATCAGCTTCCATCCTTTGTGATCCATTCTTGGCCAACATATCAGCCTGCTCATTTCCATATATCCGCAATAGCTCATCGTCTAGACTTAAAAGAACAGTTTTTTTCTATTTGTTTTCAGGTCTAGACGTACCTTAATCCACTGCAGTGCAATGGATTTCTTGGTGTTCAACAGTTCATCTATCTTTACTATGCAGTTTCTAAAGTACAAGTCAGGGCTCAACTTTACGACAGCTGGACAGGCACTCTGACCTCGGCATTGTTTGTCTGCATGTTCTTTAGAGCTTCGTAAAAGATTGAAATTCGGTATCGTAAATTCTTTTAGTGAATGCTTCAATTTCTTACCCATTATTTATCCTTTTTTTTTTATGAACTTTTAAAATTTATACTTACTTTTCGCCCATCCTGTAGTTCTGTAGAATTTAATTCAAAAAGATTAAATATATGTTCAAAAAGGATTTTCCTAAAATTTTTGAATAAAAACTAACAGGAAAGAAAAAAAAAATGATTACAGATAATATTACTCACGCTAGTCTTCTTAATGTAGTTGGAATACTTGTAGCAGTCTTTCGCGAGCCCAAAATCGCATATTTTGACAACATTGTCCTTGGCCAGTAACACATTCCTTGCAGCAAGGTCTCTGTGAATCAGCTGAGAGAAATCAAAATGCATGACACAATTAAATCCAAAGATCATTTTTAAAAATTATCAAAGGCTATTATTGTTACAGTAATATGTTCAATGGTTGGTTTGAAAATTTGTTTTTATAATATACTAAATATTAATATTCATATCTTAAGGTTCATAAATGATTATTTCTTTACATTTTTTTTGAAAGAACATTATCTTATTGCTTCGCGATGTACTGAATCCACAAAATCATGATTATTAAGATACTGAAAAATAATTATCTACAATAATCTAAACATTTTGCGTATACTGTATATCTAATCATGTTAATACTGTTTAGCGAAGCAGTAAATTTTTTTAATCATTCCTCCTTTATTTGGAAAAGTAAGAATCACAGAACGAAAGATTGGTTTGGTTTGTAGCTCTATGGTAATTTTTTGCGCACTTTAGGCTAATTAGATTAAGATCTACAGTTTAAACTGGATATCGAACCACTAACAAACACCCATGCCACCGCCAGAATTCGAACCTGAAGTCTGTGGTTACAAAGGCCAATTAACCATCAGGACCACAGAACAAAAGATATAGTATATCCTCAATGATTTAAGGTATGAAATAAGAGAATATGGTAGAATATTTTACTTTGCTTTTTGTGTGTGTGTGTTCAACAATGGATTGCCATAATTGGTATGCAGGAGGAGTTTATGATTAACTAAAGTATCAAACTAAAGTATCAGATATAACTCTACTAATTGATCTTTTGAGGTAAAAATTTAAGTTTTGAAAGAAACAGCACTTTTAATTTTGAAAACTAAAATAAATTATATTTTAATACTTTACATTAATAAAGTACAAATTAAAGGTATCTTTACTCTAAAAAGAACATTAGAAGACTCGTTAATTCTTAGTGATTAAAATAGTATAGACAGTATATTAACTTCTATACCGTTTTCAACCAATCGCTATAAAAATTGGTAATATGTATTAAAATTTTGCTATCCACCGTACGTTATTACTGTTCGTAGGACGTCCGTTAGCTTTTTTTCTATTAGCGCGCATGCTCATAGGAAACTGAGCATGCGCGCTAGGGAGAAAAGAAAACTTTATTTTACTTACTTTCCTAGCCGGTAACTAACGTACGGTATGCGCGTGGTGATGAAAATGTTGTTGGGTGCATCATCTTATTATCATTATTCGAGTATGGAAAATATGTTCGCGCTATCCACGAAACATTTCATCTTATATACTGTTCAAATGATATCCATGAAAAATTAGTATGCACATCTATTAGAACATGGAGAATATATTCGCGACTCGGTTATTTCATTGACTCGGTGAATTTATTCCGACGATTCTTAATCATATAAAAAAAAGAAAACCTTTATTTTACTTACTTTCCTGGAAGCCAAATACTCCATTCCTCTAGCACATTGAAACGCATAGCACAAGAGATCGCACGTGGTGATGAAAATGTTGTTGGGTGCATCTTCATTTTCATCATTCGTAGAAGGGGTGGGGTTCATCGAACTCCTCTGGTAGCGATCACTGATGCTGCTTCCGGATGGATTTGTAAACACAGAAATGCCCGTGCCCGAGTCGTTGGTAATCTGTTGGTGTTCCAGATCTGCATAGTTTAAGGACTGTTCCTTGCTGCGAAAAATTAGTTAAAAATTTGTTAACTTATTTGAAAGCAATATACTAGTGATGCTTTTGCAAGTTATTTGAACATAATTTAGAAAAAATATTAATGATGCTTTTATGATAAGTGGATATAAATATTGCAGAAATATATATATATATATATATATATATATATATATATATATATATATTAATTGGGCCGAGAACTGGGTCCTATTGACCGTATCGTATTGACCATAGCTCAAAGTGGGCTGCACCGACGAACATTACATTAGCACAATGAATTAACACTGTTAGATGCATTGTTATAGCATTAACACAATGCATTGACACTGTTAGATACATTTACATTGCATTAACACGTATTGGCACTGTTAGATGCATTAAAACAATGCATTGACATTGTTAGATGCATTGAGATTGTTAGATTGACATTGTAAATGCATTGGCACTGTTATATTTTTAACATAAAGAATATATATTCTGCTAAATGAACAACAATTTAATTAATGTTAATTCTTTTCATGTAAAATATGAAAAATCACCTCAATCATTAAACTATTACCTATTTAAAAATCACTTCTATCACTGATCATTGCACTCTTTATGAAGCAAAATAACGGTCAAATATATTCCTTATGAAGCAAAACAACTTGACGGTCCAGTATATTCTTTATGAAACATAATTACCCAATAATCAAGCACATTCTTTATGAAACTAGTGAATCCTTTATGAAGAATAACAGCCTAACAGTCATTTCCACTTAAATTTTAAACTCCCTTTTTCATCGAGTATGTTTACATGCATGTTTACATAAAATAAGTTATTGTCATTAGAAATCGTGGAAACAATTTTGACTTTAGTCTGCATTACGTTGCATAGAATTCACCACGTGGTAAATGTGAAGTTAAGCCATATTTACCTGTATATAGGGTTATCCATTCCTAGGCCCAAAATGTTGGAATAAGTGACCATGGTATCGCTGGTATTATTGGTGAATGGACTACCGGGTAGGGTCGATATCTGGGGATCCAGCTGACCAGTTCGATGATCCAGCTGATCTATGAAAGATCCCTTGTGCTTCAGCAAGAAGTGTCTCAAATTTCCATAACAGCAATACTCGACAATGACATACAGCTCTCCTAGGAAAACAAACCGTTCAGAAACTAACGTTATAAATAGATTATTCATAATATTTCAGGTACGATAATATAAAACAATCCAAAAGTTGATTCATTGTTTTATTTTTATTTTTATTAATATTTGGGAAAGATTTGAATTTTCTTGAAAGTTTATGAAAAATAGAGAGTTGATTTTTACCAGAAATTATTGCAGAAAAAATAAAATTGTAATAAAAATATAATAGAAATTATTATTATGAAGTAATAGAAATAAAAATAGATTATTTACTATTTTATTTTACAAGTTTTTTTTTTATATTTAAATTTATAAATGGTTCATAAATTCATAAAATAAATAGTTAAAAAAACGACCAATGCTGAATATCATTCAGAAATTTACAATGAAAATGAAAAAATTAGTCGGAAATGTTAGAAAAATTAATATTTCGTAAATATAAATAAATTCAAAAATGTTTTGAATTTCTTTTCTTTTTTTTTTTTTTATTTATTTATTTATTTTTATTTTTTATTTCCTTATAGTCATTTTTAACTTTTCCACCGTTTTTTTTCCCTCATTCTTTTATTCAATCATTGTTAATAGCATTCAATTAAAATAAAATACATACCATATCTAGTTTGAAAGATGTGTATGGGGGAAAAATTGCCGTAAAGGGATTATTTTTTAGCTTTTCTCAATAGAAACAATTTTTTTCCAGAATAGCAAATGAATGACTCACCTTTTGACAGATTTTTCGTCACAGCACCTAATAAATTGACTATATTCACATGTCTCCCAATGTGAATCAATATCTTCAGTTCTGCAATCAGTGCTTTTCGCTGTTCTACGTCAGCAGCCTCTGAAAAAGTACACGAAAGTTATGAGGAATGCTTTCATCTGTACATGCTTTACTTTTCTTTGATAGTGGTAAATTATAGAAAATGAACCTTACAAAACTTTTTTTATTTGTTTATAGATAAATTTAATATTGCAAATTTGGTATCATAAAGTAGAATAACAGTATGAACTTAAATGTGCATTAGATTTCATTAAGATAATAAAATAAAAGTTTGAGCCCGCACTTAAAAAAATAATAAACATAATACCTTTCTAGACAAAATTTAATCATTTTAACAAACTTTTTTTGATACGTAATCATATAATTTTATTTATTTTCGAGTGATATTTTTTTATGTTTAATAACGAATTTTAGTATTTAAGATCTTTATTTCATTTCTATATTTTAATTAATATATATTTTAAAAAATAACATAAAATGAGCACATAAAAATAAAGAAATTCAACAAATTTATCCCTTGTTTCACTCAAGATAATTTTTTAATGAAAGAAGTGCAACTTAAATTTTTATTTCAAATAGTAGTTAAATAATGTTTATTCTGTAAATGTAAAATTTTAAAGATGTCTAATATTTAATAATTTTTAAAAAAATAAAAAAGACATAAAACATTAAAATTTTTAAAATTTTTAATATTTACATATTTAAAAAATGTATTGGTCCTATTAAAAAAACCAATGTTCACAAAGTAAAGATACATAAGAAGAACAATCATATAAATTTTTATAAATCTACAGTCATAACTTTATTTACCAATCTATAGGGAAAATGTGAAAATAATAAACAAGAAAATCTAGTTAAGAGATTAAAAGGCAGATTAAATGGTCACTTTTGACATTAACATTTTCTGTAACTTTAGACATAATGTTTGTCCGATTTTAATTTTTTTTTTTTTAATATTCCTTCCATTCTAAATTAATGTTTTAAAAATATTTTTGCAAAATTAATATTTCTGGTGAAAAAGGGTATTATGCTCCCTTTTCTTTAAGAAGGAAAAAACATTATTTTAATTAAAATTTCTTCTTTAATATTATTATGAATTTTTTATCCCACTTGGTCGTGTCGACAGCAACATTACCATGAACCGTTGCGGTATCATAGCAGGAGGGAGGGGGGATGCCAGCTTCTGTTGTGATGAAGCACCCGTAGGTAGAAGTCTTACTTGGCTTCGTAATGTCTGAAGAATTAGGGCAGGGCCTTAAAGGAAGAATTTTAGAGGGAACTACCCCCCATTTGCGTATTGTATGGAGAAAACCCGGAAAACTCCCACCAGGTAGTTCGACTACCGAGGCAAGGTGCTGAACACATCACAAATGCCATATTATTATAACAAGGTGAAGAATATGTTATGCTGTACAATAGGTGCGCTTTAAATTATAAAAAAATATACATAGTTATTTTTATTTTACCTTTTAGCATTTTTACAGCCACTGTAGTTGAAGCTTCTCCATCCACCAATCCTATTGCTTCAGCTTTCACAACACGCCCAAAAGCACCCTGGCCGAGAGTTTTACCTGAAAGCACACACCAATATATGATTTATTTTAAAAAGTTTTAAAAAGAAAGGAAATATTATTTCATTTTTTTATTACGTTAATTTTATTGAGCGTTTTAGCAGACTAGCCGGAGTTATCCTCGCTTCCCTGTGTCAAAACCAGCTATTTTTATCAAATATGAATTTAAAAAATTAACTTTTAAATGCAGGCTATTTACAGGTTTAAATACAGGTATTGTTTCATCATATTCTCAATACAGTTGGATTTAATTTAGCGGGGAAAAAACCTCTGCTTTTTATTTAATTTTGTTTTCATTTTACTTAATACTTAAGTAACTTATTCTATTACAATACTCGCTTATTTTTCTAGTGTTTGCATCTAATTATAAAATTCAGTGGGAAAATTAACACTTTCATTTACGCCAACCATTAAATCGATTGATTTATATGTTCTTTCTTCGTCAGTTTGATTGTTTTTGTTTTTTTTTTATTATTGTTAAAATGGCTCTTTCAAATAACTAATTTGAATTTGTGTAATTTTTTAACAATATTCGGATAAACTTTATAAATTCTTTCCTTTGGTATGTTGATTATATTACATGAAAAATTCATAAATCGATGATCCTATTTTCAATGTTAAGCAATGTAAAGGTTTTCCTAGCAATTGTGCGGCTTGATAGCCAATTGGCTAACGCTCTGGTCTTTTGATAACAAATGGGGCATGAATGTTTGTTAGTGGTGCGAAATCAACATTAAACAGTAGATTCCGATCTAATTAGCCCAAAGTGTGCAAAAAATTACCATAGAGCGACTAACCGAACCTAGTCTCAATTTGGCCAGTTATACAATCATTTTTAAACAATACATTGAGAAGGAAGAGAGAAAATTTGTTTGTCAAGTTTGAATACTCATTTCATTCTCTAATATTCTGTAGCAATAATTATCCCCACTTAAATAATACAAATATAGTTTTAATTATTCTCTTACCAAACTTCAACCTCTCTTTCGGAAATTCACAGTTATGCTTGTATGGCAGGAGGTCAATTTGGTCTTCCAGCGGCAAGTTGGGATTGAATATATCGATGTACCCTCGTTCAAAAAAGTTGTGGCTTATGAAATTGAGTTCCTTCTTTTGTTTCTAGAAATATTAATAAGTTGTTTAATGAATCAGTTACAATCCATTTTTTTAAAGTGAATATTAAAAAGAAAACAACAAAAAGTTTACTTTTTCCTTAAGGATTCGTTGTATCAAACAAGAGCCAACAAAAAACAATACGATAGCAACGATTCCAAATACAACAACAGCAGATATTTCTCCCGTTGTCAAACCATTTTGAGCTCTCTCGTCTGGAAAATACAATAAGCATTTAATAAATATTAGCATATATTATGAATGTTACAATAATTTCATTTACAAACAATTGCATATGATTTATATTCGTTTAAGCCATATGCAATTGTTTATAAATGAAATTATTGTAAGCATCCATAATATATACTAATATGAACAGTGGTACAAATTATTTACTTTTATTAGCATTTAAATATTTATATTCCTCAATGTTGCTGTTCTTTTACATACAAAAAACAATTATTTACCATTGCAAACTATTTTTTATTTATTTTCTAACGTTTATAAAACAAGGGCATATATTTTTAATTTTTTTTTATTAGAAATAAAAAATATAAGAAAGAAATGTTTCGAAGGAATCAGAACATATGCCATATTATTTCTTTTATGAATGTAATGTCGTTATGTGTCTAGATATTTGAATGCATTTCAGCATCTAAGTTAGGAATTTTTTTCTAGTTATCCATAATGGTCTGTATGATCAGATGTCGAAATAACATTTAATCAAATGCATAAAGCGCGCTTTTCATTGTTAATTATTTATTCAGAGAAGTTGATAAAATAAACCCCTATTTAGACAGTAAATGAAGCATTTTATGATTAGTTATTATGACTGAATTCAGTTGCATGTTATTTACGTCCAGCATACTGTCAGCTTTATTATTCATTCATTTTTCAGACATTATATTAATGGAATAAACCAGCAATGGATTGCCAAAACACTTCTTTTGGTTAATCTATAATTAAATTTTCCTTCAAATTATCACGCAAATTTAACGTTTTAATATACAGGCTGATTATAATTAAAGTCCCACTTTCAAAATGCTGTAAAAAAAAAGAGCCACTTGTCACAATGAGTTAAAATTTGAACTGAAGTTACTTGAAGAAGGCTAAAAAAGTTACACATGACTGGGGTATGGCATCAAAAAAAAGTTTCAAAAAAATTCCACCTATTTTTCCCATCCAATTTGGTACGACCTTGCCGTGATGGATGGGCTTTCCACTCACAGTGTCACAACTGTTGATTGACTTGGAATTCATTTTTTCCGTCAAAAAAAAGGAAACAATCAAACACATTGAACACTACAGTTGGTTTCATATGCAACTCATGCCAAATACGTTGTCATTTCGATTCAAAATATCACTGGCAGCCGAATTCACTTTCTTTATGTCGCTTACAGCGTCATCTATTAATACACTTTGGAACTGTTTTTGATGCCGCACGGTTTCCCTCTTCTTCAAGTATCTTCAGTTCAAATTTGAACTCATTGTGATGAGTGGTTTTTTTTTTTTCACAGCATAGCCAAATTGAATAAAAAGAACATTAATCCCTTTGTTTTCCTATCACTTTAAAAGTAAATCTTTCTGGTTGGCAGAAAACAAAATTATTATCGATCCCACCTTATTAGCAGTTATCGATAGCATTGATTCGATTAGCAATGATCTTACTCACCCATGAGAATATCCAGTGTAGCATTGGCCTTGACCATTCCTCCGCTGTTTTCGGCAATGCATTCGTAGAATCCTGCATCTCTCTCGAGCACTCTCTTGATGGTCAGCCTCTGGCCTTCCTCGGTGATTTCGACCCCTGACATGTTGGTGATGTCCAGCTCCTCGCCGTCCTTCGTCCAGACGATTGTGGGGAAAGGAACACCGTCCACAAAGCAGAAGAACTCCTGGAGAGAACCGGGGGCGGTCTCAAGGGAAAACCCAATCATGTTGGTCTGGTTAAGGACTGGTCTGCGAATCTCTGAAACGTAAAGTCATTCTTTTGTTTAACATGTTGTCAATTTGAGGCAGTTTTTAAGTAGAAAGACGGGCAAAATGGTCGGGCTATCCAGGAATTTGAGCATTATTTTTTAGTATATACATTAACTAATAACTTTTATTATATAAAGTACTTTAGTTTAAATCAGTGTATAAAACTAATGGCGCTCTATGTGATTTTTCGTGGCCCGCTGTCACGTTGCTCTGCAATAAAATGAAAACTGAACGATATGTTGCAAACAATAAATTAATTTTAAAAACTCTTCTTTAAAAGCTTTTATATTTAATTAAATGAACTAAAATGAATAAAATAATTGTTGATTACAAACATAGTTAATTTATAATTCTTTCTTGCATGCATAATATTAATATTTTTGATGACACACTTTTATGATAATGAATCTATGTGCAGCCAAAAATATTAAGCTAACGCATGGAATAAAGAATTATTCTATGCGTTAGCTTAATATTATATCTGCATAATTATATGTACGGTTAAGGACTGATGGCCGAGTGTCTGGCGCTCGGTGCTATAGGTTTCGCGCTCGAGTCCTGCCGGTGCATGCATGCTTGTAGTGATTCGGAATTCACTTTAAATCTTTAGTCCCTGCCTACCCTGACTGTAAGGGCTTAGGGCTGACAAACCTACACCGTAAGAAAACATCTCTTGTTTCATATTGATTCCCCAATTTAAAAAAAAATTATCACATGAAATATAATTCTCCAAGCGAGTGAAGTAATAATATAAGGAGTGAATAACTAGCATATTTTATAAGCAGTTAAATGAGTTTAGAAACGCACAAAAAGAGCTAATGATAGCTAAACCTTACAAGCAAAACATTAGAATTGTCTTACCTCTGACATCAATAATGATGTGTTTCACTTCCGTATTATTTTTCCGGTAGCTTCCTGCAATGCATTCGTATTCTCCGCTGAGATTTACACGGATGGGATGAAAAGTTACCACTGATGTATGGGAATAGGAAGAAGTATTGACGTAGACATCCACACCTGTCAGAAAAGTTAGGTACATATAAGAAGTACTGGCGTGCACCCAGTAGGAGAAGGAAAGTTCAAAGAGTAACAGTTTATGAAAGCTCAGTACGTCACACTAAACTATAAATACTAGAAAAGGTATTTGAAGTCGAAATTACATATATTCATAATTTTTGCATTGAGTTCAAATACATAAAAAGAAGAAAACATTAAAAAGCTAAAGATAAAAATAAAATGTAATTAATAATAAATAAAATTTTAATTATAAAAAGTAAAATTTTAATTTTAAAAAAAACTACGAAAACAAATTATAAATTAAGATTAAATGTTCTTTTCTCTTTTGCCAGAGGATCGATTACATCGTTTGTGTCAACTTCAATATTTCGATAAATATTTATTAAACCTAAACCAAGAAAAATATTCAAGCTTAATCGACATATTCAAGCACGATTAGAAAAACACTGATTCATTAAAATACTAAATATATAACAAAAATAATTGGGCTTAAGTGGGAGGGGGCAATAAATTTGCACACATTTCACTTATGGGCTTGAGAGGAGAGCAATGAAGCAATGAATTCAATCCTGCACTTACACTCAAGGGCCAAAACATTATGACCACCCCTACATTTTGCAATGAACTCGCCTGGATGACGTGAAAGGCACGTGATCAGGTGGAAGTGGTATTTAACTGGTATTAAGTGATGGTATTAATCCATGCCAAGGCGGGTTGAAGCTGTGTTGCGCGCCAAAGGTGGGCCAACTCGTTATTGACAGGTGGTCATAATGTTTTGGCTCTTGAGTGTATACTGGCTGCTTAAGTTATCATTTGGCTATGAATAGGGGAAGAGCTCGTTTTTTATGAAGTGAAAAAGAAGGATATTTGACAGACATAATGAAAGACTATAGCATTTTTTCTTACGATTAAAAATGGACAAAATTGTTAGAAAATTAAAAAAGATTGTTAATTATCAACAGCTCGACGTCCGGTCATCCTGTGCAAATAAATTTTACATACAATAACGAATTTTAAAAGCTGATGTTAATTTCAATCCAGTGAGACAAATAAGTGAACAAGAAAAAAGATTATATGAAAAGGAACTCTTTAAATTGTGGATGACAATATTGTGAAATATTCATAATATGAATATATTATTAAAAAATTCATAATATGAAAGTATTTATTGTAATATATTGCACTCATCTCAAACTTTTTACATTAATTTTTTAATTGGCTTTTAAGATATAACAATGATGAAAGTAATCTCTCTCAGATAATTAAAATAAAATATGTCACTAGTAATACTAATCTAACAGTCTTTTTAAATACAGGGGCATATTTTATAACTTGCGGCGCTTACCTGGAATATTGTCGAGAGACATCAATTCTCCGGCTGAGTGCATGGGTCTCCATTTCCAGTCTATAAAACTGAAATTGAAGGTGTTCACTTTGCATATCAGTTGAACAAAATCCTTGTCAACAGGTTTCCGCTTGGTTATAGATATTTCAAACCCATCATCCGCATCTGAGTAAAAAAAATGATTGACATTTATCTCAAAATTATATTTTAGAGTGTATTCTTTTTTTTTAATAAATTGTCAGAATAGTCAATCTTTTCTTTAACATCGGTGGGTCTTGTGGTTCACTTATCTTTACCACGACCACGAATAAGAAGATACTTCTCATCAACTATGAAAATTCTCTAAACATAATAAATAAATCACGCATTTTGATGCACACTGTGGGACTAATCGAAATTTACTAGAAAGCAGAAGAAATATGTAATAGTCAGAACTTGACTTGAATTTATTATTTATGTTCCTCTATTGACTATTTTACCTGTAATTATCTGGTTAGGACTTAATAAAAGAAGGACTATGCAATGATCGGACATCACGAGAAAACTTATCTCAAAGGATATAACTTTCTATGCAAAAACTCACCTGTGACAACAAAGGGCACGATCTCGTCATCTTTTCCCATCACATTGCTGGCTGTGCACTTGTAGTGTCCACTCTGATGCGCAGTCAGATGTATGTGGGACACCAACGAGAAGCTCTTCTCGTCAGAGTATTCCAGGGTGACATTTTCTTGGTTGGGGAGATCTCCATTGGGCTCGACATCTTTCCACCCATGAGAACCTCCAGGGGAACAGTCCCAGTCGGATTGTTCACAAGGCTTCCATCGCCACCAAACGATGGGAACAGGGTATCCATCGGCATGGCATTCCAAAGACAATTCCTGCCCCACTCTGTAAATGGGTTCAGCTCTTCTCACAGAAACGATAGGCTCATCTGCAATATTTTAGAACACTGTCACAAAAATGTCTTTTTTATTGCGAATTATTTTTAATTAATTAATTTTTAATTAAATCGCGATGTTATTAAAATATCCACCAATATTGTTCCAAGCGATATTGTTAAAATATCCACCAATAAGTGTGTAATTTTGAGATAAATTTAAAAATAATTTGACACAATAAATTTTGCAAATGCAAATTGTTTAACTGTTAAAGGCAGTTTTGTTGGTTTAAAAACTAAAATTAAAAGTTAGTTGATAGCAAAGAACTTACAATACTAATTTTTGTTTAGGTTTATAGGTAAAAATTGTTTTAAGATGAAAAAAGTTGTCAATTGTTTGTTAAATAAGCCAGAATTAAAGACAATTTCAGGTGTCAATGCAATGTTGCTGGTGAAAAATACTAAAAGGAAGAGCCAAATTAATGTATAATTAGCTGGGTTTTTTGTTGTCGTTGTTGTAAAAATACTATTCATTCATTTTTTCGGAGAAACGTTTTTTGACATATAGTTGATTTTTTGTGTCATAATTTTAAAACAAAACAATTGATTAGAAAAAATTGCAATGTAATGTTAAAACTAATTCAAAATTAAACTTAGTTAATTTAAAAGTGAATTCTCCACTATTATGAAGTTATTTGTTTATTTACTTTGCTTTTGTGGCTGAACATAAATGAGTCTCATGTTCTGCTAATGTAAACCCATCCACTGATGGGAAGATCTTGGCTTCTGGGATGAGGAGAGACTTCCCTGAATTTGCATGAGTGAAAACCCAGAAACTTCCAGAAAGAAGTCTTACCATAGATGATGCAGATTAAGGAATGGCAGTGACCTATTTGCTGCGAGATGCTTTACAAACAATCGCACATCGAGTCTCCTCCTCATTTCTGAAAACAATGAAAGCAATGACTGCAACGGATGCCAGCAGCAGATTCGAACCTGGGCCTTCCTGCATGTTACTTATGTACATTACTATGAGAAATCTTCACCACAGATATGGCAATAAATTTATTTATCACAAAAAATAAGTTTCCAAAAACTATCGTTATCCATATAAGTGAACATCCCATAAGATTATCCATTAAGTTTTTGCTTTACATATTATGTTATTGTGTTTACATATTCTTTGTAGACATTTTCAAAGTTAGTTTTTAGTTTTAAATTTTTTTATTGAAATAAATTAGTCAAAAATTACGCTACCTTTGACTTCTAGCTGAATAGTGAGGCTATTGTTGACATCCTTTGTCTTCGCATGTAGGACATAGGTGTCCGCATCAGCTCTGGTCAGCTGTTTTATCTCTAATACCATGGAGGAATTGGTCCTGTTCACGTGATAATGGTTGTCCTCTCGAAGTCTTCTGCCTCCTTTCTCCCAGTACAGCTGGAACTGCTGCAGGTTGGCAGGGTAAGGAGTGAAGGTGACCACGAACCTCACGTCATTTCCAGCCTCCGCGATGATAGGTTGCGAAACATCGATGTCCGTGGTCAAGTTCACGTGGCAAGGTTGAGGAGATTCTGGAATAAGGTTGAACAGATTTCAAATTTTGAAAGCAAGGAAAATTATAAACAGAAAGAATAACCATCAAGAGTTTTAAGAAAATTATTAAATAAACTTTTAGTTTTAAATCGTTTTTTTTAAGTAACCATAAAATATCTTTCAAATAAATTATTAAAAATTGCAAGGGTATTTTTTAATTCCAGTTGGTCGATAGCAACATCTAGACCAAGTCCATGAACACATGTGTTCTCATGGAAGGATGGAAGAAGGGACCGCTTATGTTGTGGTACTACTCATGGGGTGTCCGTCCCACGCTGCCGGACAATGAGGATTTGTCACAACACCTTCCGAAAATGACATTCTCCCCTTTTATACTGCTGTTTGAATCCCTTCGACATGCCGCTTACCAATTTTCCAAGTGGTCAAATTATACCTAAATGGCGAACTCACCGTATACATAGATGTTGGCATAAGCATGTCCCGTCTTTTGCGAATGGTCAGTAACAGTACACACATACATTCCACTATCGCTGGTCTGGACGTTTTTCACTATGAGGCTAGTTGACACCTCCTGGTGCTTATAGCCTTTATTGGTTTTCCATTTTGAAATAGGTTGGGTCTCATTAATGCGACCTTCTGTGCTCTGAAAGATCAAAACAAATCCATTTTCAGGTTGTGATAATAAGAAGAAAAATTCATTTAATTTTCGAACAAAACTGACATCTCATAAGAATTATATTCATACGTTTTTGTTAGGATAATTCCAGTCAATGAATAATCTCGTATCTGTTTCCACAATTACGGTGCATTTTAGTGTGAATGTCCCGTTAACTACTGGATGCTCAGCTCCGGATGAAGTAATATCAGGCTGTGGTGCATTGTAGGTATCAGCTGAAAGATAAATGAAATGTGAGATATTTATTCAAGAACAGGATTGCAAAATTCTTTTGAATTCTACGGAATTTTTTTTTTTTTTTTTCAAATATTCGTAAGAAATTTTTACATTTGTCATAGTTCTCCAAGTATACTTTTTCTGGTTTACGTATTTAAGAATCTCTAAAAGAAATTCTCTTAACCTCTAAAATAAATTATCTAAAAGAAAGGGAGATACTAGAGAAATTCTTTTAATCTCAATAAATTATCTTTAAAAGAAAGATTCTTGAGATTCTAGAGAAATTCTCTAGAAACTCTAAAAGAAATTATCTTATAATCTTTAAAAGAAATTCTCTTATCCCTAAAAGAAAGAGAGATTCTTTAGAGATCTTTTAGCGATTCTAGAGAATTTCTCTAGAATCTCTAAAAGAAATTCTTTTTACTTAATTTTAAGACATAAATAAGTTCTCGGTATACATCCACTTTAGAATTAGTCTAACATATGCGTCCTGTTTGGACGCGAAAGGTTTTGTTTGATATACGATACTTTTTTAATACCACGCTCATGCATCAGAACCTTTGAAGAAGCCCAAATAAAGCCCAATAGGGTCGTCTATGATCAACAAGGACAATGGAAAATGCCCAAAACATCATTAGTAGCAGACAGAAGCAAAATTCTTACGGAAAGATTTTTAGTAAACATCAAATTTGGTCATCCTAAACCGGATTCAAGTAAGGAAAAGAAACAGAAGACGGAAAATTAAATTTGGTAAATGTTCACTTATGTATGTATTTCTTCTTACTGCTTTTACATTTATGTAGTTTAGACATTAAACTGTGTTTAAATTATTTGATACAACCTCATCAATGTATAAAATGCCAATAACATTAGGAATTTTGTCATGGTACAAATGAATCCTTTTCCCATAATTTATGGAAAAAATTCGTTTAGTATGAATCGCTTTCGGTTGTAAGTCGAAGGATTTAAGGACATATACCAAAGTACTACTGCAATCGTATAACTACAGGAAAAGTATTTCCATTTTAATTTGAAGACAACTCAATGAGTAAAGCAAAAAAATTAACTAAGTAACTAACTTGTTACTGAATACTAAGAACTTTGTTTTTGAAATCACTTGTAACTACAGCAGCATCCAGACATTACGAAATTTCTGAGCAACGTACAGAAATCAGTTAGCTGCAATTTCGACAAAACTCAAAAGATAAGTTATTTTGCTTAGACGGGAATCCCGGTAGATGAAATACCGTTCTACTTGGTGTCGGTTTTGCGACCTGCATCAAAGCACTTACTTTCTGCCAAATAACGTCCATTAGCTACTTGGGACACCGTTCAAAGCGAGAGTTAACTGGATGGATTTCTCTAATTCAAACCACAATGCACAGGAACAGATAAACAAGCGACATTATGTTTCAAATCTGCACGTGATTTAAAACTGTAGAATTGTTTCAGAATTGTCATTGCCCATGAAGCCTCTCAATAACGTTGAATTTGTTACATATCTGCCAATGTAGTTGCAAATAACA
This sequence comes from Caerostris darwini, assembly GCA_021605075.1. Classification (NCBI taxonomy): domain Eukaryota; kingdom Metazoa; phylum Arthropoda; class Arachnida; order Araneae; family Araneidae; genus Caerostris; species Caerostris darwini. The sequence continues at coordinate 61,896 of BPLQ01015574.1, forward strand.
CCAAGCAAATATTGCAGTCATTTGAAAAAATCACAAGATTGCGTCGCATCACGTAATGTATCAGATATTCATTCTAACTCTATTTAAAAATAAATTTGCTTTCCAGTAGAAATTAACACGATAAGAAATGATGACTAATATTATAATACTTTCTTTTTTGTTTCTAGCATGCTTTTTTTTATGTCATTACTAAACTACTGAACTGGCCAATATCAGAGATTCAAATCTGCATATATTTTGACGGAGATATTGGTTTTATCTGTAAATTTTTGTTTTTATATACAAAGATTTCCTACGTAAACATAAGCAATTTGATTGTATAAATAATCCAGAACATTTTTATTAGTATGAGTTTTGCAAGTTATAGGAAAATAGTTCAGAAGTTCTTAATAATAATTTAAAAATCACAAGAAGCCAATTACAATTTTTTTTTAAAAAATAGAGTTAAAAAAACAAACAGAAATATTAAGTCTTTAAAAAACAAAAACAAATTCATATGAATTTGCTAAAATTATTTCCACTGGTATTGAAAACAATCGACTAAGGAATAATTACTCATGTACAATAAGGTGAGATTGATGGCTTCATAGACCTCATCAGAGAAAGCCCTGCACTGGAAGAGACCGTTGAAGTAAATGGTAGGATAGTGGATAATGAAGCCGACGCGTGGATCGAACGTGAGATCCGGTTTCACGACCAATTCTTCTTCTCCTTCCGTCTTCCAGAGGGTGACGTTCAAAGTGGAGCTGGTGGGTAAACAGGGAATGAGGGCTTTTCGGTACTGTAGTGTAGCAATGAGCATGTGACCTGTCATGATACTAGGCGTCTCTATGAAGAGATGTTCTGGATCTGGAAATAAATATTGTATGAATTATGAATTAAACCTCGTCAAATGGTCCAATTAAAATAACAAATTCGATTCAGATTATTTATTTATTTATTTTAATTGCAATGCAAAGAATCGAAGTGGCCTGGTGAGTAGAGCCCCATGTATAATAAGGTACATAAGTTAGAATTACAATAAGTACATAAGGGCATAAAAGTACGTATTAGTACATATATTATACAAAAAAAAAAGAAAGAAATATATAAAAAATGTAATACATATAACATTTAAGTCGAACCTCGATAAGTCGAAAACCTCCAAAACTCGAAATTTTTTTTTTGGTTCCCTTCCCTTCAAGCTCCAAAACCTCCATTACTAGAAATTTCAACACTTTTTAGTCTTTCGTTGTCGACGAGGGGGGTACAACCTATAACTTTTCGAAGAGCTACATACACTTATCACCTGAAGTTCATAACAGTTAACCAATCATAAGTTCATCAAGTTCAATAACCACCTTAATAGACTATTATAAATAAGAATATAAATCTGTAAATCTATGAAAGAATTTTGAATTTTCACTATAAATCTATGAAAGAACAATGGCTAAGATTTATTATTATTATTATTAGCTTAAATGGGGGTCTGATGGCTAAATGACTGGCTCTTGGTGTTCCAGGCTTTGGATTCGAGGATGTTTGTAGTGGTTCGGAATCCACTTTAAACCGTAGGTCCCCGTGTAATATGGCAGTAAAGCGTTGGGCTAACAACTCTACCCAGTAAAAAGAAAACATATCTCGAAATCTGCCAGAGGCAGACGGCCTTGGCCCACCATGGGGATAATGTGCCAATGAAGAAGATTAGCTTAATTAAATTATTTGTAAAAAATAATAACAGCAAAATCAATTGAAAATAAATAGATTTAATTTATTTTAATCAACAAATCGATGTAAATCAACTACGAATTAATTGATAAGAGAAATTAAACACATCAATCAAATCAATGCGTGAAAATTAGAAAGATTGAAATGGAATAAGAAAATGAAACATCAGTTTAAATTAATAATTAATTAAAATTTTATTTCCTATTAATTTAATTAATATATTTTGATAAAAAAATTTTCCATTGAAATAATTAATAAAATCTTTCAAAATATGGCTTATGGTAAGTTTCTATGGGCATTTATACAAATAAGATTTTTTCCCCCTGAACCTAAGAGTAATTTTTAACTCAAAAAAAAATGATGACGTATTGCAATGATGAGAATAACATTATATAAAATACATTAATAACAGTTAGATCAGTAACTAATAAATATATAAATAACATACCATTCACAAACACATATATTGAGGTAATATTGTCAGGTAGTTCAAAATCTATCGTTCCTTCATAATAGCATGTGTAATAACCCGTATCATTGAAATATAATTTGTCTAAGACAAATGTACTCTTGTATTTATTGAAAGGATCTAAATCTGTTATAGAGGATGTGATGGTGACTCGATCGCTGTTGATTGTCATGTTCTGCAAAAAAATTATGTCACTCAAATACTAAAATTCACAACTAAGTTTATTTCACACCATAAAAATATTCATGCATTAGAAAAAAAGCACCTTTTTATTTATAAGCACTGTTTTAAACACTTCTATTAATAGTATGCAAAGTACTTAATTTAATTTAAAATGAATATATACACATATCAATAAAAAATAGTATGATCTTATTTTATTGCCAAATACACAGGGTTACAGATAGAAATAAGTTTCCTTGTTCAAAGGGTTCTAGAATGTGTTCTATTGGTCCGAATGAGATAAAATTTGAACAACTTATAATTCTAATGATATACTTGATATTTAATAAATAAAAAAAACTAGTACAAAAACCGGCAGATAGAGGGTTGCACTCATTGACTATTCCACTTATGAGGCCCTTTCACCTCCCATTTTTAAGTTTGTAAATTACATGAGAGATATAAAATGCATCATTACTGTGATATATATCAATATGCTAAATGAAACATGTTGTGTTTGGTACTAATCATTATAAAAAATGTGACACGGATAATATATAAAAAAAAAAAGTCGAGTGCACTTATTTGGACATTTATACTCAGCACCATATAGAGTACTTGTAACAATAACTAATCAAACATAACACAAAACATTTACAAAGCAACAAAATTCAAATAATAAAAATCTTTGCCCACGAAAATAAAATATGAAATAAAAATTATCATATTTTCTATCAAATAACTGAACGTATGAACTATACTTTGGTGCAATCTAGTATATACAAATGAACAGACCCAAGGAATCGAACGCGTTGATCTTAACCAATACATTTTTATGTTTGTTTATTAGTCATATGTGTAGAATTTCTCCTTATTTTCGATTTAGTATTTGTTTGTTTGTGGCTAATCCTCAGTGTCCTGCAGTGCGGGACGGACAACTCATGAGTAACCTACTCATGGATGGAGAGAAAGGGGGCAACTTCTGTTGTGATGGAGTACCCGTAGGTAGAAGTCTGTCTTGGCTCCGTGACGCTCTTTACAGTCAAAGGAGATCGGGACTTACTGCTTAAAATGGATTCCGAACCGCTACAAACATCCATGGCACCGCCGGGACTCGAACCCGAAAAATGTGGCCAGAGCGCAAGACACTCGGATATTCAGGCCCTAGATTTAGTGTTTTAATGTTTACTGTTTTGAGAATAGTGTAAATTTAATTTTGCAAACAATTTGAATGCAGGCCTCTCTTGATCTTGAGGCCCTAGGCTGAAGCCTAGTTAGCCTTTAGGAAAATCCGGCCCTGCCAGTAATTATACCAAATTGAAGGAAGCATTTGACGCCAGGTTCTCGATATCCCAGCAATCTAACTCCGATCAGCTGAGGAAAATACGGTTCTGCGAATTAGAACACACTGTTGAACATGAAGGGGGATATATAAAAAAAATATCATTAAAACTGCTCAATATTATTTAACATTTATAAACCATATTAAATATTTTTATGTGTATTTCAATAATCAGTGGGTTTTTTTTTTTTTTTTTTTTTTTTTTTATATATATATATATATATATATAATTAATGTCAAGCGCATCATTTGAATTATAAGTAGTTAAAATTTTTATGTCATTTGGACCAACAAAACGCATTCTAGAGCCATCTAAAGTGGGAAACTTATTTCTTGCTAATCCTGTAGTTGTAAAGTAATAGTTATTATAATAACTACCTATTAATTATGTTCTTTTTAATTCTAACGTGCATTCATATTTTTTTTTATATATAAAGAGTTTTATAATAAATTTATTATTTTTATTATGAGAGTTTTTTTTTACTGTCGTGCTTCCCTATAATAAAAAAATTGTTAAAGGGTAAATAAGCTAAGGATGTTATGTTGAAGAACAAAAAATGATTAGTGTTATTTACTCCTCTTTAGAATAACATTACATGAAGGTCCATTAATTTAAATCTTAACATATAAGGAAATAGTGAAAATATTAAAATAATAATCATCTTTTCTTATAAATTAAAAATGATTTCATATTCATTTTCTTTTATGCTGTAATGGCTTGTTCATGATAATCTTAAAAAATGATGAATATTATTTTAAAAATTCATTTTATGTTGTGCTGCCATCTAGTAAGTGATTTGAAAATTATAAAAAATAAATTGCGGTTATTTTCTGGAAATGACAATAAAATATCAATTAATAATAATAATAAAAAATATCTAATTCAATGAATTAATATCGTTTATTTAAGGAAAAATCAAAGAAAAAGTAATGTTATAAGGACATTTCTAACACAAATCATAATTTGTTTCAAAAAACTGGAAATAACCGCCTTTGCATGGAGTTTTTTTTTTTTTTTTTTCTAAGAACTTTGTAGTAATTCAATAATTTAATTTTTATCATTATCTACTATTTTATCTAATATATTTTGATATGTAGAGATAAAAAAATTCTAATAACAAAATTTTGTATTATCTTTTTAATAAAAACCAAATAAGTTATCCACTATAATTCCTGTTTTAATAACTATTCCAAACCTTGCATTTTCTTTTCTTTATATTTTTCCTTGTTACCTACTCTCTGACGGATAGAGTTTTTTCTATATATATATATATATATATATATATATATAATTATACACACACACACATATATATATATATACATTGCGACTGTGCTGCTATTAAATTTTGCCTTCGTATGCTATCGAGTATCTTCTCTACCAACTAGAGCCGACCCTACCTGAATGAAAGTAGGGTTTGATCACATTTTTGAACATTGTTGTTGACAAATATGTTTCATGTTAAATAAAATATAAGAAAATCCATACCTTCATATATGATTTTATTTTCCAAGTGACGGGATATCTGCCAAAACACGTGATCTTGATACTCTCATTGCTTTTGACGTCGATAAATGAATCTTCTATGTCAAGCGATGGGGGATAAAACTGATGTACATCAGCAAAACCTAAAATTAAAAAAAAAAGATTATATTTAATATGTCACTCGTATTCACTGCAACACAAACTAATTGATACATTAATCGATTAAATTTGCTTTAAATAATTTCAAAATGTAAAGTCTCTTGATATGGTTATCATGTTATTAAACTCAGTTTATTTTATATCTTATACTTAAAGAAAACTAGAGTGAAACATAAATATTCAGTTTTCAAAATATATTATTTTATTTGAACCTTAACAATACATTTTTATTGTAACATTTTATTCATTAACAACAATAAAATGAGCATCCATAACACAAATAATACGAAATTTTATACCAAGTAAAAATAAATTTATCTTATTGAGAATAAACTCAAAAAAGTAATAATAATACTTTCTGGAAATAATTTATAGCTATTGTATTGACCTAGCTATTATTGTATAGTTATTGCATTGATTGCGCATCTTCTTACATTCCTTTTGCATTATGTTTTCTTCCGTATTCCGAGAACAAACCAATATAATATTTAAAAATAATATTAGCGACCTCCTGTGGGTCCCTGGACACTGTGACATTTTAAGTAATGATCAGACAGATTTGCTGGCTAAGAAGGGCCCACGGATAGTCCAACAGCCAAATACTTGCAACTCTTTTAATCCCATGAAACTTTATATCAAAAATCAAATAAGACTTAGATGGAAGGCATTGCTCACTGTTCGTATCTCCACGAAGAGTTGGAAGAATATAGTGAAACAGGGTATTTCGGACAAATCTCGTGAAAAGCTGTAGTGGAATTTAGACTTGCGTTGGGCCATGACTGCTTAGCGAACAATCTGCACAGCATTGGCTCGACGTAATGGCCAATTGGTTAGCGCTCTGGCCGTTGGTATCACAGGCTTCAGGTTTGAATCCTTGTGGTGGCATGGATGCTTGTTAATGGTTCAGAATTCACGTTAAACTGTAGGTTCCAGTCTAATTAGTCCAACGTGTGCATAAAGTGACCGTAGACAAAACAACAAACCGCATTGGTATTTTTGATAGCCCAAATTGGCTACTCTCTGTGAAGGACGAAATCATGGGCAGGCATCATATAGCAAGATGGTCGACCTTCCATTGGGACTCCGTAGTGAAAAGCTATTGGAGTGCTGGAACTTTGCTGATGAGACATTGACTTTTTTCTCTTATTGTTTTCTTTTTTCTTGTGTGTGTTTTAAATTGTTTTGATCTCGTAAGAATTTGTCAGTTTCTCTTGCCATTGGAAATAAAAAAAAAATATTGACAATACAGTGAGTTTTACAAAATAATAACCTTTATAGAGGATGGGATAGATATTTTACATATATATATATATATTTTCTTAATTATCTAACATTTACCCCTAATTTTTTTAGGGATACATCCGTAATCATCCAGTGGAACAGAAGGATGGCCTTATTTCACGCTTGAAGTAAACTCAACGTCTTCTAATTAATAATTTTAAAAAAAATATCCCCTCTTACAATTTTTTTTTTCCAAGATTCCCACTTTCTTCGCTTTTTCTCGCGTGTTTTGGTTACCTAACTCCAGTATCGCGTGTTTTGATGTGAAAGGCTTCCTTTCCTATTTCCGGAGCGGAGATCGTCGGACCCAAGAAGGGGGAGGAGGGTTCAAGGTCAAGAAACAGAATTTGTGATAAGGAGGCATGAAGACAATTGTGAGAAAAGCACCCTTTTACCCTCCCAGAAAATCCCGGAATAGTTCTTGACAACATCGGCCCAGATATTACTGTTAATAAGGGGAAAATAATTCTAGAATTACTGATGATGATACATGATAATCATGTCTACAAAGCGATGCTTACAGACGTCCTACTTGGGAAGTACGAATTTAACATTTTTATTCACTATAAGAATATTTAATTCAAATGAGTTCAATAGGAAAACAATCGTTACACTGTCACTCAGAGATAGTTTTAAGAATTATTGAAAAAATACACATAAATCTATGACATTTATTAATTAAAATTATCCACTAATCATTTCTTAATAATATAATTAATACCATATCGTTCATTTTTATGAAAAGTGACACGCTTTGATTCTCTTAGAACCCCTAAAACAGTTCTTGATAGCATTGGCACAAATATTACTGTTAATAAGAGAATAATTCTAGAATTATTAGTGGTGTCATTTAATAATGATGTATATATTGTCTTTATTATAGACGTCATAATTGGAAGGTTTCAATAAAGCAGGAGTGTAACCTTTTTATTTACTATAAGAATATTTAATTAAAAATGAGATCAATAGGAAAACAATTATTACACGTCTCTCAGAGAATTAAAGAAATACACATAAATCTATGACATTTCTTAGTTAAAATTAGGATTAGTGCATATTATTATATTATTTAGAAATGTAAATAATACAATTAATATCATATGGCTCATTGTCATGAAAAATGACACCCTTTTATCCTCTCACAACCTCCTAAAGCAGTATTTGATAATAGGCATAGATATGATGGTTAATAAGAGAATAATTATAGAATTATGAATGATGTTATTTAATAATTATAAATACATTGCGATGATTACAGACGTCATAATTGGAAGGTTACAATAAAGCACAAGTTTAACGTTTTTGTTCATCATAATATTTTTATAATTAAAATTAGATCAGTAGGAAAACAATCATCACACTCAAAGATATGTTTAAGAATCGTTAAAGAAATACAAGTAAATCTATGACTCTTTTTTATTTAAATTAGGCACTAATTACTTCTAAATAACATAATTAATCCCATACTGCTTATTCTCATAAAAAGTGACACCCTTTATTCTTTCAGAATCCACCAATGTTGACAACATTGAAACATATTACTGTTAATAAAAGAATTACAATTATAGAATTACTGATGATGATAAATAATGGTGATACCTCATATGAATATAATAATGGAATTAATTATGATGATAAATAATGGTGATACCTCATATGAATATAATAATGGAATTAATTATGATGATACATCATAAGTGTGAAGATTACAATAAAGTACGAGTTTTACATTTTACATAAGAAAAGTATATATATATATATATATATATATATATATATATGCATGCCATATATGTAAGTCATATATATGCATGCAAAAATATAACTTTTCTTATTACAGGAAAAGCATTAGCTATTAGCAGAAAGAAGCCGTATTAAAGAAGAAGCAAAAAAAAAAAAACAAAAAAAACAATATCATATCGCCGATTCTCATGAAAACTTACACAGGTTAAACTTCCTTTCTTTCGAAACCTTTTCTATATATAAAAGCAAAAAGTATTGAAACTCAGAGAATAGAAACGTTGAAATTCAGACATTTTACCCTTAAAAGCTAACAGTAACATAATGCAACTGAATAGTTAATTCAGTAACTGTTACTGTGATAGCTATCCTTTTAATAAATCAATATTAAATCTTTCAATTTATGAAATAAAATGAAAATTGGAATTCTTTTAGTTATGATTTTTAAAGATATTTTAGAGCTTGGATTTGACAGCAAATAAGGTATTGTATTTCTCGTTTTTGTATTATGCTTTGATTCTTAATTAACTTTAGAGTAATATATCATGGTAAAAAATGGAACTTTTACAATATACTTTTACAAAATAATGAATTTTGTAAAAATTAAAATAATGGAAAAAATGAATTATAAGGATTGAAATAAAAACTAAATAATGAAAAAAGGAATTTTGTAAAAATTTATAATAATTTTATTAGAAATAAAAAAAATAAAAAAATAGGAAATAATTCAGTATTCTCTGTGCTAATAGATTTCAGAAACATTCATTTTTACTTCATCGCATTTTAAAAAATAATAATTGATAATTTAAGAAACTTGTATATATTGGTTGCTAATTAAATGGCGTAAAATATTAGTAAATTAACATAATGGTGTTAAACAGGTTGGGCTTTCTCCAAGATAATTTATAATAATTTTATTTAAATTTTATTATTTAAAAATAGAATTATCATTAAATACCGAATATATCAATTTGGGATCATACGAACGTTCTATACACTATATATAGTCATTCTTTTAAACTCTCACTATATTCACAGCATGAAATACACGATTGAATGTGATAAACGTCTTCTATCAGTTAGAGACAAATGATTGGATTACAACAAAGGATTCTGCCATCCTATGACTCCCCATGGAAACGTCGCAATCGGCGCTTGGCCAGTGAATTACATTACCTAATAGAAATCATTTTGACGATAATGACAAAAATGTTATTTGACAATAATGATGAAATATTCCATGCAATACCTGAATTACTACATAAGCAATACAAAAAGATTTTTTTTAAAGCAATGACTGCAACAAGCACTTCCAGCGGATTCAAAACCTGGCTCTTTGGTTCGCATACTGTAACTGAGGCATAAATCCTGTATTTTAATGTGTTCGAATTAGTGTTTGAATGTGTGAATCCATTTATAATGCATTTATAATGTTTGAGATCCATTTATAATGCTTAAGAATATATTAATTCAGAAAATAACTATTAAAATTAACATTATGATGAGCAAGTTAATATTGAAATTTTTTTTAATTTGTGTGAACCAAAATTGATTGAATTAATAATTTTTATTAGTTTACAGCAAAGCATCATATCACATTTTCAGTAAAACCACATTATTGAAAGAGAATAAAATTAAATCAGTTTTAAAATAATTAATGTTACAAAAATATATTTTGTTATTTTTAAAGATAACTGTTTGTATTTCACACATACGTATTTGATTTTTAAAATACGAACATGAATAAATGACATATTAAAGACATAATAATTAAATAATTGCCCATTGCATATTTTATATGCAATAAGCATTTTCATATCAGACTTCCATTTATTATCATGGGCGGATACCTAAAAGCAACAAATGTAAAGAATATAACATAGACAGCTTATGCCATCCATTATAGTGCATCCACATGATGAAATAAATGTATGTATGTGCGATGATTAAAAACTGTCATAAAGGAAACATGAAAAGACAAAACTGACCATTTAATTTGAAATGATATGGATACCAACTATTCAGTTGCACCAAAGTCTTTTACATATTACTTTGGAAAATTTCTCAATTTTAAAGCCATTAAAAAATGAAAGGTTTTTCTAGTTTTGTCATAACTTTTAATATATATATATATATACTAACACATCCTGCTTTTTATGATAAAGTAGCTTTGTCTCTAGAAGTGCATTATGTAAATGACGAAAGTATTATACATAACAGGATGTATTGATATAGAAAAGGATTTCTTCATACGTTAATTAATTAAAAAAATTATCTAATTAATTATAAATCCATATGTAATAAATACTTGACCTTTCGACTTACTTTACTTTATCTTTCGATTAACACTTTAATTTGCCTTATTAATTTACTTGCCTTATTGCAATTAAAACGCTTCCGAAAATTCCTTTTCTCCTACTGTTTGATTGTTTGAGAATCTCTGTGATTTGACCGCTTGCCAATTTTTCCAAGTGATACTTGATGGGACTATATGACAAAATATACAATGAACCTTGAATTAAATAGAGAAAATAAATGGGTAGATTTGATTTGTCACTCTACGGTCATTTTGTGTACACTTTGCGCTAATTAGAACCAGGACCTACAGTTTAAAGTGGATTCAGAACCATTCACAAACATCCATGCCGCAGCCATTATTCGATCCTGAAGCTAGTAGTATGAAAGGCCAGAGCGCTAGCCAATTGCCCAGCAGAAAGCTAAATAGGCAGCATATTAGGGGTTTCAATAAAGGTAGATAGAACATTAGGGATATACATACAAAATTATATAAGTATTTTTCTTAGTCTTTCTGTATAAGTATAATAATATATATCATTTTTCTATTTCAATTGTTGCACTTTTTTTACTATTGTAAAAAAATAAGAAATATATTTGAAAGAGTCCTTAAAAGGTAAAAGATTTATTGTTTGATGTACACTCATGTCCATAAATTAAGGATAATTCAGAATCACACAGAAATTGAACTATAAAATAAAAATTTTACCTGTAGAATTATCACACATATTTTGAAAAAGAATATGCAAATTACAGGAAACCACCAGATGGCGCGGATAGTACGTCACAATGACGAGAGTATAAGAGAGGGGTATATAAGGAATGGTGGCGAAGAAGTAAAATTGTTCACAAGCGCTTTAAACGCCTTTCAGTGCAATAACCGCATAGTTAGGGCACAAAGGAAGCATTTGGAGGATTTTTTATGCGGTAGAATTATCGGACGACTGGAATGTGGACGTACCCAGCTGGAAGTATCCGAGGAACTTGGAATCGCCCAGAGTGTCATCTCCAGGCTTTGGCAACGATTCCAAGCTGATGGTAATGGGAGTAGATGTTACAGAACAGGTCGCCCCTGAGTTACAACGCTGAATGAGGACCGGTATTTAGCAGTTACTGCCAAAAGAAACAGACGGAGCTCAGCATCAGACCTGTCTCGTCAGCTCTCTTCAGCTACCGGTACGACAGTTTCAAGGCAGACCGTGTACAGACGCTTAGGGCACATTTGTCTATATGCTCGTAGGCCTGTCAGATGTGTTCCACTTACCGCAACTCACTGTCATCTGCGATTAACCTAGAGTAGAGAGCATGCATTGTGGACACCGCAACAGTGGTCTGGTGTGATGTTTTCCGACGAGTCCAGGTTTAGTTTGCAGTCTGATTCTCGCCGGACTTTCATATGGAGAGCGCCAGGTACCCGTTTACCATTGAACGACACCGTTACGGTGGTGTAGGATGGCTCGTTCGGGGAGGAATTATTCTTGGTTCCGGAACTGACTTGCATGTTCAGAGTGTAACGATGACCGGCCACATCTATCGGGATGTCATTCTGGAACAACATGTACGTTTGTTTCGGGGCGCCATGGGTGCTGAATTTCTGTTTATGGATGACAACGCCCGTCCTCACCGTGCAAACATTGTAGACGAATGCCTTCAATTGGAGGATATCACCCGTATGGATTGGCCAGCATACTCACCGGACTTGAATCCAATAGAGCATGTGTGGGATATGCTTGGCCGACGAATTGCAGCCCGTCAACCCCCTCCCACCTGTCAACCGCAACTTCGGAGGGCATTGCTTGATGAGTGGTGTAATATTCCCCAAGATCAGATTGATAATTTGATATTCAGCATGCCTAGGCGTTGTAAGGCCTGTATTGCATCTTCCGGGAGACATACTCCATATTAACCATCATACTAACCATGTTATACTGTTTTTTGTAAATAAGTTCTTTTTTGAAATTTGCTCCAGCTAGTAAAAATCGCAATTTTTATTAATTATGTCAAACATATAGCATCTTTTTTGCTCTTTACCTTTTGTTTAATAAATAGACTTTACAAATAAGTCAAATTTGTTTTGCTTCTGTCTCTTTCTTTGCCTGAACTTCATTATCCTTTATTTATGGACATGAGTGTATTTCAGTGTCCCTCGTGAACAAGCATGCGTTAACTATTTGTCCTACAGTTAATTTTAATAGTTAACCTTAATTTTATTTATTTTTATCTTTTTTTTAAATAACATCCCTCGCTTCTATTTCATTTAGAATTGACTTATTTTTCAATGTTGACTCCCAATTTATGCACGAAAACTAGCATGAAGTAAAAATCCACGCAAATTTCTCGTCGTCACGCGCGATGTGTGTTCATCAACTCCATTAGCTTTCCCTCTTTTATTCAGTGATGAAAGAGATTCGAACAGACCAGGAAGTCAATAGGCCATGAACAATGAGGCGGTAAAAAAATAATAAGGGAAAGGGAACAAGAGAGGATGAACGAAAAAAAAAAGGCACTTTTGGTCAGAGATGCGTATAATAGTTTAAGGGACGGTTCAACAAGTGAAAACAGGTGTGTATAACGCAATCAATGTGATGTTGTGAAGGACACTTTTTTGATGTAAAAGAGTTCTGTAGTATTGCGTTAATGCTGCGGCTGCTATAAGTTCCTATAATTGATGAACAACATTGTAATGAAGAATTAAAACAGAGACTCAACTTGAAAAACAAGGTATTAATTATTTTATACCTTGTAATAGATATGCTCATAAAATTATTTCAACCATTATAGAGTAATTACAAAAACTTGTACGCGTGCATCGAAATCATAATTGCACTTTCGTAAGACAGAATTTGTAATAGATTAATGATTATAGATTGGACAGAAAAATTGAAAAATAATGAGTTATTATTTTTGTGTTTACTATTATTCTTACATGTAAACATAGATAATATAATAATGACGATACTAAATGCACATTATAGAGAAATATATAACAATAAAATAGAAATGTAAAAAAATAGAAATAGAAATAGAAATGAAATAAAAAAAATGAAATCATTAAAAATGATTTATTTTACTAGTGCGATATTTGTTTGCGCAAGAATATTATTTTAAAATCAAAGTTAATTTTTTCTCATAATATCGACAGTTAATTTTAGAATATATGGATGTACACATAACGTATTTTTTAAATGCTTTGTTTTTCACTACTTCGGCCATTATAAAATAAATAAATTTTGTAAAAGCGTAATAAATCTCAAGGGTCGGAAAAATGTTCAAGGCGGGCCGCGGGTTGACCCTCCCTGGTTTAGAGGATAATTTTTTTGGCTAACACTGTTTAAATAGATTAGAATTTATTTGCCCTTTGGCGCCATTCATTTACCACTTGCGACTCACTTAAAATAATAATCTCCATAGATAATTTAATAGTTGTCTGATAAGAATTATTCAAATTTTTAGAACAACAGTAGAATTTATATAACGCTGTATCTGATTTGTCGCAGCGATGCTAACACGCATAGCACCATGAGTGATTGTCCAATAGGCGCAGCTGTATTTGAGCTCCCTATAAATGATTCCCCGACTTCCAATTAGCAGGCAAATACACCGACTATCAGTTCCAGAGTATGGTTTAGCAGATGAACACACATGACACAAACAATACACACTGCTGCCATCCTGGACAAACAAATACCCGGCAGAAAACATAAAACAAAAGCAACTGAGCTGGCATAAAACTTCCCGAAAAATGTTCCAAGAAGACATGCAGGGAAAACAGTGTCCAAACACAAACATGATTTTTTTTTATCCACATAGTAGGTTGGTAGAATGAAGGTTTATTTGTCGTTTTAATTTGGACTGGTGGGATTTTTTTTTCTTTTTTTTTTTTTGTGGGAAAGGGCAATGAAAGTAATTCCACAAATAAATATGTTCAAACAAGATTTGATTAGGGCTATACACTGGATTGGTACATAAGTGAATAAGATATGTATTACTTTTTTTAACGTTAATCTAATATTGTTTGCTTGCACGCCAGCAGCTGTTAGTAAATTATACGATTTTTTTTAATTCAGAATTTTTTAATTTTTAATTTCTTTAAAAGATAGCTTTCCTAAGATTATTTATTTCATAAATTATCAAAGGAGAACTCTAAAATATTGTATACTTTTTATAAATCTATTTAAATAAATTTTAAACGTTATAATTTAAAAAATTAAATTTTAGGCCTACTGCGAATGGTAATAATGTATTACAAAGTTGTATAATGTAATATATCATTACCATTGAATAATGTATTTATTTATGTAATTAATTAATGATAATAATTAATTTAAAAATTAATGTACATGTATTTATGTAATGTATTATTACCAAAGTTGAATAGTGTATTTCATACAAAGTTTATGAGTTCTATTCAGTATAATAGCACCTTTATTGGTTTGTTTTGTCGCTCTACGATCATTTTGTGCACGCTTTAGGTTAATTAGACCAGGACCTACTGCATACATGCATGCCTACATGGATTCCAAACAACTAACACACATCCATGCCACCATCGAATCTGCAGTCTGAGGTACCAAAGGCCAGGGCGCTAGTCAATTGGTCATCAAGCAGCTTTATTGATAGAAAAATATATTTAGAAGAAGTTTATTTGCATACTGCTTATCTTTTCATTTCTCTACAATACTGTACCCTGACAAAATATTCATGGGGTTAATAATTAAAAAAAAACAATTATCCTACAAAGTATAACTAGCTAGCTAAGTTTCCTGATAAATTTTTGCAGCTATTTGCAATATTGTTCCTCGTAGCGCTCTCAATTTTGAATTTTAGGTTTCACTTTCTCTTTATCCAACCGGGGTATTTCGAAATAAAAAAAACTACGATTGTTTGTTGTTAGTGTTGTTTCTGTGCAATTACTGAAGTATTATAAATCTATACTAAAGCTCTATTAGCATTACTATAGAGCATAGCAAATCAATATTTGGAAATAATAATAAGCTTTACTGTGCATGCAGCCTTGACATTTTAGCCATATAATTTTTTTAAATATGTTATCTTAATACAGCATTTAATTTATCACACATCCCATCCTCATTTTCATATCTCTTATAAATTTCTTCTTCATTGGCGCAACATTCCCATGATGAGCCAAGGCCATCTGCCAGTAGGCAGATTCCAAAACAGGAGATGCTTTCTTTTTACGGAGTAAGGTTGTCAGCCCTACGCCCAATGCTTTACAGTCATATATGACCGGACCTACGGTTTAAAGTGGATTCCGAACCACTATAAACATTCATGACACCACCGGGAATCGAATTCGAAACCTGTGGCACCGAGCGGCTGAGCGTTAGTCGCTCGCCCATCAAGCCCCCTAAGAAATTCTATGTAGACAAAAAAAAAAAAGAGAGAGAAAAAATGTGAGCATTTAAAAATTAGGAAAAAAAATTATGGTCCAGTATTCGAAATTAATAGAAAAAGATTTATAAGATATTTAGAAAAACTAATTCACATTAAATATTAAATGAAATTAAATATAATTACTTTACATAAAAATAAACTTTATTTTACAACGATTATTTTAACTGTATAAAATAAATTTCTGTACTCCATTTTTAAAATTTAACCAAAAGTAACAAAAAAAATTTTAAGTGCCCTAATAAAATTACAAATAACTATATCAGCATTCTTTGTAGTGCTACATTATTCTGCAAAGCTTATATATTTTCTTATTATTAGATTTCATTTAAAATAGTTTCGGTACAAAAACTTAAATAGGAACTTAATTTTATAAAAAATAGAAAAACCTGACATTCTAAACCTGACAACCACAAAGTAACAAGGGAAAAAAATTAGTTCTAAAATACTGAAATATTGTAGAAGATATAAAAAATATTTGAATTTTGAAATTTTATTAAGACTATTAATAAAAAATATAAATTCAAACATCTACTTTTTCCAAAATAAGTTCACTTCACCACAAAATATTTTATAAAGCTGAAAGAATATTCCAGTTAAAAATTTTTAAATCTACCATATTATCAGGAAAACAATTTCCTGTTAATACTTTTTAAAATCTATTGAGGAAAACAAATTTTCTGTTAAATTTTTTTTAATCTACTGAGGAAAATATTTCCTGTTAAAATTTTTAAAATCTACTGAGGGAAACAATAAATTTTCTGTTAAATGTTTTTTAAATCTACTGAGGAAAACCATAAATTTTAAAGACAAAATATTTTTGGATGTTTAGGAGCAAACGATTTTGAAAAAAAAATGGAACATCTTCACATAATAAATATAAAAGGTCATCAAAACGCAAGCATATTTCTCTGTACAAACAAAGGTTATGCGTAGAAAGCCATAAATCTGAGATGTACCATAAAAAAATAATGATCAAAGTAAACCAATTGGAAGATTACTGTTAACAGACATGCATGTTGCATGCACATAGAAGTCAGGTGATCTATCGTAGACCGAATCAAATTTATAAAGCACGACATCATCTGTTCTTAATAAACGAGGGGAAAAAAATAAATTATAGCATTTTATAAATTTTGATCATCCATAATATGTTCATCTACAAATCAATATCTGCGTGTTTCTCTCTCAGAATTAGCTTTATTTTAATATATGTAATTAAAGTCCCATTGCATATGATATAATGAGCAGAATACTTTATCCACATCTCAATTGAGGATCATGTAGCCTTCTGTTAAAAAGAGGAGGATGATAAATTAAAAAAAAATTATCTTATACAATTGTAAAATTATGTAATTAAAATGCGACGCATGACAAAAAAATAATATGAAAATAATATCTAGTTAATACAAGTATCGATGAAACAACACATAGACATCGGCAACAGAACATCGAACAGAAGATGATTATTTTGAAAAACTTAGTTAGAATTCACCATCCGCGAGAACTATATAGCAGACCGCACGTGGTGAGAAAAAGAGAAATATTTAAATAAATTAGATCCACCATGAATTCGCACAAGAACAATATAGTAAGACAGCTGGAAAATCTTTAGTACTAGATCATGTAAACAGGCGATTGCCAACTTTCGATTAAGAACCGGACAGTACTATCTTGTGGAACACCTAAACAGGATAGATGTCCTCGCCTCGAACACTTGCCCAATATGCAGATGCCGAATGGCTAGCGTTCGGTACTCGGAGCGTTCTGGCGCTCTGGCGTTCGGTACCACAGGTATCGGGTTCAAATCCCGGCTTTGCCCATGGGTGTTGTAGTGGTTCGGAATCCACTTTAAACCGTAGGTCCCGGTCCTAATAGGATCGTAGAGCGTTGCGGGGGCATTGTTACTCCGCGTCCGTGGCTTACCATCAAGTTACACGCGCCCCCTGGGTAATGCAAAGTAAGTAACATCGGTGCAGCGCTTGCCTTAAGGCATCCAAGACGTCCATGTCTGTTTGCCAGCTGCATTGGAAAAAAAAATGTGCAGAGCTGGAACAATGAATTCAGAACACATTTTGAAATGTCCAGAACTGAACAGGGAAGCTCAGCGGCAAGGAGAAGTCTTGCATTTGTATTGGGAAGCCAGAAGCCTCATGGACTAAAGTGCCTACCCCTTTATTTACTTTCTTCTTCCTTTGACTTTTTGTGGCGTGGGAGACCGATTTATTATCGATTACTGTCTTACTGTATGTTTTCTTTGTTCTGCTTGTTCATTCTTTATGTGTGATCCTTATTGTAATGGATTGGTTTCCAATAAAGCCATGCTAAAACAAAATAAGTATAGAGGACTGCGTGCGGAGAGAAATAGAAAAAATTTAAATAAATTTTACTCGAGACGTGTGACAACAGTAAAGTGTTCTATCGTTTTAAGAATTACAAGTTTGGTTAGTCACTGCTTAGTCAGTTGTAGTTTAGGCTTCGCGTTGATTGCTTTGATAGTAGTCTGCTTTGCGTTGTTAAAAATAAATTATGTGTTTGTGTCAACGTCCCCTCTCAATTCTAACATTTTAATAATCATATTCATGTTAAATTCCCTATTTTTCGGAAACCAAAAATTCTACTTTCGTAAAGGTTTTAAAGTTGATTAAGCAGAATTTAACTAACGCCATTACGTCTTCAAAGGCGAATACACCCATATCTGACCATAAATTGTACTGAGTTAAAATAAAATAAGTTGTTTGATGGTGCAGAATACATGGATTACATGGATGCATGCATTACACGTTATGTTACTATACCATTGTGTAAAAATTTGTCTTAAAGAGATTCTAAACCATCATATGCCATCATCAGTCTATAATCAACTTGTGCAAGGTAATAATTAACATGGATTTGGTACTCCAAGATATCCAAAATCTATCAGAAATTTAAACCCATGACAAGAATGCTTCATTACGATCAATGAGAGCTCATCTTTATTAGCGATAAATCAATTAAAATTTTCAAATAGCCTTTGAATACTACACAGAAATATATAATGATAGCTAAACTTTGTTAAACTACCATGATAATATTTCGCCATAAAATAGGGTGTTTAAACGAGGTTTATCTCTCATTAAATCATCTTCTTTTCTTATGAATCATTAAGATGGAGATTTATCTCTCATTAAACCACCTTCTTTTATTGTGAATCATTAAGATGGAGGTTTGTCTCTCATTAAACCACCTTCTTTTATTGTGAATAATTAAGATAGAGATTTATCTCTCATTAAATCACCTTCTTTTACTGTGAATTATTAAGATGGAGGTTAAGCGAGAGTGGAGGTTCAAATGTACTTAAAATTTAAAAAAAAAATAACTCTTTTCAAGTAATTTGTCTTTGTTATTTTTAAATATAACAGCAAATAAAGTTGGACATGATTTTGTTTTAAATATAACAAAGAGGGAGAACATTTACAAAATCATATGTAAAAGTCCTTTTCAGTGAAAATAATAAACTATCCAAAATCTAAACAGTAATCTAAATATTTCATATTATTAAAATTATTTAAATGTTTTCAGTTTAAGAATATTTATTTTAAAATAATTGAAATTATCGCTTAAGGTATAAGCAATAAATAAAAGTTTGCTTATGAGTCCACATAATTATGTCTGCGTTATAAAAAGTATTTTATGCACCTAAGCATGCATAATAACAGCAGCACTTTCGCTCTAACCTCTTTTCTTTACCTTGCCAAGTCATTCGAGTTCACCATCTTATCTTATGTACATAAGAGTACTCATTTACATAATTTTCTTAATGTGCTTTTCGACTTTTTTTTTCCTCCCTCACTTAATCGATGTTTGCCAGAGAAAAAGAAAGAAAAAAAAGTCACTTAATGCCTCGAGTAATTGAGCGAACTTTTAAGTTTCCAAAAATACTCTTTAGTATCGTAAAAGTATTACATGTTTAAAGAATGTTAAAGTTTTTTACACTTTTGAAGTAATGACTCCGGGCGAAAATATTTTTATGGGTGTCCTTTGTAACTTTTAAGACATTATGGCTCTTTCCGTTAGGCAGTTGGCGAAGTTAACAAGGACAAGGTAAAAAAAAAAAAAAAAATAGTTCCCAGAAATTTGGGCTTCTAAACATATACTAGGATAAATTTAACTAAATCTTCAAAGTCTGCCTGTTCGTGTTGTTCACGTAGTATGAAGTTATTATAACATGAGATGATTCATTTTTGCTGTTATCTACGTAATTTTTTCATTCTTTTATTTTATTATAATAATTAATTTTTTAAGACATTTTATTTATAGTTTCTTGAAAATATGTTTTTCCCACGTAGTGTCACTTTAAATGGTAAACTAACGTGCTACATGATTAGCCATTGTCAGGTTGGCTGCAGGAGTGTTTGTTCAATTTCCCTCAGATGCTTGTGTACAAGTTTCCTAATTTACATCACACAAATATGGTCTATATTCAGATAAAAAAAACTTGAATGATATTTTATCTCATGAGTATAGCTTAGCATGTTCTCTGTAATACACTTTAGGTAAGATTAAATCTACTACAAAAATTTGTCATACAAATGATAAAGTCAAGTCAAATGTCCATTTTTAAAAAATGTTGTGTTTATATTTTCTTAAATTTTAAAAAAAAAAAATGTTGCTTTTTAAAATGTTGTTTAAAGTGTTGCTATTTTAAAATTTTGTTTAACATGTTACTTTTTTATGAAAATCATCATGAAGTTATACTAATTCATAAAATGAATAAACTCGTTCTCTCAGATAAGAAGACATCAAAATATTAAAAATGGATATTTAAATAATGGATATTTTTGTAAACATTAAAATTCCAACCGCTTTTTAACCGTCTAATTTGAAATAATATTGAAATCTGTCAAAAAAGTACTAATATAATCGAAAACGCAAGGAAAATTTAAAAATAAAGTCATAGACGAAAACGATGACGCGATTTGCCAGATTGACTGAGAGCCTTTATTGCATAGCAACCTCTATCTCCTGCTTTGTGAATGGGAGAAGTTTTTTAAGTTTAAAGTTCCCATTGATTAGATAGAAAAAGAGTAAGATATATATATTTATACATACATACATATGTATATATACTAATTATTAATTATTATTAATAATTTCATTAATTTTATTTTAAATTTATTAAAATTAATTAAATTGTTATTATTTTTTTTAAATTAATTATATTATTTTTTTTTAAATTAACTTATCAATTATTTTAATTTTTTAAGTAATAAAAGAAATTATGCATATATAATTTTTTTTTTACATTTTTTTCATAATTTTTGAGAAGGAAATAAAAAAATAAACAATAGAAACAAAAACAATTGTAGGGGAAATTGTGACTCAGCGGAGAAATTGCATTGTAATTCGAAAAGGATCATAAGAGAAAAAGTCTGAAACATTTTTTTTTTTAACTTTTGAAAATTTAAATAAAAATCGATTTATAATATATAATATATCAGTTATATTCGCGATAACACGATCAACCGCTTCAGTTGTGGAACGTGACAGACAACAGTTACCTTTCGATACATAAATAAATAGCATGATATTTCTTTAAAATTAAAAGTCATACAGAAAAGATGTTCGACTAATAATTTATGAAATATATGTTTTTGTTATATCAAATATATTTATTCATTATATTTTTAATTTCTATAATTGCCTGCATATTACAACAAAGATAGCAAAAAAAAAAATTAATTCTAAAACATTTTTAATATTCAAGAGGAAAAAATTCAGTTGCGGGAAAATGGTAACTGAAATGTTCACATTCAATGTCAACGACAATAAAAGGAAAATGTCAGTGATATAATAGCGTGCGCGTATGATCTGACGCACGGTTCCGCTGTATTACATCAATCGTGGCTTTAATATCGAATAACACCCACGAAATTTCGATTTATATTCGCGATAACACGATCAACCGCTTCAGTTGCGGAACGTGACAGACAACAGTTACCTTTCGATACATAATCACAAAACCAGAAAAACCCTAGCCAACAACAGATTCGAACGTGTGGTTTTTCGATTCTAAAAGTGTTCTAAATTTGCGTGCCGATATCTAACAAGGTCCAATCACATCCGTCAAAAGAGGCTGGACATGGATGCTACACTGTTGGCTGCGATGCTACATAGATTTTGCGACAACCACGTGGTTTTTTTGCAGCTGCAGGGATGATGTGGAACTACGCATTGGTGGTCATCGTGTCGCGAGGGCGTAGGGCAGTTTTATGCCTTATTGTTTATTTTTGGAGTTCAGTTTATCAAGTTCCCTTCCCCCTCTCCCCCTACTTTTTGTCTGGTTGTTAGCTTTTCTATTTTTTTTTCGGGGTTCCGGTTCGGAAGTGTGGCCACTATCAAGCAAGTGCAAGGACGAGTGTTGTTGCATTCGATTTGGAAGTCAAGTTCTTCTTTTGTTGTCTCTTTGTGGGTGGACAAACATATCAAGCAATTGGGTAGAGAGCTATGGTTCACATTACTGAACGAAATCATATAAAAGATAGTCATTCTTCACTTATTAAGAAATGTTATAATGTATGATTCATTTTTTAATTAGTATATTGTGCTTGGAAAATAAAATTGCGCAATGTTCAGTTTTTATTTTTAATTTAATTTTTTTAATTTTTACACACTGCACTTGATTTTATGACTTTTAATTCTGACAACTTTACCAAGGCTAAATTTTGATGTCGCTACAGTTTGATGTAGGAGAAAAAAAAAATTCGTATTTACAATAATGTATATAATAGTAGACAATATTCTCGATGTTTTATTAGATTAAGCAAAAAAAATTTATTTGATCCAAACGCAAACAAGAACTTTAAAGCCTTAAATTTCGCAATGTACGAAAGCAATCAATGTATCAATAAATATAGAAGTACAGTAATTTTGAAATAAAATTGCTTATATAATTATTTATAAGTTGGTGATTAGGTAAAAAACATAAAATATGTTGTTGTTGGATTCAAGATACGTATTTAATTTTTAAGAAACAAAATCAAAAAAATTAGGATGTATTTTATAGCACATAAAAATTAACTAATCCCTTTTCTCCTTTTTCCCAATTTATCCCCTTTTCCCGAAATATAGCTTGGCTCAAGCCACTTCTGCCCATATCTTGACTTGCATTGGTTGCCAGAAGGGCCAGTTGTGCTCAAGTCCTGGAGCGGCTTTTCATTGTTGAAGAACACATTGGTTCATGGACTTGGTCTAGATGTTATTGGCGACCAAGTGGGATAAGAAACAACAAATACCAAAAATAGTTTGGACTGAACTGTAAAGTGATGCACTAAAAAAACACACTTATTAGTGTGGTTTTATATGCAGATTATATTTTACTGAGATAATATTATTTAGCATCTTTGAAAGACACCAGAAATATAAAATAGAATAGTAATAGTTAGCGATAAAAAAATAATCTTATATAAAATTAATGATAATATATAGTAATAAGAAAGATTCTCGGTGGATTTGTTTGAAATGAGATAACATAAATGAATTTCAATACTGAATAATAAAGAAAATTAAATGAAATAACATGAAAAAAATACGTCTCATCATTATAAAACATATCGATAACTTAAATTCATTTGTAAATCATACATAGACAGCATAGTTCTTACGTCTATCGTTGTTGAAAAGCAATGCATTTAATCATATATTTTTTTTAATATAATTAATCTGCATCTTAGAAGGAATTTTGCACATTTAAGTAATTAAATAAATTAAAAATAAAATTTTCACATATTCAGAATATTTGCTCAAGAATCACTTTTCACATTTAAAGGCAATATATTTGTACGCTGAAAAAGTCACAAAGAAGAGTAATGGGAAAAACTCACATTAATCTTCACCGGACTGTTCGGAAATTTTTACTGAAAATGTCAGAAACCATAATAAGATATTTTCTGACAAAAACATCCAAAATATACGTAATGGCATTAAAGTTTGTGGTATATAAATCATTTTCCAACAAAATATTTGTCAGACAACTGAATTCGAAAAAACGTCAACAGAAACCTTATTTATTTTTAAACCAGTTTATACCAGGAAAAAACAGTTTTTATAAAAAAAATATGTTTCTCATGAAATACATTTTCTTGGAAAAATGTTTACTTTCAAAGGTAGATATCTACAAAAAAAGATCTTTAAAAATAAAAAGCAAACATATGTCTATATTTTTAGATACCCCAATTTGGAATCGATTTTCTGAACGTATTATTACATAACATTTTATGATGATATTATATAATATTTTTCTAATATAAAAAACAAAATATCTGTTATTTTATTTCATAATCGAAAACTAAAAATTAAAGATTATATCTATAAACAAAAAAAAAACCGATCTAAAAATTAGAAGAAAAATATATTTTTTTGGATAAATTCATTCAATTAGTTAATAATTAGTTAATATTAATATATTAATTAACATATTAATTATTTACTTTAATAATTTGTTAATTTAATCAAAATATTAATTAGTTAATTTAATTCGTAGTAATTAATACTAAAGTAAAGGCTAATCTTTATTTATTTGCTCTTTTATCTCGCTTACAAAAATAAAAAAATAAGAAACAAGGATTTTTTTACAAAACCTATTAATTAATTATTTAGATTTAAAAACAGATATAAACTTCAAAATTGAATGAAATTATGAATTTTGAAATTCGAATAAAAAAATTTTTTAACTTCAAAAATGACTGTCATTTTGAATACAAAATATTTATGTTGATTTTAAACAAAAAAACTTCTATAATTTTCTATCAACTTCTAAAACTTCTAACTATAGAAGAACTTCTATAAATTTTTGAATTCCTAAAATACGACAAATTGAGCTAAATATTATCATATTTCTTAAAACTTTTGCTGTTATTAACAAAATTAATAATTTTTCAATTTTTATGTGTAAAAGCATCTATATGTCTATTTACATCAAGTTTGCCTATACCAACAAATTAGATTAAAATATATCTATAAACTACACGAGATATTTTCCAGTTCATGCTTATGAAAACATCTACAAAATTTTAATTAACTCATTTATGTTATAAAACCTTTTTTGTTACCCAAAAATATCCCTGGAAATTGTTACTTTTTAAACCAATGATTTATTTAACTAACTACACAAATAATTCTTTAACTAACTACTTTTCTAACTACACAAATCAATTTTCAATAGTAAATCTTGCTTGTATTTAAAACTTATATGTGTATATTTATTGGTAATATTAATGCAAAAAATTTAATAATTGCTATTTTCGAATGGCGGATACCTTGATGTGAAGCCTTTCACCATTGGAACAGCAGATATGTAGTACTGCTCGGGTAATTATTATTAATATTACTACAAACAATTAAGATCGGTGTTTTTTTCGAATGCTGGGCACCTTAGTCTGAAGCCATTCACCATTAGAACAGTAGATGATTGGCACTAATTATACTAATACTACAAACAATTAATGTCTGTGCTATTGCTGTTTTTCGAATGCCGGGACCTTAATCTGAAGTCATTTACCATTAAAATGGCAGATGAATAACACTATTTATCCTAATACTAAAACAATCAATACCGATGTTGCTGCTGTTTTCGAATGCCGGCCACCTTAACCTGAAGCCATTCACTATCTGAACGATATATTAATAACGTTAATTATCGTAGCACTACTATAAACAATTAATATCGGTATTGTTGCCGTTTTCCTGCTCCCACATTTTGTCATTGAAATTTTGAACCTCTCTCCTCCACTCGAAGATGGGAAGGATTCAGATGGGGTTCATTCATACATTCCTCTCCAGAATGGCTTTTCAGCTTACGACATCGGAGTATTCGGTTTGGTTTTTTGCTTGTTGGGTTTCGAACCTATATCCGTCAGGCTGCTCTAGACCACAATAATATTAGTTAATTAGAAATTTCTTCATTCATTTGCATAACATCCGAGTACGTGTACCCCAATTATCTTTGATTATTTAATTTCGGCATCCATCATTATCAAGCGTCCTTGGCATTGCAGTTCTTCGAGGCTCGTTTCGCAAAATTGAAGAGGAAGCGAGATAAGGACTAGTGGGAAAAATCCAACTAAAATTAGATGAAATTTCCTCGCCACCGATGATTTCAATTCAAAAGGAGAGGCAATTCTGAGCATTTTAAGACACTTATCGGAAGCTACACACTTCCTTTGTTCTTTCCTATTGTCGTCATTACATAAAAAAATTGCAACAGAGTTCACATCTTACTTTACGTATTCTTCTAAAAAATCGAACTTCTAAACAAGATTAAATACTTCCAAAAATCAAGTTTAAGACCTGATTTCGGATATAAGAATTCCCATGAGCACACCAGTGCCGCCTTTTTTACCTAGAACGTTACATATATAACGGAACATTTTCAATTTGGGGCCAAACATAATATATTGCAAGTATGGGAAGTGAATTTTTTTTTGTACTGGCATATTGTGCCCATGTGTATACTAAGCAAGTGTTTATCTATATTTATTCTGATAATTGTCGTTGCTGTTGTTGTCGTTTTTCATGAAGAGTACAAGAAAATCAAATATCGTGGTGCTCCCGAATAATATTTGGCTATGTTGATTGCCAGTTTGGAGTACAAATCCTCTTCCGAGGGATGGTCTAGACAATGCATGGCGGATGCAACAGCTGGCAATCAAAGAAATTACGAGGAGCAAGCTCGACATCAGGGCAGTTGCCACATTTTTGGTATTTTTACTTCCATCAGAAGAAATTTTCGTATTTTTGTTATGCTTCCTCCTTAATCTTGTGATATTAGTAGTTATTTTCCTGTCTACATTTAGTTCTGTAATTTGGAATTTAGTTATAAACATAGAAGGAATTATAAGTTTAGATTTTGTCAAGACATTTGCATCTGCAAGGGAAATAGGAATGGTAGTCTTATTCAGACTTCTTGACAATATTCTGACAATTTGTTTGTCTATTATGTGTAGTCAAGTGTTTAAATAGTAAGTGCTTTAGTTGTAATGATCAATAATAATAGTTTAATAAATAGCTTTAAAAATATAAAAATTAGTCAAAAATTTCTACGAATTATTTTCTAACTATGTGTTATTAAAATGGCTATGATACACAGCATTTGTAAATTTATAATGTTTTTATTTTGTAGATATCATAAAATAATCATCATACGACATATATATATATATATATACATATAAGTAATGCAGAAGTTATTTATCAAGTACTTTTGTCACTGCGGAATTGTTTTTAAAAATTTAATACATAACTATAAAATAATGCATATATTTCAATATTAAGAAGCTGATTCAATATTAAGTGAGATTAAGATTGAGATTATATTTCAATATTAAGTGAGCTTTAATATAATTCATGTACTAATATTATTTATGCTCGTTAGATTTTTCTTGTAAATTTACAAACTTTTTGTAACTTTGCTATTCATCGTGCTTTGTTAATGTGGGGATCTGTTTTAACTGATGTTTATTTAATACAGTATTATATATTACGGTAAAATATATACAATAATTTAGGAGAAAAATTCAGAAATATTATTAAGTAATCAGTTGAGACATCGAATAGAAAGATCTATCCAATTTGTTTTCTAGTTTCTATAATGTAATTAAATTTCTACCAAATAAAAATTAGTGAAGAAAAAAAACTTTTTAATTTATTCTTCTATTACGACTTTAATTAATTGCCCTTCAATCAATTTAAATTAATAATATGAGGAGCAATTTTAATACAACGTTATTATATTTTAAAGCAAAATAATTCAAAGGAAAAAGCGACGAATTCTATCAGTGACTTATTACGGTCGCACTTTCCAATATCCAAGTTAAAATTTTAAATCCAAAGCAATATGAAACCAAATAACAAACTCCATCGACAAATTTAAAACAATATGTTAAACACTTGACCAATTCTATATTTAGATCCTTTTTGTGACGATTTTTCTGCACCTGCTTTTTAACGGGAGTATTTCATGCTATTACCTCGTTGTAGTTATAATGCCCATCTGAAAAAAATTAATTGCCTTCCTCTGGTATTTTACAAATCCAAAATTATATTACAAAAAAAATCTTCCATGTCCGTTTAAATAGTCCACTAACATCCAATACATCCGGACAATATCCGTATTCCTTTTAATCCTTAACGTCCTAACGGGCTACCGAAAAAAATACTTGTGAAATATTGACCGATCAATTTAGAGGGCGGAGTACGTGTTTCTGTGAGTTGTTGAAAGTTAAGAGCCTGGAAAATTGGTCCATAAAGTTGTCCACATATCCTGGCCCCCGCGGAGCACACAGTCAAGTGTCTTTCAACACAGCTTCCTCCTTTGTGATGGTAGCTTCCGATGTACAACCGGATGAAAAAGTAAAATCAATTGTTCTTTTTTTTTTTCACCACAAAGAGACGTTGACAACTAGATGGGTATGAAGAAAAACACCTGACTGCTGGTTTGGTTTCATCGAATCCATGAAGACGTCAACGGTTGGATAGCGTAGCGTTTGATGTTGGTTTGCATACAAAACCGTATTTGATCAATTTTTGTAACTTTACGATGGTAGCTTCCGATGTAAGCCCGGATGGGAAGCCAAATCAGTTGTACTTTTTGTTTCACAAGGAGGGAACAATAATTATGATTCTTATTCTTTTGTTTTTTAATAATTGTTGTTCTTTTATTTTTTGTTCTTTAATTCTTAATAATTATTAACCCTTTCTTTTTTTGTTCTTTAATTCTTAACTAAAAACTTCTTTAATTCTTAATTAAGAAGAATATCTTTAATCCTCAAATAAGAATTTCGTTTCTGTGATTTTTAACTAAGATTTTGTTCTTTAATACTTAACTAAGATTTTGTTCTTTAATCTTTAACTAAGATTTTGTTCTTTTCTTAACTCTCAATAATTACTATCCCTTTCTTTTTGTCCTTTAACTTGACTGCTTTTTTAGTGTTATCGAATCTTTAAAGATGTTAACAGTTGGATAGCATAACGTTTGGTGTTGTTTTGCGTAAAAAACCATATGGAAATATTTTGGATTAATTTTTGTAACTGTATGATGATAGCTTCCGATATGCACCCGTATGGAAAGCTAAAACAGTTGTTCTTTTTGTTTTCCAGGGGTGAAACAATAATTATTCTTTCTTGTTCTTTTGTTTTTTAATAATTGTTGTTCTTTTATATTTATTCTTTAATTCTTAATAATTATTATCCCTTTTTTAATTCTTTAACACTTAATAAAGAATTCATTAATTCTTAATTAAGAGTTTGTTTTTTGTTCTTAATAATAATGTTTAAATTCTTAGTTAAACATTATTATTACTCAATTTTAATCTCAATTGCTAAATAAATAAATCCTTGTCATGAATAATAATAATAATAATAATATTGATAATAATAATTATAAATTCTTGTTAATAGATATTCATTAAAGATTAAATAATAAAGTGTGATGATGAATGATGAATTCATCATCACAATATTATTAATAAGGATTTAATAATTATAACTGTTAAAGATTAAAATCTTTAATACTTAACTAAGTATTTGCTTGATAAAGATATTAAACTATCGTTTGGTAATATGTTGGATCAATTATTGTGACTCAGAAAAGAATAATATTTTTAATAACAGAAATATATTAAATATGTTGCTGCTTTGATTCAATTCTGTAGATTCGTCCATATTTAAACATTGTACCATTTGATTTTATTTGCATTGTGTCCATTACATATAAATGGGAACTTGCATAAAGCACTGTGATTTAAACGAAAGTAAGGTTTTTACAGTTAATAAGTAGATCATGCACAAAAACTTTTACTGCTTTGATTTTATTGCGTCGATGATAGTATCAGCTTTTAAATAATGTACCATTAGGATGTTACGTTGCTGTTTAACAAATAAAGTTATAAAAATATAGTTTGGTAATGTATTGCATAAATTTTTGGGATTAAGAAAATGAATAAAACATTCAAAGTTAATAAGTGAAACACACATAAAAAGTAAAAAAGAAAGTATGTATTTTAAAAATCACCATTGAGTTTTCCTATTTATTATTTTAAGTAGATATTATAATGATAGACAGCCAATTATTTTACATAAATAAAAAACTTTTAAATTAAAAATCTTGAAAAAAAAATTGTACAATTTTGATTTTATTCCATCCATGAAAATTCCAAACTATTTTATAAAGATAAGTGCATTATTTGATGAAGATTTACTGTTCTTCACATAAGTATATATTAGTATAGTTTTCAAAAAACTTTAATTAGCAATAATGTGAATCAGAAAATGAAATAAAAAAAATATTATTATTAATATAATCGGAGTTACCATTTTAAAAAGTAGTAATGAATTTTCATATTTATTATTATAAAGAATCATTTCAATGATATACAGTTTATTTTATAATAGAAATAAAAATTTGAAAATTTGGTGAAAAAAAGAAGATGCATAATGCACTTAAAAATATATTTAATTTAATATAAGAATAACATTAAAAAAATTCTAATGCATAACTATTAAAGATTGTATATTATTTTGATTTTTTTTTTTTTTCTGATTTTCTATTCATTTAAAATTTTCATTCTTAGAAAATGTTTTCATTATCTATTTTGAATAAGAATTTTTTATTATTATTATTATTATTATTATTATATATTATTATTTATTTTATATTTATTATTATTATTATTTATGGCAAGGACTTATTAATTTAACAATTGAAATAAAGGGAAAAAACCTCATACACATATACAATTCTGGCATTTATATAATTCATACATTATTAAAATGCAGTTCTATAGAAAGTATGAGATTATATTTTTAAGGAAATTTTTTATTGATTTACAATTTATTATACAAAATTAAATACATACATGATAATATATAATTTAAAATTTTAATTTTATTAAATTCTGATTAAGCGTATAGATAAAAAATAATAAAAGAAAGAATTAGTGATTAAATATCCGGAATACTTAAAATTCGAATTTATTTAGTTCAATTTATGAAACATTTTGCCAACGATAATTTTTATAATTTTCTTTTGAAAACTTTTTCCATATTCTTCTTATATATTCTTCTTATCATACATAAGAATGTCGACAGTGTAAATTCTAACGCATTGCTAGATAAATCAATTATCATAGATCAAATATTTTCTTCACTCTGATAATCCATTCTCAGTTTACTGAGTCAGGTGTAAGAATCGATAATAAAGATAAAAATTTCTTTTTCGATCACTTATTCTAGATACGTTCCTTCAATTGATTTTGGAAGAAAGAAGATAACTTAAGAACAGTGTGACGTATCATATATTTTGAAAGAAATTTATCACTCATATTTCTTCGGCCATGACAGAAAATGAAACTCTTTTTGCTAAGTGGGTTTTTTTTTTTTATTCTTTTGGACCTACCTTAATAATTTTTATTTGATTATAGGATTTTCAAAAGTCTTTTTTTTATTGTTAAAGTAATAGCATTTAGACGAAAACTATGAAAAGTTGAGAAAAATTAACTATTAAAAAACAATTAACTGTTATCAATAGAGAGTTTTTGCATACCGTACGTTAGTTACCGTAGGACGTCCGTTAGCTTTTTCTCCCTAGCGCGCATGCGTATCTGTAATAATGTTTCCTATGAACATGCGCGCTAGGGAGAAAAAGCTAACGGACGTCCTACGGTAACTAACGTACGGTATGCAAAAACTCTCTAATATTAGCGAAGAAGAAGTTATCAATATTAGCGAAGAAGGTAATTTTAAACATCAAATGTAATAAACGAGAAACTGAAAAAACATACAAGACAGTGAATTGCTATAAATTAAGATTTTCACTATAAAAATGATATAATTACAACAAAATTTTTTTTAAAAATCTAATTAATAAAGAATAATAAACTTTATTTCAACTTCTACTGCATTATTTTTATTCCTTAATCTTATATAACTAAGAAATTAAGTTTTGTTATTTGAGCAAATATATTCAATTTAATTTCCTCAAAAAATTTCAGTTTTCTCAACATTAAAAATGTAATATAAATATCAAAACACCATAAATACGATCTAGAAAAACTTTTGAATAGTACTGAACTTTAGAATTGCATATTAGCAACAAAATTTCATGTAAACAATACAAAAATGGAAATAAAGTCATTGACCTACAAAGATTTTTAAACAATGGATAGTAAATAAAATTTCTTTTGTATAAAAAATCTCGATTTTTTTTTTTTTTTTTTCCCCAGATTAAGATTTTACAGATAAATGATATTTTTCAGTAAGCATTTGCTCAGAAGTGAATTTTAGCCAACGAATTTATCTTATTAAAATGTTTATTATTTTTAAACAGATTTATTATAGAGTTTAGGCAATATAAGTTTATCTATTAATGCAATGGAATTGCATAATTTAGCAGTTTAAATTTTTTTAAGCAATATTGCTGATGAAACATTCAAATATTGGTGGGAAAATTTACCTTTGTACATCTTTCCAAATAGAGACCTGGGTTATTATTACTATTTATTGAAAATGTATACATACCCACTGATGGGGGATGAGACTAGGACTTTTAGGGGTAACTGGCATATATACGCGTGACGTATGTGAAAAAACCCAGAAAACCCCCCACCAAGTAACCTGACTATCGATGTGAGATATTTTTACACACGTAGTCCCAATTTTGTAGCTAGCCTTCGCGTTTTCTGAATGCAATGATGACAACAGGTGCCACCAGCGGATTCAATCCTGATTTCTCATGTAGTTTAGCTGGGCACGTTAGCATTAAGCAACAACTCGGGCGCTAATATTATAACAGCTCATAATAGGGCCCAGATTTTGGGTGTTCGAGTCCCGGCGGTGCCGTGGACGTTTGTAGTGGTTCGGAATCCACTTTAAAACGTAGGTCCCGGTCTAATAGGATCGTAGAGAGTTGTGTGGGTAGTGTTACTCGCGTTCGCAGTAGAGCTTCAAGCTACACGTGCTCCCTGAGTAGTGCTAAAGGAGTAACAGCGGTGCAGCCCTTGCTTATTACCATAACCACCATATTACCACTTATTAACTATCTCTGTATTGCCAGCTGCATTTGAACAACGACTACATTTTTCCAAATGAAAAACCCAGATGTGTTACATTTCTTAGGCCTATTTAAAACGCACAATACCAGAAAATAGCTTAAAGTTTCCTGCATCGATACATTCATGATTTAATAAGCCAATAAATCAGTCATCGTGTATAGTTTACCAACAAAATCAAGACTGCCGCACGCGATACAGCTTCACCTGTCCGTTTCGCAACTCTACGCTCCGTTGAACATGACCTTCCTTGCCACAGGTCTCAAGTAAATCTCAACGTTGGGGAGGGGAAAAATAATTAAAGATGTCACCGCATCTAAAATACTGGGCTTTTTAAATCAATTCATACAGGAAATTTTAAGCCGTTTTCTGTAATTGTGCTTTTTTGAATAAGTCAAAGAAGCTTTCGCAATAGGGTGCTCTGGGTGGTTTAAATAAAGTACTTTGGCTGCGGAGTAGCCACACACTCTTATCTTGATGTTGGAGAAGCGTTGCTTTAGGTCAATGCTCATTGAAATTTTATGCCACACATTTTATGTCTAGAAAAAATATAATTAATAAAAAATATAAGAACAGTAGGGTTAAGAACAGTAGGATCTGAATGGCCGAGTGGCTAGCGCTCTGGCGCTCGGTACCACAGGTTTCGGGTGCGAGTCCTGGCGGTGCCATGGATGTTTGTAGGGGTTTGGAATCCACTTTAAACCGTAGGTCCCAGTCCTAATAAGATCGTAGATCGTGGTGGGGGCATTGTTACTCCGCGCCCGTATCTTCAAGTTACACGCGCCCCCTGGGTAATGCAAAGTAAGCAACGTCTGTGCAGCGCTTGCCTTAAGGCGTCCAAGACCAAGCTGTCTAAGTGTTTGCCAGCTGCATTAGAATAAAAAAAAAAAAAAAAATGGTAAGAACAGTACGCAGCCTTTTTCTATTTTTAAACAAAGAAATATTATACCTAGGAAGACAATTTAAAACAGAATTGCAAATATGAGGAAGATTATTGTAGAAATTTTAAGTATAAATTGGCGAATGTTTTTGAAGTTAAGCGATTGTCTAATATACTGATTCCTGAAGTATCAAGGTGAGTAGGTGATCATTCGAAGGATTTGGTTTTCAAGTCATTGGATTCTTTTGGAACTTAACACGACAGAATTTTTCATTTGGAAAAAATATGTAACGGTAAATTTTCACTGCAACCGTTTTCATTACAAAATTTTGGAATTATTTGAAGCAATGCTTTTTATATGAAAGAATTATAATCTATCGTATCGAACAATCAATATTAAAAAGTTCCTGATAGATTTGCATATAATTCTTGTGTTGTCTACAAAATTTGATTTTATTTAAGTATTGCAGATACATTGTTTAAAAGGAAATTTTTTTATGTAATTTAAAGCCGTATCTGATTTATAGCTTAATTGGTTTAGGTGATTTTGACGTTTATGTGCATTCAGTTTTTGAACGAAATATTCACACTGTATCGAAAATTGGGAATTTTTAACTGTTATATTATGTCAGCTATTAAAGATATTGCAATAAATTTGTTGCTAATGAACAGAAAATTCTAAAGATTTTAAAATAGTAATAATATTTAATGTCAGATCAAAAAGATCCAAAGCATAAAAATTGAAAAAATCATTACTTTTTTTTAATTCTAACCAACAAATCTTAAGTATTTTATGAATTATCAATAAAAGTTAAATATAATTAAAAAAGGAATTAAATAAAAAAAATCTAGTATAGTAATTAACTTTCTATATATTTATTCAGTCAAAAGTTATTAACAATCGAAATTTAAATAATCAAATTTTAATATAAACTACCCATTATATTAGCAGAAGATTTTTTTAATTGCAAAAAGCATTATCGCACGATATATACGTTGTTTAAAAACGCATTTTACATATAAAAACGCACAAATTTAAAATTAAAAATCATTAATATTATTTGTATTAATTTCATTTTAATACCTTGTAATGTTAGCTAGAATGTTTAACAACACTTGCTATGGATTCGAAGAATAATTTAAAAATAAAAACTGAATGTTACTTCTGTTTTATTTAATTGTACTTCATTAATTGTTCGTTTGTTTCGTTAATCATCTTTTAAATACATTAAGATGAATTTTACACATCATGAAAATATTAGTTTTAGTAAATTTAAGCAACGATAAATGTTAAACCATAAAACAAATCATGTCAACTGTTTACAGATATAGGAATATATTGGTCATTAAATTCATTAAAAAAAATGATAAATTCATTTTTTTTTCTTAAAATATTTTTACGAATTACTGGAAAAGGGAAATGAATCATAATTTCTTATCTCAGAAAAAAAATTGAAATGAGCTATCAATTATAGCGGAAAATAATTTAACATTCTTTAATGCAAAATATTATGTAAATAAATATATGGAACCATCAAACTTTTTATTTATTTACAGTTTATCTCGTGATTGGGTCCGTTCTATATGTCAATTACAAAACCAACAATGGTGTTATTTTAACTTTACACTTATAGTTTTCAAATAGGGCCTGAATGGCCGAGTGGCTAGCGCTCTGGCGCTCGGTACCACAGGGTTCGAGTCCCGGCGGTGCCATGGATGTTTGTAGTGGTTCGGAATCCACTTTAAACCGTAGATCCCCGTCTAATAAGATCGTAGAGCGTTGCGGGGGCATTGTTACTCCGCGTCCGTGGCTTATCTTCAAGTTACACGCACCTCCTGGGTAGTGCAAAGTGAGTGACGTCTGTGCAGCGCTTGCCTTAAGGCATCCAAGACCAAACTGTCTAAGTGTTTGCCAGCTGCATTAGAAAGAAAAAAAAACAAAAAACAGTTTTCAAATAGGTAATATATATTCTGTGTTCTCGCACTCAGACATATTTTAAGGCAATAAAACAATCCAGCCAATCAGCTTTTGTTTTCGACTATTGAGGGAATATTTGCTAATAAATCGAGTTGGACATCAAAAAAATTGGCACAATGCCACGACGACGAAGCACAAAAGCTATCACAAATAAGTAAGTAAAAACAGACAAAAATATTGATACAAAGAGACAGCTGAAAAAAGACACAGCTATTTTCCTTTGCTGAAAAAAGTTTTTGATTTTTGCAATTGTCAAAATTTATTTAAGCTGAGATTTATACGGGATAGTATTTTGTCTTTAGCTATTGTGTCTGAAGATTTTGTCAAGATTTCCTATGACAATTTTTTTACAAAAATAAACTTGACGAAAATTCTTACAAGCAATTAAATTTAAATTTTTTAAAAATTACTTTCAAACTCTGCATTTTTAGGATCATTTTAAAACAGTTACTTTTAATTGGAAGTTGGGCCTGAATGGTCGAGTGGCTAACGCTCTGGTGCTCGGTTCCACAGGCTTTGGGTTCGAGTCCCGGCGGTGCCAGGGTTGTTTGTAGTGGTTCGGAATCCACTTTAAAAAAGTACGTCCCGGTCTAATAGGATCGTAGAGTGTTGCGGGGGCATTGTTACTCCGCTTCCGTGGCTTATATTCAAATTACACTTGACCCCTGGGTAATGCAAAGTGAGTACGTCTGTGCAGCACTTGCCTTAAGGCATCTAAGACCAAGCTGTCTAAGTGTTTGCCAGCTGCATTGGAACAAAAAAAAAATATCGTTTATTTTTCCTAAACTCCATTAGATTAAACTCTTTGATAGAAAGGAAAAAAAAACTTTTAACTGGAAATTTCTTTTTCATATTTAAAATAACATAAAAGAATTATGTTTAAATGTTTATTTTTGGAAGATAGTTAATTCGAACGGGATTTAGTTGTTTTAAAAATGATAATTACAAAATGATATTACAAAATTTAAACATTTTAAAAATGCATCATTTACAAAAAAAAAGTAATGAAAAAGCGCATTACAGAAATATTAAAAAATAATTCAGTACTACTACTGCTAAGAAAGATAAATATTTGTCATCAATATGTCGCAGTATTTTGTTTGGATAATACACGAATGTACTATACCAGGGATGGCCAACCCAAGCGATCTTGCGGGCCACTTTGGAAATGCATCAAAATTAGGCGGGTCGCATATAAAATTATATATCCCCATATTAGATTTAGACCCACTATAGACATTTTCTGGAGTGAAAAATTGAAACATAATGAATTATTATTATTGTGTTGACTATTATTCTTACATGTAAACATAGATAATATAATAATATTGATGATACTAAACACACATTATAAAGAAATATATAACACTAAAAATGAAATATAAAAAAATATATAACACTAAAAATGAAATATAAAAAATATACAAATATAAAGGAAATAAAAAAAAAGGAAATCATTAAAAAATATTTATTTTAGTAGTGAGATATTTGTTTCTCCACTCTCACCCAGCTTTTGCAAATCGATGCACGCACATCATGAGTTCGCAGAATATAATTTAATTATTCTGCGAACTCATAACTCGTAACTCATATAACTCATAACTCAAAATCAAAGTTAATTTTTTCTCCTAATTTCGACAGTTAATTTTTGAACATATGGATGCACACATAATGTATTTTTTTAATACATTGGTTTCCCCTACTTTGGCCATTATAAAATAAATATATTCTGTAAAAAGGAGATAAATCTGACTGGCCGGAAAAATGTTCAAGGGATGCCGCAGGTTGGCCACCACTATATTATGCAATTAGAGGATGTGATAATAACAACAACGTGAATATTGTGACAATATGCAGTTTTTCTAAAAGCAAGTATCGGAAAATCTTGATTTATTTTTTAATAATTTAGCTCTACAAAAATTAATTCCCAATTGAAAATCTTTTCCACGTGAGAATCAAATTAAAGGAATCACAATTGATCTTCATAGATGGTTACTCACAACAAAGAAAACAGTTGTACATTAACTTCCAACAGTTGTGCGTTAACTTTCCATTGAAACCAGATGGGACGCTTTCAAATATGTCGCCATAAAAAGAAAATATATATAATAGGCGCCAAAGTCTGTTTAAAATATTATTATATTTTATTACATTTTTAAATTAGCGCGTGCTCTGTAAGTTATGATTTCCAACAGGTGCTATTTGACCACTTGTCTCATGTCATATAAAACTATATTCAGCCAGACAGAGTTATAGAGACTTATATGAGAGAATATCATTAAAGCAGTCTTGGCATACATCTCAATTTTTGGTGATTCGACAGAATTTAGACCTTTAAATTGGTCTGCAAATAAAAGACTCTCAGCTCAAAGTTGAATGTCCTTGTTATTTAATCTTTTTATTTGTAACTGTAACTGTATCAAGTCCCTTTGTTATTTTGTTTTTTTAACTGTTTCCACGAGATACAATTCGTATACTTGGAATTCAAATGGTGATTTTCGTTTTAGTCATGAAGATGCAATAGAAGTTTCCAGTTAAGAATTATTAGAAAGTTTTATGAAAAATTTTAAATATTAATTTCTGTATTCGAAATTTATTATTATTATTATTATTATTTTTTTTTTTTTTTTTTTTTTTTTTCGTCACGAAGTATTTAAAATTTGATTTTTTTAGAGATTCGTTTACAGATTGATTTATTTTTTTTAAACATTTAATTTTTCACAGTTCATTTAAAAAGTTTAATATCATTTTAAATGAATTGTTTAACTTTGGTTATGCTTCTCAACAATATATAAAATATTACTCAAATTTATTATATCATATTTATTTTCATATTTCGAAAATAACCGGTAACAGGTAAATGTATTATAAAAGAATAAGTCATGGTTAATTTACAGTTTAAAAAATCTATGTCCAGAATTAGAATAATTTGAATGAGAAGATGAAAATAATTTCTAATTAAAAGCTTCAGCAAATGCTTTATTAATGGGCTAGTTAAAATTGAAATTTTCTCCTCTCATAAAGAAAAGTAAAATCCCCTTAAAAAGTCTAAAAAGATGACAAGAAATTCCCTTTATTTCAAAGTATATGAATACGAGGTAGTTAAACGGCTGTATTAAAGATGTTTACATAAAAAATTTTAACAAAAGTATTGATTTTTTTTATATGTGCTCCTTTAAAAAGCAAATTAAAAAATCTGAATTTTATGGAAACATTTTCTTTTATAATAAAAAATAATTTTATAATAAATATTTTTTTTATAAAATAGGCATTTCTTGATATAAAAATAAAATACATTTATTCATTCTTATTAAATGTTTTTTTTTTTCTTTTCCTCCTTTTTTATACTTTTTTTATTTATTTTATTTTTATCTAAATTTTTTCCCTTTTCACAATGTTTAATATCTATATTAAGCAACATTATACCTCAAATAATAAAAATATTTGAAATTCATTTTTTTATTATATTTCTATAAAAGTATTTTTATCTACACTTACAGATGTTTTAGAAATATCTCCACTGTTTCTTGAGGGAAATAGATAAAAAAAATCAATCATATTAAAGACAAATAAGTATTACAGACTAAAAAAAATCCAATTGATAACAATAGGGAAATTGCATTTCCTATTTCTGTGGTTTCATAATTCAGTAGCAAGATAATACTGATAACCTTATCAGTGACGTACACACTCGATCGTATTTGTAATAATCTACATCAAATCAAAAAATTATTTTCATTTTATTTGATTCATTGATAAAATAAACAGAAACTAATGTCAATAATGGCGGTAAATGAAAAAACCATTCATTCTTCGATTCTGAAATATTATGAAAATCACATTTTATTTTCGCGCCCTATTCGAACTGGCGGGTAGTTCGTCTCTATTTTATTTAATCTTCTAATTCGTATATTCTTTTAATTTTTATTGCATTGAATCATATTAAAATATTTCTCATTTGTTCGATTTTTATTTTTAACAAGCAGTATTTTTTTTTTCTGTTCATTTGAAAATTTTAAATTGCAATCACTTTTTGAAATAAAATTAGTTTAATGTTTATTACTAACTACTAACGTTACAACTAACTACGTTAACTACTACTATTAATTAAGTTAACAACTAACTACGTTAACTGCTACTATTAATTAAGTTAACAACTAACTACGTTAACTGCTACTATTAATTAAGTTAACAACTAACTACGTTAACTGCTACTATTATTTAAGTTAACAACTAACTACGTTAACTACTACTATTAATTAAGTTAACAACTAACTGATTTACTTTTCTTAGTAACAAAATGCTTTGGGATTTCTGCTGGTACATTCTCGTAATGCATGAAGGGTCGTAACTTTTTCATTCTGGCTGTAGGATTTTCTTTACCCATGTTTTAAAAAAGACACATGAATTTTTAAAATTTACCTCCTAATTTTCAAAATTTTTTTAATCTGTAAAAAATATTCTTATTCATTTAAAAAAAACATTTTTAACTATCTTAGATGGGAATCACAAATGCGTTATTGTCTTCAACATCCGAAACGATTCTTCTCCTCAAAATGCTTAGGGCCTGAATGGCAGAGAGGCTAGCGCTCTGGCGCTCGGTACCACAGGTTTCGGGTTCGAGCCCCGGCGGTGCCATGGATGTTTGTAGTGCTCGTAATCCACTTTAAACTGTAGGTCCCGGTCTGTTTAGCCTAAAGTGAGCACAAGATGACCGTAGAGCGACAAACCAAACCTCAAAATGCTTGAGTTCAATCTGAAATTTAAGTTTGTTTTTTTCCTCACATTATCCTAGATGCGTTTGGTTTGTCGCTCTACCATCATTTCGTGCACACTTAAAGCTAATTAGACCGGAACTTACAGTTTAGCGTGGATTCCGAACCACTAACAAACATCCATGCCACCGCCAGGATTCGAACCTGAAGCCTGTGGTACCAAAGGCCACAGCACTAGCCAATTGTTCATCAGGCTGCATCTTAAATGGAAATCACCAATACGTTATTGTTTTCAACATCCTAACTGATTCTTCTTCTCAAAACGCTTGGATTCAATCTGAAATCTAGAGGTATTTTTATAGCATGATTCCAAATTTGTTCATTAAAAACCTTAAATGACTACAAGATCGCTTTCCTTATTTTTGTGATAATTTTGACCTTATCAAGGAAATATAACTTTACAATATTATTTCTGAAATTTCCCCTTCTTTCTTTGTCGGCATCAATTAATTAATTTGTCGCCGAGATTGTCAAGTTTTTGTAGAAGTCTGTTAAATTGTATTAAATAGTTTTGGATAATTCAAATAATAAAAATAACTTTTCACAGCAAAAAAATGTCCCACGTTAATACATCTAAACAATTGTTTATTATTTACCAGAAATTTTTGTAATTATGTTTACAAGCAGGAATTAGGAAATAATTATAATGATTTGGCAAATGAGCCACACTGCACCTAGCAACTGATGACTTCAAGTATTGAGCAAAGGCGTTTCCTCCTAAGAAAGGATGCAAATTAGAGATAAAATTTATCAGAAGAATAAAGAAACCGCAAACGGTACCTCTTGTTAGTCACGTATGAGAGACTGCAATACATTAACTGTTATCAACGGAACAAATTACATTAATTCCTTACTAAATTAACAGTACACTGCCTGAATTTATTGATCTGAAAAACAAACAAATGATTTTACTATCATGGAAAAAATAAATCTTAGGCATTAAAAAAAAAAAATTTCATATTTAATATGATTTTTGGAGATTAAAGTATAGAAAAATATCGTCTCTAATTGATTGATATTAATTAAGAATACAATTTAATGACCCAACTTCAACTTGTATTGCGTATAAATCCATAAATTTTAATAAACGTTACAAATTACATGCATTACGTACTAAATTTACACTAGATTCCGCGAACACTCTTTACACTCTGCGAATTTATTTATCCAATATACAAATGATTGTGCTAACGTGCAAATGCTGAATGTTAGAGATTTTAAAAGACTATATTTAATATGCTATTTTATTTTTTAAAATGTAATTTTTTTTTCAAATTTGTTCTTTGAAGACCTTGAATAAGTTCGTTTTCATTATTTGTGTGATGATTTTAATCAATTCAAGGAAATAAAATTGTAAAGCTATATTTCCTTGATGTTTTATTTGTTAGTTTTAAAACATAAAAAATTATCATATCTAACTGATTGATATTAATGAAGAATATAATTTTATGCCACAACCTAAATTTATCAATTAATAATATATTTTTTAATAGAACTCATTAAAAATTTGAAGATCTTTAATGTGCTCTTAACAATTAGAGATTTCTTGTTTCTACTATACTCAATTAGAGATTTCTTGTTTCTAGGAATGACAGTATCTATCAAGCCATTGGACAAAATTTTCATTCCGAATAGTACAAAAAGCTGCAGTAATTGCTTTAAAAATGAATATATTAGGTGGATAGTGTGTAGTGTGACATAGTGTCTCGTATCAATGAACAGACTGTTTGATCAAAATATTTTAAATTATATATGATTTAACACGGCAGAAGTTAAAATATGGTAGTTATTGTACTTGTGTATTGTTAGTTGTACTTTGTATTCTACCTAAATTCTACATGTGGTAGTTATTTAGGAAAGTTCAATTTGGAAATCTTAGTTCTCTCCTTATTCTTGAAATAAAATTGATTATATATTATAAAGCTACTTAGTATAAGTAGATTTATACCATGTAAAAACGTAAGAATTAAAAAAAGTTATTACCTAAATAATTTTTATGATAAAAGCTTGTTAAATTATTGTTTATAGAAATAAATCGAGAATCATTATTATTAAAATCTAATGTATTATATTTAAATAATTATTTAAAAAATTAAATTATTATTAAATAATTTAATTAATTAATTAATTAATTAAAGAATAAAATTTAATGAATTATTTTTTGGAGAACAGGAATCTTTTTCATTTATTATTGACTATAATGCAATGTAAGAATTTTAAAATTTATTGAAAACTATGTATTAAAAATGTCTTAAATTGGGTTAAATAGGTTAAATTGGAAAATGTAAAAAACTGCATCCATTTAGATCACCTATAAAAATACACAACTTTTAAAATAATAACTAATTTTTCCGAATGCTATAGTAGTTCCGAAAAAAGAGACATAACAATAGACATCTGTGATAGTAGCACAAAAAGGAATAATAACAAAATTCCAAATTTAGAAT
This sequence comes from Caerostris darwini, assembly GCA_021605075.1. Taxonomy (NCBI): domain Eukaryota; kingdom Metazoa; phylum Arthropoda; class Arachnida; order Araneae; family Araneidae; genus Caerostris; species Caerostris darwini. The sequence goes on from BPLQ01015574.1 coordinate 105,110, forward strand.
GACTATAAATTCCCTTATAATAGAAACATACGAATCCAGACGAAATTCTTAAAACGTGATAAAAGAAAACGAACAATTACAGAATTCTAAACTTATATAACCTGTTAAACTTACATAACTTAAAATTTTATAATTTGTTTAACTTAAACAAATTATAAAATTAAATTATCCGATACTATTTCAAGTTTAGAGCCAAAAGTAAGAGAAAAAAGATCAAAAACAAGAATAACAAAATATCAATTTCGAAGAGATATCAGACTCCTTTCTCGGATCATGTGATCCTTTTCCTGCTTAACCTAGATATGATTGGAAAGTAAATCACTAGTATCCTTTCATACATCCTTTCATACTTGGGTATGTTACAGAAAATTTAAAAGTTCCTTTCCTATCATTGGAAGGTTTTTATAGACTGTCTAAGCGGTGGGATATTCGCTTCCTGGTCACCAAAAGCTCAATTCCTGGAGAACAAAATAATCCCCCAAAACAAAATATCTTTAGCGAATATTAAAATTTGCCTCTCTTACATGAATTGTAGTAATTAAATGCACTAAAAGCAATAACCATTTTGTTTGAGAGCTGTATACTTGGGTCCTGATGGTCAAGTGGCTAGAGTTCGGTGCCACAGGTTTAGGATTGTCTGGTGTCCCAAGCGGTTCGTGTTGTCCTGGCGGTGCCATGAGTGTTTGTAGGGATTTGGAATTCACTTTAAACCTTAGGTCCCTGTCTAATATGACTGTAGAGCGTAAGGCCTTACCCCTTAAAAAGGAAAAGTCTCCTGTCACGAATTCTGCCAGTAGCCAGTCAGCTCTGTCCCACCATGGGGCTTTTGCGCCAATGAAGAAGAAGAGGCTGTATACTTGAATTTTTTTATGATATTATACAGAAAAATTCAAGAATCTGTAATTCTGTCATATTTTCGAATCATGCGCTTTGTAATGAGATTATTTACCTTTCCAATGGCAGATGTAGCAGATTCAACAGGGCGCATTATCGTAGAGGGCCTGTTACAATGTATTTATTGTACCACAACAATTTTAAAAGAATTGCAACTCACCAACAGGGCATTTGAAACATTTGCAACTTTCTTGCCTTTTCAGTCAAAGGCAACTTTCTACCCTTCGGGTTTTCCATGGCCATCCTGGCATATATGTGAGAACTTGGTTTCGTTTTGTTTGTCAGGTTTCAAACCTGATTTCTCTGATTTCGAAAACTCAAATCCATCGGGGTATTATCAGCAACTCTTGAAAGGAAGATTTCAAGCCACACAAAATCATTTGCTCACGTGCCACAAACAAATTTCTGAGCTTCACAATAATTTGTTATGGATATTATGTAATATCTTACAGGTTAGAGTGACTTAAGTATTATTATTATGGTTAATAATAATATCTGGGCCTAATGGCCGAGTGACTAATGCTCTGGCGCTCGATGTCACAGGTTTCGGTTTCGAGTCATGAATGTTTGTAGTGGTTCGTAATCCACTTTAAACAGTAACTACGTCCCGGTCTAATAGGACTGTTGGGCGTAGGCCGGACAACCCTACCCCATAAGAAGAAAATATCTCCTCTCTCGAAATCTGCCAGTAGGCAGACGGCCTTGGCCCACATTGGGATGTTGCTCCAATGAAGAAGAAGAATATCTAAGCCAATTAAAATTAATAAAAAGATATTTCTTTAAAGTAATTTCGGTTTAAAAGATGATTTTTTTTTCCTGTAGAAAATTAATCCAAATTTTTTTTTATTAAATTTGATACACCTTTATTTAATTGTATAATGTATTAAAATAAAATGAAGCTAATATACCTTATGTTGTTTTATATTTAGACAAAATTACTTAGAAAAAAAGGAAACTAAGTAATTACGGAAATAAAACAATAAAAAAATCGCTTTTTATAAGTAATGAAGATTTTGCCTTTTGGTAAATAAATTAGATTAACAAAGTGCATTAGTTTGTATCGAAATAAAAAAACATTGCCTAGAAAAACCAAACTAAGCGATTAAGTGAACGAAAATAATAAAAATCCCCTTACACAAATGCACTGAAATTCAATAAATCTAATTTGCTATTCAGTAAATAAAATAGATGAATAGTTAAGATGCAGATGCAGCAAACAAACTGGAAAGCATCGGTTTCGACAAGGAATGAACTCCAGGTGAAGCCACGTGTAGGAGTTGCTAAACTATGTATTTGTGTCACTGTTTAGCAGCTAGAAAGAGAGAGGCGCTGTGCCTCTTAAATTTCAGGGAACACTGGATGACACACACGCTCTAATCAGCTGCCTCACATCAAACAATCGTGAAGTATGCCTTGGAGAGATAAAGCAGTGCTTATTGCTCCCGCCCTTATCTGGACGCATGACATGCTAAGGGGACTTGCAAATCCTGTTGCAGATACGTAAACAGCGTTTTGCAATCACATCATCATCATCGGAAATGCAAGTATTTGAAAGAATGTGTATATGAGAGATGCAAATGACAGATATCATGTAATATAAATAGTTATATATGTGCCATAAGTAAACATTGACAATGTTATACGTTTAGCGAATATTTTTAGGGCTTTTGTTTCTGCAAAAGGTTGTGATTGTAGTCCACTCCTTGTCAGTTCTACTTTTGTATTGATATGTTGTTGTTAAGTTTTTCATATATATACATATATATGTATCTATATATATAACCTGGATGACAATTTGTACCTCACTCTGGTTTAATATGTATGCAAAATTATCTGAATCTGCGAATTTTTCTGTTCACCATTTGATGTTATGCATATATAATGTATTTCAGTTGCGTCGCTGTAACTCAAGGCACATTTCAGATTTTAAATAAATTCATATTCTCTTCTTCCTTTACATATATATATATATAAGGAAGAAGTAGAGAAATTGAATTTATTCAAGATAGATATATATAAAGGAAGACTTGGTTTATTGCTCTACTGTCGTTTTGTGCACACTTTAGGCTAACTAGACCGGGACTTACATTTTAATGTGGATTCCGAATCACTAACAAGCATCCATGCCAACAACAGGATATGAACCTGAAGCCTATGGTATCAAAGACCAGAGCCAATTGGCCATTAGGCCGCTATATACATATATATAAAGGAAGAAGAAGAGAAAATGAATTTATTCGAAATGCGCGATGATTTACAGCGACGAAGTTGAAATACATTAGACATGCACAAACAGCAAATGATGAACAGCAATTTTTTGAGATTCAGATCATTATGCATGCATACTAAACCAAAGTGAGGTACAAGTTGTCCACACGTTTATATATGTATATGGGATTAATTAGAAAGCTCATGTATGGTGGTTATTTTTTGGTTATACAAATTTATTGTATTCCTGAAAGGTTTCCTCTTTTTTAATTTTTCCTTGTGTTTACTTTTCCTTGTATTTTTTTCTTTATATATACCCTTAAAACAATGAAATGGTATTTAAATACGAAATACTTATTACTTAAACGAGCAATTTTATTCGGTGATTTTTAACTAGTTATTCGCCACTAAAACATCAGAGCAAAATCGTTATTAGGGGACTTTTCCCTTTGCCAAAAATTTTTGCCATTCCAATTTCAAATAAACAACTCCAGCATCAGGGAGATGAGCTCTTTCTTCATCAACTTCTCATGCTCATAGAAAAGATTTTTTTGACCTTCAGATTTATATGTTGTGTAATTGCAACATCAGAAATTTTCGGTTCAGAATCATTTGTGGGCATTTCAAACCAAACCTAACATGCTGTCTGATGGCTACTCCGTCTTCAAAAATTGAATATTTAAAAAAAATAAAAATATATGACAAGATGGTGAATTTTTATTAAAATGTGATTGAAACAATACAGTTGATGCAAAAATATTTTTTTGTTTATACTTTTAAAACGCACTTATCATGATAAATGAATATTAATAATCTAACCACAAAAGAGGAAATACGTATGAATGTTAACGGATATTATGATTCAATATAAATTGAATCATCCCAAATAAACAACAAAAATCACTTTTATACTGAAAACAAAGTATGTATAAGTAAAATATTGATTATGGAAAAAAATCTTTGCGACTTTATTATGCATGTAATTCTTTGGATCAATATGAATTTTACATACAAAATAAACATTATGCATCTTGTTAATTAATTATTTTTTAAATATACAAATAGAGTAAAGATTAGAGCATATTTATTTAGAACATTTTATATAGAAATAAATTATTTTCTTAACCATACAATAAAGGTGAACTGCTTGTATGTACAAATTGGTTTTGTATGGCCGATTGCTACTTTATACATTATCATGTATTACACTTACGATTCAAAAATTTAAGACAGAAGAATTTATTTCAATTTATATTACTCAAAATATGTTATTGAAATATTTTTCTTTCATAAGACGTAAAAAGTGCATATTACAATAAAAGGAAAAGAGCAAGTAATTTTCTAGAACATTTTTAGTGTTTATGAATTCTAGAAAATTATAAATAATTATTAACATAACATAAGATATTAGCTACAATAGGTAAAAATGTAATTTATACATTAATTTCATTGAATTTCATAACTATATAAAACAAACATCATGTCTTAAAAATATTATGAATTCCAAAAAAAAAAAAAAAAAAAAACGAATTGCGGTTAAATTAATGAAATCCTTTTATAAACAAATTATTTTTTTTTTTTTAATAAGAGCAATTTTTTAAATAAATTAATTATAAATTGCAATAAAACATTTATTTTCATTTAAAATCTAATATTTAAAACAGTTTTCATTACAGAATTAAGATAGTTATGATGAGTTGCCAAATCAATGATTTATATGAACATTATACACTTATGCTTCAATAACTGCTTTCAATAACCTTACAAGCTATTATTTTATCTTTTCAAATAGTTAAAGAAAATTAATTATTAATCATTAATAAAAAATTTCTGTCTACAATTAATGTTACTATAGTCGAGACATAACTTTGTTTATCATTGTAAAATCTATAAGTAATCTCTTAATCACTTTTATTACTTCATGGTTTTCCTGCAATAAATCAGCCTATTTATTTAATGTCGAAATAAGTTTGCTCTAGAATTAAGATAATTATTAGCTATTATCAAGTCAGTGATGTCTCGATAACTAAAGAATTTTATAAGAATATATACTTGAATAATATATAAGAATATATATATATATATTCTATAACAGTGCACAATATCTTTCGATCTTTCCACACGTACTATAAAGAATATTAACTAATTACTAACTAATATTACCATAATCAGAACAAACATTTGAATCTATTGAAAATTCCATAACTAACCTCTTAATCACTTTGTATAGCTTCATGGTTTTCCTGCGGTATAGTATATCTGTCTATTTATTACCCATTAAATAAATGGGCATTGTTTTTGGGAAAGGGGTTTTTTCGTGTCCTGGACCACTTCAAATTTTCACTAAAATCTGTAATTCTTTTTTAAATTTCTCTTCACGTCAATTTTTTAAGATTGCTATTATGCGTTTTGTTCTTACATTAAATTCTAAATTTTATGGCAAATTGTATATCGGCCTAGCCGATTATTTTAATTATATTTTTTTTTAATTTTTTTCATTAATTTTTTTATTTTTATTTTTCACGAAATTTTTTATACATAATATTTATTTACAAAATAATCGAGTAATTATTAAATAATTTAGTAAAAAAATTAATCAAGAAGAAAAATTAATGTAAAATTATTTTAAAAAATCGTTTGGCGAAAGCAAATTCAATTTTATTTCAGAATAGAAATGAGATTTTTACAAAAAAAGAATATCGTTTGGAATTCTATAGTTTTTATTTATTTTTTTTTTTTTAAGAATGCTGTTATGCATTCTATTTCTTGTTAAAATGAATATTATTTACAAGTTCAAACAATTCAAAACAATAACTGATAATAGTTGTTTGTTAAATGATTTTATGATACGAAATTGAATAACTAATAAAATAACAATTAATTAATTTGAAATTTAATATTTAACTATAACTGTATATCTATGAATATTACTTCTTAAATGCAAGAAATATTACATATAAATTAGACACATATATTATTAATTGATTGCTTTTTTCCAAATTCATCAATCAAAATATAAATCAAATTAAAAGAAAACGGGATGATACCACTGTTGGGCCTAGGATAGTATCCTTTACTTTTAACTTCTTTCTTCTGATATTATTATAAATAAACATTTTATTTTTTTTTTAATACGCTTTTATTAGTTTCACCTGTATGTTTGTATGTATGTAACTAACTTTTTCCCCTGGAGATCTGTTTCTTCTCATATACACTATTTAAGCCGCCAAGAAACATTTACAGGCATCTTTCAGAAAGAAAACAGTTAATTCTTTTTAATACGCTATTATGTTAGTTTCACCTGTATGTTTGTTTGTTTGTTTGTAACTGACTCTTTGGGCTCGATTTTGCCCTACTTTAAGCGATAGCCTTTGTTTTACTCACAATTACATTATTGTAAGAACTATAGTTCCACTCCTCCATACCGGGACATCATTTAAATATTGTAGTTTAAAAACACTAAAAAACATGCTTTTTGAGTTCATCAAACTAAAAAGTAAAAAATAAATTAATAGTTTAAAAAAACTAAAAAAACACGCTTTTAGAGTTAATCAAACTAAAAAGTAAAAAATAATTTAACATAAGAATAAAATGACTGACGAGAAAATGAATGTCACTGTTCTAAAAGCGTGGGATGCTTTGTATGACATTTTTAAACTAACTCTGCATTTCGGAATGAAACTAGTGAAAAATTATAGCGATTGATATCGAGCACCCCACGCTTTTAGAACAGTGACATTTATTTTCTCGTCAGTCATTTTATTCTTATGTTAAATTATTTTTTACTTTTTAGTTTGATTAACTCTAAAAGCGTGTTTTTTAGTTTTTTTAAACTATTCATTTATTCTATTTTGTTCTATAGTATTCCCAACCTGTATATGAAAACTGTTATCAATATCAAAAGCGCTAATATACGTTAATACAATCTCTCTTTGATCGTCTAAGCATTGTCCTGTCTTTACATTGTTCAGTCTTTCCCATTTCAATTATTTGTCGTGGAATTACACATAATTTTACTACATTGCGATAAATTTATATCGGGGAATCTGCATACCTCGTAAAACTGAACATTGGACATCGCCATGCTCAAAAACTATTCTACTCTAGTATTTGACAAAGGGAAAGGAGTTGCCGACGGCCAGCTCAGTTTATGTTCCCTGTGTTTGTAGATCGTGTTTCGGGTATCTGCTGATTCTGCAGAGATAGGCCTTCAGATCAGATAGCACACGTAAGCCTTACTCTAAATACTGGCATGAAGCTTGTATTCTTTCAGTATTACGGAGATCAGGAAAGTGTAACGAGTAAAATTAAATATTGTCAGAAGAGTTTTTTTTTTAAGATCAAGATAGCAAAATATTAATTTTTAACAAAATATGAAACAAAGTCAAACAGAAGGCGCAAATCGATATTTGTTTTCACACTTCCATAAAAATCTAATGTTTTTATTCTTTAAAAAAATCGATGTATGTTGAACGTCAGAGCAAACTGTTTATAGTCATAGATTACGACCTACTACTAGATTTATATACATTTACTTATAAAACAGATAAAATATATAATAATAAAATACAATGCATAGTTGGAACTGTGAAAATTTCTCAGTCACTGGATCTTAATATTCTACTTTTTTTATTTAAGATGTACACCACATCAATGTAAGATCTAGTACAATGAAAAAAAATTTTCTTTAAAGATTATATTTTACTTTCCCTTTGCAAATTCCATACTGAGTAGTTTTGGCTTGGTTTATCGCTCTACGGTCACTTTTTGCATACTTTAGACTAACTAAACAGGAACCTACAGTTTAACAGATAAACCAGTTATAAGCAGTTAAGGGTGCATAATATTACCACACAGTTTAACGGTACATTTTGGATTCCGAACTACTAACAAGCATCCATGTCGCCGCCAGGATTCGAACATGAAGATAGTGATACCAAATGCCAGACCGCTAGCCAATTGGCCATCCAGCCGCTACTGAATGGTTTTTAATCCAATTGAAAAGCAATTAGGCTCTTTAATCACAAATATATTTCTTATAAATGCAATTATATTAATAAAATTGACAATAAGAGTATTAAAAAAATTATTTTAGTTAAATCTATCGTCAACTTAAAGCTGTAATTCTGCAAATGTAAAATGAGCTTGCATTTACTAATAAAATAATAGTAAAAAATAGAAGCCTACAATTTATATTAGAAAGCATTTAATTATAACAATAATAAAAGGCATTTTTGTGACTAAAACAAAATTATGTAAATCAGAATAAATAAATGTCAATCAGAATAATTTAATAAATTAGAATAATTAATAATTATGTTAAATAAGAATAAAACTATGTTAATAAATAAATAAATTTATTATTAATAAATAATAATATGTTTTTTAAGATGAATTTATTATTAATAAGTTAAATAATAATAAGTTTTTTAAGATGAATCATTTATTCTAATGGTTAAATCAGAACCATTAGAATAAATAGTTCTGATTTAACCATTCGAATAAATGATTCATCTTTAAAAAAAATGACGTTGGTTAAAATGTGATTACTTATATACAAAATTATATCTTTGTAATTCCTTTGATGAAAAGAATTATATGATCTGAAATATTTTTTAAGCAGTTTAAAAATTTGTGTTTCTTCACCTAGTACAATTTTAACAATCTATTTTTTATATCACGCTATTCAAAAATGAAACATCAGATTTTATGCTGTGAACTTATCGTAACATAAAACCTTGAAGGTAAGTACATACAGAAACATAAAATGAACTACGTAACATGGCATGTCTTTTAATCTAAGAACGTCAAACCTTTACTGGTTAACAAAGAAAAAAAAAAATTTTATACGGTCTTTTATTATTTTTCCGATTATTTCAAGATATTTAATTCCATTTGTTCACACTTTACTATGATCCTTTAAAAAATTGAGCAAATCAAAAGCCTAAATTGAAAAAGAGTTCTAAAAAGTGTAAACTTGTTTTTGAGTAAATTGTAAAACCCCGAGTTCAAGGTTATAAATATGTTTTTTCTTGCTAAATATAATTATAAATCGTATTTATTAAATCTCCGTTAAAAATTTCATTATTAATAAGAATTAAGAATTTTCCATTATTTGAAGAATTATGAGAATAAATATCAATTATTATTATTCTCTTAATTCTTGATTTGAGATAAAAATATATGCATTGTACATCAAAAAGAAAACATGATCTTTTTAAATAAATATAACAGAAATAGATAAATAATTAAACTTATTGATGTAACGAAATAAGTACATTATAATTATTTAATTTAATTTATTTTTCAAGTATAATAAATTTAAACAAAATAATATATTGGATTACTGTTAATGACAATGTTCAAATTAAATTTCGATTTTGTTATTATTATTGTAACACTCTTTTTTTTTCCTTTCTAATTTTCAATAAAAATTTGATTATTAAAAAATATCTTTCATTTCATATAGCTGTTCAAAACTTCACGAATCATTTACAAATTAAATATAAATTTTATAATATTAATACAGAATATAGAATAGAATATTCTAATATTCTCTTAATTTAGAACATTAATATAGAATATAGAATGTAGTATAGAATATTAGAATATTAGAATATAGAATATAGAGTAGAATATCAGAATTTATAATATTAATATAGAAAATAGAGAATAGAATATTAGAATTTAGAATATTAATATAGAATGTAGAATAGACAATAAAATATTAGAATATTAAAATGTAGAATTATTCCTTTAAAAAATATCTTCATTTCAAGCAGAAATAACTAAATAGCGTTTATTGATTTATTTATTTAAATAATTTCATTTATTCATGTTTATTTAAGTTTGAGACATCATAAAAATAAATTTTTATATTTATTTAATTTTTTCGGAAAATTTAATTATATTCTAATTATTTATTTTTAAGTACAGAAAACTGGCATAATGGATAAATCTGGAAAAACGTCACGCGTTTCAAAAGGATAAAGTAGCAAATAACTAGATTTCCTCGTGGAAAACAAAACATTCATTATATTATTATTATTTTGAAGTTCGATATTATTCTTATTATTTTTCTAATATATTTATGCACTTTTTTAGAAACACAAAATATTTATTGATAAAAAAGGTAAACAAAAAATAAAATATTAATTAAAGTACTCACCCCTTCTAAAGCAGATGATACCGAGCAGAAAAAATAATGTCTTCATCTTTACGTGCATTTTACACCCTTATTGAAACGTCAATGCTGTGATGAACACATAATAATAGCATAAAAATAATTCAAAGAGATTAGCATATTTTCATGACATTATTACATAAAATCATAATAACATCGAGTCTAAAGTGAAACACAAAGTCATCTTTTAATTGATTGAAAACGATTTTCTGTTTTCCCCTCGCGGAATCCCACTTGAGCGAAAACGAAACTGAACTGAAGAAACAAAAACGAGCAGGTGATAATCCCTCCGTTCGACTCGGAGGTAAACTGAGCACTGTGGAACGGTTCGGAACCTTCAAAACGACGACAAAAGTTAATCTACTTCCTCTTGCACGACGTCAGTTCCTGTTTTCGGGGGAGTTCAGAATCGCAGCTTTTTATCACCACAATTTTCGAATTGCGTTCTTGCGGAGTTCGAAGACGTGCTGAAGGAAGTGGACTATAAAAAGTTTATTTTATTTTGCGATCTACAAGAAGGTTTTTTTCCCACTTTTTATCCAAAGGCAATGTATCTACAAAAATGGCTAATTTAGCAAAAACTTTTTGAGGGAATCACCATTGAGAGAAATCATCCCTTCTATGAGCAAAAATAATATATATATATTTTTTATTGCAGGATCTGAATAGAATTTATCTAATTGCAGGATCTAGTAGATTTATAATAATAGCATTTAGAAAATAGGTATACATTCATAGGATCAAAGGAATTAAAAAGAAGTATCTTGCAAAAGCAGGATTCTAAATGGCCCTATTAGGCTAAGGCGAAGCGAAAATAAATTCTTTGTAGTCCTAAAGAACTGACTTATATCCCGAGTATTCCTGAAAAATATCATACGTGGCGAAGAAAACAGGAAAACGCCATGTAGTTAATCGAATGAAAATGAGTTGTATTGCCAAAACACATTTTTAAGTAGGAGGAGGTAAATCGAAAATAAATGTTTTCATGTAGATCCTATGAAGAACTTTCATATATTCCTATGGCACACATTCCTACAAGAGAAGCAGAACACTCACGTAGCCAACCTACTGAAAATAAGGCATATTGCCATAATAAGATTATAAGTGACCCTAGAAGGCTAAAGAAAATCGAAAAAAATACTTTCTTATAGATCCTATGAAGAACAAACTCATATTCCTACTACACACAAGAGAAACAGGTAAACACTTATGTATCCAATCGCAATCGTGTAACCCAAAATGAGTCGTATGGCCCAAACAAGATTTTAAATGGCCCTAATAGACGAAGGGAGAATAGAAGAAAAATTCTTATAGATCCTATAAAGAACGGGCCCATATTCTTACTACACACAAGAGGAACAAGAAAACGAGCCAATCTAATGAAAATGAGCCGTATTGCCAAAATAAGATTTTAAGTGACCCTAATATGAGAAGGGATATAAAAAAAATTTCTTATAGATCCTATGATTTACGAACTCATATTTCTACTATAGAGGAGAGAAACAGAAAAAAACCCTCGTAGCTAACCGAATGAAAATGAGTCGTATTGCCAAAACATATTTTTAAGTAGGAAAAGGGAAATCGAAAATAAATTTCTTCATGTACATCCCAAGAAGAACGGTCCCATATTCCTACCACACACGAGAAAACAAGAAAACACCCCCGTAGTCAACTGAACGAAAAGGAGTTGTATTACCAAAACAATATTTTAAATGCCTCTAGTAGGCGAAAAGAAATAGGAAAAATTTTTGTATAGGTCTTTTGAAGAACGAACCCATATTCCTACTACATTCGAGAGAAACAGAAAAACACCCACGTAGCCAACCGAAGGAAAATGAACCGTATTGTCAAAATAAACAATACGGTATAATTGTCACAATACCCTATTGTCAGACTTTAAGTGGCCCTAGTATATTAAAGAAAATAGAAAAAAAAATTCATATCGATCCTATGAAGAACGGACCTCTTATAGATTCTATGAAGAACGGACCTCTCATAGATTCTATGAAGAACGGACCTCTATTCCTACCACATACGAGCAAAATAGGAAAGCACACCTAGCCAACCGGATAAAAATAAGTCATATTGTGAAAATAAGATTTTAAATAACCCTAGTGGGCAAATTCAATCTACAATCTTTTCTTTTGTAGCAGCAATAGATCAGATAATATTATAACAGATCAAATCATATTTATTATCATTTATATTTTTATTATTTCTATTATATAATAAAAATAAAAATTATTTCTATTTCTAAAAATATTTCACATTCTATTTGGAGTGTTTCATCATTCGAAGAATTTATAACAAGTAATAGCAAATATACCGGGGCCTGATGGCTCCGGTATATTTGCTAGTATATTCGAAACTTATGGTACCGAATGCCAGAGAGCTGGCATTTGGTACCATAAGTTTTGAGAACCAGCAGTGCCATGGATGTTTGTAGTGATTCGGAATCCACTTTAAACCATTGGTCCCGGTCTAATATGTTTGTAGAGCGTTGAACGCAGGGCTAAGAACCCTTCCTGGTAAAAAAAAAAACCCATCTCCTGTCTCAAAATCTGCCAGTAGGCAAACAGCCTTGGCACATCATGGGGCTGTTGCACCAATGCAGAAAAAAAAAGAATAGCATATATATCATGTGATACTAACAAATTACCTAATAATTATATATAATGGAAGTTATTGTATATAATTAATCACTTACGTATTTTAATTAATATATATATTATTACTTTAAAGTAATGAAAAGACTACTATTTTAAAATCCACGATTACAAAATAAAATTAATTTTCGTATACTCAAGTCTGAAAATTACGAAATGATTTTGCAACTTTATTGTGACATTCCAGAGAATGTGCAAAGCGCCTTAAAAACTAAAATAACATCTTACGAAAAACACCTTCCTATTTGTTCTAGAAACGTATTTTTCGCTCAAGATCAATAGATTGCCTTGCAAAACCATTTAAGTTTCTTTTGCGTCGTAAAAAATGTAATAGCTTTTTTAAGTAAATATTTATACCACGTATGCAACTAAGTAGTTCGTTTAAAATTGCTATTCTTAGTACGTATTTTACGAATGAAAACAATTTTTACACTTCATTAAATAGTATTTAAATATGATGTTCATTAATATATTTTTTTTCTTTCATTTTAAGCATATACCAAAAGCAGCAAAAATAATTTAGTATGTCTGATAATAGTGTCTGAATGGCCGAGTGACTAGAACTCTGGCTCTCAGCGCCGCAAATTTCGGGTTGGAGTCCCGGCGGTGTCATGGATGTTTGTAGTGGTTCGGAATCCACTTTAAACCGTGGGTCCCAGTCTAATATAACTGTTCAGCGCAGGGCTGGCAACCCTACCCCGTAAAATGAAAACTTCACCTGTATTGGAATCTGTCAGTAGGCAGACGGCCTTGGCCCACCAAGGGGCTGTTGCGCCACTGATGATGATGAATAAAATGTTCGTGTGTATGAAATAGTGAATGTATAGATTTAACTTTAACAATAATTAACATTTAACTTGACTATAGCAAGTAATTTTTAGATAGCTTTAAATGCGTGCTTGTATTTACTAAACTTGAAATACTTGCTTTTACAAAATATTAGATGTTTTGTAATCCAAACTAACTTTCATTTCGTGCACTTTAAAATCTAGTCATTAATTTATTTAAATATAATTTTTGTAAAGTTTTAAAAATATATAAGAACAACTTTTATGCATGTAAGTGCTCACTATTTTTTTCAATTCCTTCTATTAGCTCACACTCTCCCTATATATATCTTGTTCAAATTTTCAATCGTTACTAAAATACTTTTTATTCATCCACTCAAGTTCAAATACATTTTTTTTTGAACTTGTAGTGGATGACACTGGATGTTAATACAGTTTTTTCAAATATTAATTCAGTAATTAAATTTAATTAATTAATTTTAGTTTTTTTAGATTTAAGTTGCATATATCTACCAATAGATGGTGCCCGATAAACTTAAAAAAATGAATGTAAATGATTTATAAAGGTCTTTCTGTAATATAGTGAAAAAAAGTAGGAATTGACTTAAAAATTTTTTTTATTATATTACTTGTTTTAAATTAAAATGTTTTGCATATAAAGTTAAAAATAAAATATATAAGTTACTTAATATCCCTGATTCAAAATGAAATTATTAAAAAAATAAATAAATCTTCAGGTACCCTCTACCCATAAGTTTCATCAAAAATAAATACATCTTTCATACAAAATAAATACATAAAATCATACATAAAAACAATGCATTAATTAGAAAAATAACGCTTCACAGTCATTTGAAAGTACGATCTGAATTACGTCAGCATCTATACATGTAGTAATTCCTACATTCCTTTTTATGAAGTAATTCCTGTCCATATCTTCAAATGATTCACACCTTCTACTTATCGATCTGGACTTAAAATATAAGCTAGGAATTAAACCAATGTTTACTGTTGTAAACCTTTCGCGATATATTTGGAGCTTAGATAATTTCTGAAGATAATCGTTAACATTTGAAGTATTATGCTTGAGTTTTACTTGTTCACTTCTGACGATGAACTCGAAAATCTAGTTTAATAAAGATCTGAACATGTGTCAGATTATAAAATTCTTATTGTTGTAAGTGACATCACTAATTCAATTAAATTCCTTTTTTCTCTTTTTTTAAATATATTTGTATGAGATCGAAAAGCATCTTTAATTCATTACTTTTTTTATATATAAATAGTGGAAATAGAGAGAAATTCTGGAAAAGACATAACCGCGGGAGAAACAATGTCAGATTTCTTTTAAAGTTATAATTATAACTATTACGTAACTAACTTCCTGGAACAGCACAGTCCGTATTGGACCATGGCCGTCTGTCCACAGGCAAATTCCGAAACAGGATATATTTTCCTTTTACAGGGTTAGGTGGTCAGCATTACGCCCATACAGTCATATGAGACTGGGATCTAAAGTTTAAAATGAATTCCGATCCACTACAAGCATCTATGGCACCAAGCGTCAGAGCGCTAGACAGTCGGCCATCAGGCTCAATTATTACTACTACTACACCATACCACATTACTGTGCCTAGAGCTGAGTTGCCCCTTTACAGTTTGGGAATGATATGGGTGAGAATTCTGATTGGGCTCTGTGACGCTTTACGATCATATGAGACCGGGAAATACGGCTTAAAGTGGATTCCGAACCCCTGAAAACATCCCTGGCACAGCCTGAAGTCGAACCCAAACCTGTGGTTCCGAGCTTTAGAGCACTAGTCACTCGGCCATCAGGCCCAATTATAATTATTACCTTTTTTTAAGTTGGTGATTTCATTGAGTGAGATGATTCATCATTAACTCTGGCGCTCTGGCCCTTGATACCACAGGCTTCATGTTCGAATCCTGGCTGCTTCATGGTGGATGCTTGTTAGTGGTTTGGAATCCACGTTAAACTGTTGACCTCTGTCTAATTAGCCTAAAGTTTGCAAAAAATGACAGTAGAGCGGCAAACCAAACCAAATCCGGCGGGGTAATAATGGAAGATAATTTCCTTTCCAGAGAACCAGAATAACGTTTTTAGGGAAGGACTAAAACTAGGATAACCTCGTATTTGCATGTGCTATTGGAAAAAACCGTCTCGAATCAGCTTAACCGACAGTTAAATTCCTAAGATACGCTGTCACAATCCTCATCGAATTTTCTCTGTTCTGAAAACTGTGACAAGTTCACGCCGTGAGCGATTTCGAACCTTAGCCCTCTAGTGTTAAATGAACACTTTACTATAGGACCATGAGATTTTTTTCCTTCCTCCATTCTTCTATCTATTGTTTCATCTATAGTCCCATGCATGCACCGCTGTTCATAACCCCCACGATCATAGATTATGGATCCTTCGATATTATTTGACATGTGCATCCATTTCATCCCGCAAACTTAAAATCTTGGCTATGCGCTTCCATTGACTATGATATAGAGGAAGCAACCATCATAGTAGACAGACAGAAAACACAATCAAATTTCCTTTAAGTATAATAGCCAATCTCTATATTTCCCTTCAAAGATTGGTTGTAAAATTGTAACGGAAGTTCAGAAAAATACCAAGTTTTTTTTTCTCTTTCTCGTAAAATGGCCTTCGGGTTGGTTTTACCAGTGAATAAAGTGGATTCCGAACCACTACAAACATCCATGGCACCGCCGGGACTCAAACCCGAAACCTGTGGTACCGAGCGCCAGAGCGCAAGCTACTCGGCCATTCAGGCTAATTGAGAGCTGGTGATAATATTGATAAATATAATAGCCTACATGAAACATTTTATTTCATTTTTTCCTCTCAGTATTAAGGTATATGAGAAAAATGAAATAAAACCATTTTAAAACTGTGTTTTCTAATATTAGTATATAAATATGGACCTGATGGCTGAGTGACTAGAACTCTGGCGCTCGGCTCCCCAAGTTTGGAGCTCGAGTCCCGGCGGTGCCGTAGATGCTTGTCGTGGTCCGGATTCCATCTTAAACAGTAGATCCAGGTGTAATAAGATGGTAGGGCGTAGAACTGTTAATCCTAACCCCCCAAAAAAAAAAAAAAACAGCTGATGTTTTGGAATCTGTCAGTAGGCAGACTGGCTTTGGCCCACGATTAGACTATTGCGCCATTGTAGATTTGGTTTGTAGCTCTACGATCATTTTTTTTATTTTTGCACACTTTAGGCTAATTAGATTGGGACCTACAGTTTAACGTGGATTCCAAACCCTTCACAAACATCTATGTTACCGCCAGGATCCTAATCTAAAGAATGTGGTACAAAGGGCTAGAACGCTAGCCAATTGGCCGTCAGGCCGAAAACGCAACCTTGGAGAAGAACAAGTTAAGAAAGAATTTTGTGCAGTGTGTTTCTTACAGATTTTGTTTTATAACAATCTAGCAAGAGAAAAGTTTTCCTACACTAAAAAAGCTGTTTTAGAAATGTTTTATATGATTATCTGCTGTATCTGTTGCACCTTGATGTTATGTTTATATTCCACGTGTGATTATAGATTTACTAACAGTAACACATATAATTCTGAGTTAATCTTAATATTTATCATTTTTATCTAAATAAAATAATTCATATTAAGTGCTTAACACTAATACTGGTAATGCATTATGCAAATTATTACATCGCAAAAAGTCTGTGAAAATGTTACTGACAAATTTTTTAAAACTAAAAAGTATGCACAGTTATTTTTCCAAAAAAATTTACAACATACACACATACAAGGACATTATAAACTAAACTGAAGGTCTAACGGCTAACATTTTCAACACTGATGTTAGAATTTTCAATTGTAATATTGAACTCCTTCAATATTTAATATCTTGAAGGAATTAAAAAATAAATATTCACAATAACCTGAAACAAAAGAACTGTGTTAAATTAATTTACGTTCCAAGTTTTGAAAAAAAAAAAAAAAAATTGGATTGCTTTTGGAACAGAGCTGATCTCATTTGAGATTTTTTTTTTTCCTGTTTTTTGTCTTTCATTCGACCTTCTCGCGTTGTTTATCAATGATTTCCATTCAAGCCGAGAATGAAGTGAATATGGTTTCAGGTTGGAAAACTTCCTTGGAAGTGTTTGTCTTTCGTGATGCAGTGCGACACGAGAATTTGCAAAAGTGCCGAGAATAACTCTCACCTGTAGATTAAAGAAACTGCTGCTTGTTGTTCAGCTGAAGAATGTTATGAATGAACCATCGACATTGAATGGGTCGATGCTGCCCGTTTAAAGATGGTTCAGTGTTCCTTCCATGCGATTGGTTATTGAACTGTTTGTGGGTGGGGTTGATTCATTTTACAAAGAAACGACCGAAGAAAGTTTATAAACCTGTTTGCTGACGTCCTTTATTATTAAAAATAATCGAACTAATCTAGGAAAAGTTATCGACCTAGACCCAGGAATAGTTATAAAAGTTATCTTATATTTTATTATTGCATTTGATTTAAACAAGGGTTGAATTGAACCAGATTATAAGGTCTTGTGCGTGTGTGTGTGTGTGCATTACTAATTTGAAAAAGTTATGTTAGTTTTAGTGATGTTACTGTAATTAAGATAAGGATCAATTTTTTCTTGTTTTATACTATAGTCAGTATAAGAAAAGGTTTTTTTTATATATATAGTTATATGGCTTCAGAAATATTTTTTGGTAGCCCTGAAATTTTCAGAATTATGTATCAGATTTTCAGAAACTGTACAGGAAACAAATTTGATTTCTCCCCTTCCCCAGTCTTTTTGACACACGCACACAAATATATATATATACTTAGAAAAGACTATATTGTCTGTAAGTCTTTTCTAAGTAATTGTTAAAGATTAAATGATGATCAAAAACTTGTGATCTAGAGGCATTAATATAGTGAATATAAACTATGTGTTCGATGTAAGATCATTCAATTGTAGAAATAGAGTTTTCTCATAAGACCAAGAATAATTGAGGTTTGCTTATGAGTTTTCCTATTCACGGTATCAAGAATATGGGAAGATAATATACGCAAGCTAATATGCTTAATATACACCGGGTATGTACATAATTACGTACGGTACTATACGCAGGTAATATACATAGCATAAAACTAAAAAATTATCGAGTATCTAGAGATTCAACTGCATCTTACTTAACCTATGGAGGATCATAACTATAATCGATACAATGCCCTGAGCTTAGGGGGCCTTAAGTGAAAAGAAAACAAATGCTATATTGGAGATTTTACTTTTAAAAGATAAAAAATTAAATTTCGCCAAAATTATTTATAATTACACCTTTCAAACCGAAAAAGTATTTATTTAAAGTTTATTTCTAATTAACTATAAAATTATATCTGTGAATACTTCGATGACTGAACAGATTATTTCAAGCCTGTTTCCAAATAGTACTATTATACAGGTTGGCTTAGATGAAAGATTTCTGGGAGAAGAAAGTACAATAGAATGTTCTAGTAGAATCCTACAATCATGTCTTCTAAAAGTACATTAGGTAAAAAAAGGCAAACGAAAAACTTTGAAGGCAGGGTTTTTTTTTATCATTTTTGATTTTATACCCTCACCAAAATGAAGAGTAAAAAGAGAAGAAATCTTCAATGTATTTTTCTGAAAATTAGAGTTTGCCTTTCAAATATATGCCCAAAAATTGATCAAATCGCTAGGACACTTCAGGATCATGTTTCTGATAAACGCAAAAATAAACAAACTTAACCTGCATTTCATCTTATTTATTTATTTATTTCATCACATTACTTTTTTCTGTAATATTTGACTTAACTATTATAACATATTTCTCAGAAATTTATATATAGTGCGCCTACAATTATTTGTAGAATTTTAAATGTTATCCGACTTCAAAAAGTTGAGAACCATTGGTATACAGGTACAGATAATTATTTAATCCATTCTTTTTTTCTTGATGTTGAAGAAAACTTTATTTATATTTCAACGATTTGAGAGAAGCTCAAAAAATTATTTGAGTCAAGCGATTGTTGCAAGATCCAACTCAGATTTTCATCCAAACTTTACATAATATTTTTACATTTTCGACTTTGAAATATTCTTTAACACAAGTGGTTTAGAATTAATTTAGTTCTTTGATGGTCACAAAGAGATACAAAAAAGAAAAATGAAACGTTGCATGAATTATTTTTAACAATGCGTGAAATTGCTTCGAATAGTAATTTTCTAATGGAAGATCAATTAATTATTGAAATTGGTCATCCATTATGAAATGTATCCATTGGAATGGAGAATCAATACATTTTTGAACATTGTATTAATGGTATTTGTAATAAAATGATTTCATATGTATGCAAAAATATCTCTGAATTTAAAGAAAAGTTTAAAAAGTTTGAAAAAGTGTTTGGTGCTCAAAATAAGTCATTATCTCATTTTAACAGCTCACATAATAATAAACGTATAAATGTACGACAAGGTAATGTATCAGCAACTAATAATTGTTGTGTTATTTATTTTGTATGTATGTTTCGTAAATAAATATTTTATTTAATTATCCCTTATTATTTAATTATGAAAAACATTACATATATATAGACAGATATAACCAGTGGGCTGAAAAGTTCGTATGCTGACACATAGATGGTGCTACTAGTATTAAATACGTAGGATTTTTAGTTAACCCTAACCTTCAAAAGACACGTGTATAAATTTGACAGCTGTTGCACTATTAGTATGTGAGTTATAAATTTTTAGTGAAGCAACTTTTGTTAGTTTGAAAAAATGGATAAAAAGGAATTTCGTGTGTTAATAAAACATTGCTTTTTTGGCAAAAAAAAATACTATTGAAGCCAAGGCTTGGCTTGATAAACATTATTCGGACTTTGCACCAGGAAAATCAACCGTAGAGAAGTGGTTTGCTAAATTTAAACGAGGCGAAATGAGCACCGAGGACGATGCACGCAGAGGACGCCCCAAAGAGACTGTTACCGACGAAAACATAAAAAAAGTCCACAAAATAATTTCTGATAACCGGTAAGTGAAGTTGATTGAGATAGCTGAAACCCTAAAGATATCAAAGGAACGTGTTAGACATATCCTGTATGAATATTTGGATATGCGAAAGCTCTGTTCAAAGTGGGTACCGCGCGAGCTCACAATCGACCCAAAACAACAACGAATTGATGATTCTAAGTAGTGTTTGGAGCTGTTCAATCGTAATAAACCCGAATTTTTGCGTCGATATGTGACAATGGAGGAAACATGGCTCCATCATTTCACACCAGAGTCCAATCGACAGTCAGCCGAGTGGACTGCACGTAACGAACACTAAAAAGGCTATAACTCCTCTAAAAAACCTATAACTCACATACTAATAGTGCAACAGCTGTCAAATTTATACACGTGTCTTTTGAAGGTTAGAGCTAACTAAAAATCATATGGATTTAATAGTAGTAGCGCCATCTATGTGTCAGCCTATGAACTTTTCAGCCCATCTGTTAGATATATATATATATATATATATATCGGATATTGAACAATTTTTTAATTTTTTGAAGGCACTGAATGTGAAGTACTTTATTGTTTATATATAGCGAATGTTGTAATACTTCTATTATTCAATTTGATGGTGTTCCTCTGAAACAATTTACATCGTAGTGAACGCTGTTGTATCTTTGTTATGCAAATTAATTGTAAATGTAATTAACTATTTTTAATATACAGGAAAACAGCAAAGATTGAAAAATTCATTCATAAATGAGAACTGAGGAACGAAACTGAGAAAAACTTAAAAATTTTTTTTTTCTAATGCAGCTGGCAAACACTTAAACAGCTTGGTCTTGGATACCTTAAGGCAAGCACTGCACAGACGTTACTTACTTTGCATTACCCAGGGGGCGCGTGTAACTTGAAGATAAGCCACGGACGCGGAGCAACAATGCCCCCGCAGCGCTCTACGATCGTATTAGACCGGGACCTACGGTTTAAAGTGGATTCCGAACCACTACAAACATCCATGGCACCACCGGGACTCGAACCCGAAACCTGTGGTAGCGCCGAGCGCTAGCCACTCAGCCATTCAGCCCCGAAAAACTTAGACAGAATAATTAAAATTGGCAAAGTGCACGAGATATTTATTTTAAATTCAAGGCATTTTAATACTGACAATATTTGATCGATTTCTTAAAAAAAAAAAAAAAAAAAGTGAAAGTACTCGTAGTTAAATATAAAATCTTTTCCGTACTAAAGAGGACGAATGAAAAAGATCGCTCCGGTTCGATCTCAAATTTCTGGCCATCAGTCAATCATTTTAAGTTCGGCTCGAATTCGTAAACGTCTTTTAATGTTGCTTACAATGAATGTAAGCTTTTTTTTTTTTTTTTTTTGACCAACAGTTTTTGAAGAATTTTGTTGAATGTGATATGGAGTGTGAGAGTGTACAGGTCTGAGCGCCTGTCTTGAAAAGACGCTGAATTAAAAAAAAAAAAATTTAATGATATCTACATTTTGCTTACACTTTTCCAACCTATTTCCATAGATATGAGTTAAACCAAAAGTACCAGCATGAGATCACTGAAGCAGAGATGGGTTTTTTTTAAATTTAAATATCGATATTTACAATGATTACTCAGTGTAAATAAAATGCATGATTATAAAAAAATCCAAACATTAAATATTTCTATTTTTATTTTATAATATTCCTATAATATACCTATTAATTTCTACAAACCAAACCAAAATCGATGAAGCATAGATAATGAGGATTATTTTAAGACAAACTGCAATCTGAAATCTGTGATATTTCATTAAATGAATATCGAAATATTGAAATCTATCACAACAGATTACTTGTTCAAATAAAATTATACAATCCTGCGCAATTACCCAATTCGAGTCCAGTGGTAATCGGCACAGCTAGCATGCAGGGAGGCTGAGGTTTGAATCCACTGGCGGTATCGTAGTCAGAACTGCTTTCAGAAACGAGAAGACTCGATGGTGTTTGTGACAATGTGTATTACACGTCTCGCATTAATAATGACTGCCAGGCAAGAGTTTTTCAGGTTTTTTTCTCATATGACAGGCAAATGTGGGGATTTACGCCTAAAAGGCCTCCTAGAAGGCACTATCCTCCCCTTATCACCTTCGATGGGCTGTTTGTGGTATAGATAAGCAAATATGAGGCCCCTGATGTTAAACAAAATAATCCTGGAGAAATAAAGTTTCTATCTACGTCTACCTAAAGTTTTATATAAGTGGTTATTATAAAATAATATAAGATTAATATATTTATGTAGCAATAGTTTTTATCTTTTTTTTTTTTTTTTTTTCCTAAACACAAATTGTTAGAATATCTTTTGTCCATTTTTATAATTTTTGTGTTCTCTTTTTCGGTTATTTTAACCCAAAATAGTAGATTTATTATCATTAACAAAATCACTTTAATCATAATGGAAAAACTGTAGATTCCAAATTCATTCCATTTAAGTAATGTTGACTAAAAAATCACATTTAGTAGAATTATTGCAGTAGTTTTGAATGTTTTCTGCTTCTCACTGCATTAAAAAAGAATTATTATGAACTTAACTTAAAAGTATTTTTGAACTTGGTTTTTTTTTTTCTTATTTATTTATTTATTTATAATTGCATATCTTGTGGTTCAACTCTCATTTCCACACTATTTATTTCTGCCCAACAATATGCTAACTGCAACTGCATATTGTTTTTGTTTTTATTTTCATCAGCTGGGTTTTCTGTTACTAAAATCAATTTTCGACAGTTGGCAAAAATAGTTTTATCTGTTATGAATGGCCCGACAAGTATGATATACATATTCCTTTTTTATGCTTTGTTAAAAGGATACACCTGAATATTTTAAATACATTCATTCGGGCATTTCCCATATCTTCGTATTGTGATTCTGACGCTAGTTACTTTTCCGTTCTTAACTATGGCTGCAAATTTAAGAGTTTCTCTTACTGTTGTTGTCTATTGTTTTTAAATATTATGTGCTGAAACTATATTCGCTGTCATTTAAATTACACTTTTTTACGCTTCTCTATGGGGACTTGTTTTGGGTGTTTCACAAAGAAAAATATGAGGTACATTACCTTTTCTGTAAATTTGATTCGATATTAAATTCTTGTAAAGTTCACATTTTAAAGTATTTTTTCATCTTTTCTGTAGATTTATCTTATGATTTATGTAACATATGTTTCTATGAAATTTCTTTTATTTCTAAGAATTAGTTGTCAATAGTTTTAAATATTCATTTGTTATTTTATGTCATATTTATTTTTTAAGATATATCTATCTTCTATAAATTTGACGGTATAAAAGTTAGAATATTTTCATTATATTTATTATGTAATTTATTCTTATTTTAAAATTTGAAGCATTATGTTTTAGAGACTGAAATAATTATGATAACAACTAATATATTTCCAAAATAACTTAATGAAATTTAAAATTGTCTTTAAATGATTACAATGGAAAATCATTTGGTTGATTTTTTTTTATAAAGATCTCTGTGATATTTTGATTATTTAATTATTACAAATGTATGTAATAAAATATATTTGTATGATTTTTTAATATAAAATTTGTTTTACTATTAAATTTTTAAGACATTATTATTTATTTATTATACCTTAGAATCTGACAATTGTTAAAATTTAATTTTTCTTTCCAGGAATCCATCAAGCAGAAGAAAATTTTTCCGAATTGGAAAATCTCAGGAGGTAGTTGCTGAATATTTAACTTATTATAAAATTGCTCAGATGTGTGTAACTGTTTTTGTGGCACATTATTTTGAATGAATATTTTATGTGCATATCTAGAAAAAAAAATACACCCAATTTTGTGTGTTTATTTCATTTAACATATGTTTACATTTAAATAATATATTTCCAAATGTTTAAATAACATTTTTTTTTAAATTCCGAAACAAAGTTATATATATATATGTTGACATCTTTTTGATAAGTTTATTAAATAATGTTTTCAAAAAATCTTAAATGTAAGCATTAATCAGTATATTGATGAAGTGAAATGCCTGATTATAATAAAAAGTTTTTAATTGCTTATTGATTTCATATGTAATATTTAAAATAGGATAAATTTTATTTATTCCTTTTTCTCTATTGTAAGAGTTACCTTTTTGCATTTGTGTTTTTTTTAATTTGAAATTTAAAATGTGATTAATTGATTCTATATATCATATGTTATTCTTTTAAAAAAATATTCTCATCTAAACACTATTTTTTTATAGTGGATATAATTATTCATAATTGTTTTTCTCAGGTATATTTATTTAATATTGCATGCCATATGGTTAGGTATAGATATAATCATGTAATATTAGACATTCTTTTTATTTAATAGCCTCATTAACAGGATTTATATCTCAATAATATTCTAGAGATAGATTTATTTTATTTAGAAAAAGTTTAAAATTTTAAAACAATTGTTTAAAGTCCAACAACAATAATTTTTTTTTAATTAAGATTATGTAAGTTATAATTAATAGTACATAAGCTTATTTTTTCATATTTTTTGTCTACTTTTTATTTATTTGTACTAGTCATTATAATTATTGAGATATTAATTTATAATCATTGTGTAATACAAAAAGGTGGTAAAATAGTAGGGAAAGTTAAATAAATTAATTTACAATAAAGATTATGAGTGTTAACAGTTAATCAACTTTTAAGACAGCCAGTTTATTAGTTTTTTTAACGCTTTTTATTTAGTTTAGTACATCGTATAATTTGTACATAGCAAACTTTTTTAGCATATAATTATTAGTAACAGGCTTTAATTCTACAATATGATTTTTGTGTAGCTGTTTTTTAGTTCTTTTAATTTGCTTATTGTTTTAAATCTTTTTATTTTCTGTATGCTTAATTTATGTTCTTAAGCATGATATTAGTTTTATTTCTGTTTTATTTATTTTGTAGTTTCCTTTGCAGTATTTATTTTCATTTGTATATCATTTGGTTGGATGAAACACAATTGCAAGTTCTTGATGATAACCTAGAAGGGTAATTCTATATCATTTTATTCATTTTAAATTACTCAAAAGTAGCATATATATTAATTTTATTAGATATAACAATACTTATTGCCTAAAATATTGTAATTGTATAGGTTTTATTAAAAAGAATATTTGATTCTTGTAGATTTATTTTCCTTTTGACATAGATTCCTAATTTAATTAATTCATTGATTCTGGGAACAATGAAATGTGTGGGTTATGAAAAGTGACAAATAGAATATTTTCCTTTATTGGCTATAAGATATTTGTTAGTAACACATTGATGTTGAAAAACTGTTAAACTGGATTATTATATTTAATAGCTGTTAATATTGACCATTTTTGTGTCAACATAGCATGATGTAAACAAAAACATAATTCAAATCACTCTTTTGAGTGATTTGAATTATATTTTTGTTATAACATTACATTAATATCACATACATTACATTACATTGTGTACGTAATGTGCATGTATATGTGTATTATGTATGCGATATTAATGTAATGTAATATGTTCAAGGAAATGAAAAATGTGATATGTCTATTTAAAATGATATATATTTATTATTCAAATAGCTACCTCAAGATGAAGAGGAATTTTTGGAGCTTGAGCAAAGAGCTGAGAATGCAGCTCAAACACCCACCTCTGCTAAAGAAGGAGCTTCTGAAAAAACAAAACCAGCAAAACTTACCTTCAAGAAAGCAAATTTTGGATGGTTAAAAAATGATAATGAAATGCTTTCAGGGTATGAATATTATCTGTAGTTGTAAGAAATGAAACTTTAAATGCTCTGTATAAATGAAATTATTATCAATTAATTATTAACTATTAGAAATTGACATAATTTTTCATTATGATATGGAATGATATTAACATGAATTGTGAAAAACATTAATATATTATGCTGTTATTTACTTTTAAAAAATTTTAATTTAAAATGTATGCTTTCTTGTTGCACTTATATTTTTAAAAAATTATTACTCTATTTGGAAATGCAAACATTTATTTATTAACTTATAATTTTTTAATATCAAAGTTGGAACAAGTAATTATAAGCCTAAGTGTGTACAAATTTTGCTTATTAACATCATTTGATTGTTCATTGAAATATTTTTATTAGGTGGAAAATAAAGAGATAAAATTTTCTTTTTTTTTTTTTTTTTTTATATCAAAAACCAATTTCATAGTTAATTTGAATATAGATATTTTTTTAAGTTTTCAATGAATGTGTATAGAAGTTTATATGAATGAAATTTGATTTTGCACTCTTGTAGTGGAAAAATATGCCATTTTTCTTAAATTCTTTTATGAATTAATGTAATTAAGGTTGACTGTGTTATAAAAAGAAATCGGGCACATATTCTTAAGAGTATTTAAGAGAGAGAAAGCACTTTAATAATGTCAATGTATGTTTTTTCAGGGCTCTTCATCATCTTAAGAATATGAAATCACCTGCTGATTCTGTTATGCCACTTTTAAACAGTAAGCTCATATTTTAAGGTTGATTCAGGGTTTTTTTTTTTTTTTTTTTTTTTTCCCCACGTGTAAAAAGTTTTAGAAAAATATTTTTAATTTGGATTATTTTAATTTATTTATTTTTAATTTTATAAAAAATTTATTCCATTCTACAATTTTCATTGGAAGATGCTTTTAAATAATTGACAGTGTTTTGGAGCTTTTTTTTTTTTAGAGCTGTTAACTTGATTTTTCTATTACTTTTTAGTACATCATGAATGCTTAGAAGAAATCTTCAGTGACATTTATATTAAATTTTTAGAATTTACGTTTTTTTAATAAAATTATCTGATACTTAAATATTTTTTAGCTATGAACTAACAATATTTAAGTTGTTGAATATCATGAAACATAATTATTTTATTTTAACATATTTAATTTACCTATTGTATCCCAATGATTGCTTAGTATGATTAAGACTTTTTTTTTTTTAAAAATTAATGTTTTTCTGGTTAACATATATTGCTAATTACAAAAAGTTAAGAAAAACACTTAACCTTACTAATTTTTTGATTGATAAAATTCAATCTGACACTTTATTTGTACTCGTATTTTGTTTATTATTTGAAATAATAGTTTTTAAAATGGAAATATTTTTTTTTTTATTTTCAAGGAGAAAATTCTTTTGCGGACACCTGCAGCAACACAGGCAGCCAAAAATGGGATCAATTAAGCACTGGAGCTACCCCTGGTTCTTCTGTTGATCTGGAATGGGAAAATGAAATTGGTAAATTAAAAAAAGATATTAAAGAAGTTCTAATTTACAGAATAAGAATGTCTTATCTTTGAATAAAAGCTTTCACCTTTTACATATATAATCTGTATACATGTTATGTGTTAATATAATAGGAATTTTTCTGTGAAAATGATAAATATAGTTAAATGATACATTAGTTAAGATTTTTCCTTAGTTTCTATAAAAACTAGATATGTTATATAAATATGTTTGTTGTTTTACTTGGTAATTATTAAGGTATGTAATTGATTCCAAATATTATTTTTAAATCCCCCATTGTTGTTTTGTTCTTTGGTTAAAAAGGTGTTCTAAAATATCCACAGTGGAAAATAAGTAAAAATGCTATAGCATAATATTTCATGGTTTCCTTTTGAGCAGAATTTGTGTCAGTCATTAAACAAATTTAAAAGTATTAATCATTGAAATAAAAAAAATACCTTAAGAATAAAAATAGGAATTAATTTGATGTTTAAATAAAATTATATAGCTTTCATTATTTTTTAAATATTTTATTCTATTAACTTTAAAGAAATAAGTATATTGAGTATATGAATTGTTTTAAGGAAATTTTGGGCTGCATTTCGCAGCTATTTTATGTGATTACTTAGTTACAAATTCTTAATTATTTTAAAGGTTTCAATTCCTCCAACTTTGGTGCTACAGAGGAGCTCCAGTGGACGGTGCTAACAGAAAATACCAACAATTCTTACAGGTCATCTCCACTTTCAAACAGCAATGGACTGGAATGGGATGGAGACTTTACAAGGTGTTTTTTTTTTTTTTTTTTTTTTCATTCATAATTTATTATTCAAATGTGCATGATGATATTAGCATATGAATGATTTTCTAAGATGTTATTTTTAAATTATATGAAGGAAGAACTTTTTTTTTAAATCTTGAAATAAACTTGCTCAAAATTATGCCAAATGCTGTATTTATTTATATTTATAATGTGCAATTTTTTTTCCTGGTATAAATAAAAATTCCAAACTATTTTTTAATTAATTTTTTTATAATATTGTTGTTATATATCATAAGTTTCTTACTGCATTTTTTTAAAATCCTACTACTAATGAATGAAAAATAAGTATCTTCATATGTAAAGTAACTATCTTCATCCAAATTTGAAGATAAAAATTTTAATTTAAAAATTATTCTTCTAAAATTGATTAACTACAATTATAAATCCAAATTGTATACAAAAGTCTCTCTTCACATTTTTATATAGATATATATTAGTAACATATAGAGAATTATTACCATAATCAAAATTTACACCTATTAAAAAGTTAGTTTTTGCAAGTTCAGATACACCAAATTAACTGTATTGTTAATTAAATATATGTTTGCAAAAACAATGTCATCCACATGCACAATCAAAATAACATTAATTTTTTTACACACAGTTGCACCATTATGTAACGAATGAATTTTTAAGATATAATCAAGTTAGTTGCTTCATTATATTCAACTCTGGTGCAAGCTCTAAATACTTATTAAGATATCAAACTGTATTTCCAAATCCTTTTATTTCATGTCCTGTAGTTGTCTCATATAAAACATATGAAAATTTCACATCTAATTGTACATTGATTGTACCAATGCAACATGATTACCAATAATATAAAATGTAACTTAGCAATTGTAAAATTAACTACAGGAGAAAATATCTTTGCAAAATCAATTCCTGTCCTTTGCCTAAAATCTTGTGCTATTAATATAGCTTTGTATTTCTTTGGTATATTTTCTTTAAACTAAATACCCATTTACTCCCTATTATAAGAATATTACTTGGTGGATCAACTAGATCCTACATTACTACATCCTAGAGTTCTTGCATTGCATTGATCCATTTTGATTTATTTGGACTAACCTGCTTTTTTTCGTATGATTTAGGAATTTCTACTTCATATCATTCATACTGTAATATGCCATCCAATTGATCATTTGAAGGATATTCAGTACATTGAAAACTAGTAACATTGATACATTCTTCACTTTTAGGATTTAAAATATTAAGTTTAAAATTAAATTTATCTTGAGATAAATTTTATTTAATCTTCATCACTATATTTCTTGACAATCTTCAAAGATCTTAGTGTCTGCGTTATCAAAGGTTTTATAGCTTAATAGATAGTTGTATATGCCTGCTATTTACAATTAATTTCTTGTCTTTCTCAGATGCACTGTCAGGTTATGTAGT
Organism: Caerostris darwini; assembly: GCA_021605075.1. Classification (NCBI taxonomy): domain Eukaryota; kingdom Metazoa; phylum Arthropoda; class Arachnida; order Araneae; family Araneidae; genus Caerostris; species Caerostris darwini. The sequence goes on from BPLQ01015574.1 coordinate 135,361, forward strand.
GCTGTTCTACATATTAATTCCCTACATCCACAATTCATGAGGATTACTTTCATATCCTCTTTCCAAAATGCATAATTAAAGCTTAGGGAATTAAATTATATAACCACAAAGTTCCACCATTTGACAAATTCAAACTTTTTGGATCACCTGAACTATTTCCTTATTGCTATTTAAAAAAAACCTAAAGTCAATGACACACTGATCCTATCGCTCATAACTTTGTTGTGAATGTGTAAAAGCAGCATAAATAAACATTTCCAGCATTCAATATTTTTATTTTAAAGTAGATTAAAAAAGTATATTTATCAAATACTTATAGTCATTTCCGAAAACTCAACTCACATGATTCATGCAAACTACTTTGTACCCTTCTTAATATGCATAATTCACACAAATTGACTTTTACAATAAAAGGCTGTCATTTATCCCGAACAGCATTTTTCGAGGATCAAACTAATTTTCTAACAAACTAGCTACTTTTCTTTTCGGTGGGAAGACCAAACTAATCTGAACAACCAACACTTATTAGCAACTGTTACATGAAATGAAATTATCTATTATTTCTATTCATGATCACAAGTACTTCTGTAATTTATTACATTCATAAAATAATTAGGGGAAAGAAAATATTATATGTTATGTTTTATAATTATAATATAAAATGTTATATATATTTAATATTACAAAATATTGAAAAATACTAAATTAATATAACAAATTAAAATCATATATATATATATATATATATGCATTTGATGGTATTCTTTTTCCTCTGCACATAGAGTTAACTTTCTGTTCATATTTTAATAGTTATCTAATTATTGTTTTATTTCGACATCTGGTCATGGAATTAGCTTAGAATTACATTTTAAAAAATCTGGCAATGACTATAATTTTCGGTAGAAATTGGCATAATTTGCTGTCTGAAATATATAGAGAAAGATTTCCGTAGTGTGACTTTCAGAGCTTCCATTTAATCATACCCATAATTTGCTTCACTACTTAAATTCATTTTTTCAGAACTAACTTAGATTAAATTGTTCTTCACTTATTAGACTAATTCTAACCTAATTTAATCTTCATATTCAATTTGTAGATGTTCATAACATTTTATTGTTTTTTTATTAAATTGCTATATTTTTAGGCTATGTTGCTGTTGTAGTCTTTGGTTTCATTTCTCTGAGATATTTCCATATATAAGCTGAAAATGTTTAGAATTTTTTTCTAAAGGTAAATTATAGGAATCGGCTTATATACAGATTGCTGAAAACATCAACAATAAATCACTAAATGTAACATGTTTATATTTCTAAGTTTACGGAAGAAAAATTAATTTTAAATGAAATGAGTCAATTCTTTTATGCACATAGGGGAAATATAAACGAAAATGCACGTAGGGGAAATACATGCGAAATTGTTTATATTGCTAGTTTGTCGCATCATCACCAAAATGAAAAATTTGATATTGTTGAAATTTTCATCCATTATCTTAATCTGTCAAAACATACCCCAGAAATAATAATAAATTTCCATAAATAATGGATATTACACGACCTCCCCATCCATCTTATATTTGGAAATATACGATATTTAACATTTAATAATGCAAGGTCTTCCAAGATTTTTCCTTGTTGTTGTTGCTTTTTCACAAATGATAAATGCTCTGGTACTTGGAGTTGCTATATAATATAAATCTATGTATATACATAGATAGATTAAAATTCCAGCTTTTACTATATACAGCATTACTCATGTGTATTTACTAGTATAGTGTCGTCAAAAGCAAGAATATTTAATACTAATATTATAATATACATAAAATTCTATTTATTATATATGTAAGTCAAAGACAGTTAAGAATTGCAAATATAAAAGTTATCTCTTTAGTATGTCTGACAGAATTTAATAATAAAAGAGACCATGTTTAAGTTTTAACTTTAAAAATAGGTTCATGCTAATTTTTTATAGCCATACTTGTAGCTAAAATTTTCTTGAATTTTAAATAAATATATTTTAGTTGGTACTATTATAAATATAAGATGAAATAGCTGTTAATAATAATTTAGCGTCTGATTGTGATTTAAAAGTCAGCAGATGTGATTGTTATTAATTTAAAATTATCTAATTAGAATTAGAATTAATTAGTTTAGATATTTTACTAATGAATATATGTTTTCAACATATAATCTATCAATATTTCTTGTAGTGTTGATGTATCAGAAATAGTTGCTGAAACTCAAAGGCTAACTTCTGAATTAGATGATAACAGCATTCAGGAATCCACCAATAATAAAATTAGAGACATAGAAAACAATTACTGACCTTGTACATTGCATGGCATGCATGGGATCATAGTGTAAGTATCTGTTTATGTGTTGAAAATTTGTTACATTAATTGTTTTTCTACATATAGTTTGAATTCTTGCATTTAAAATGGCATGTTTATTAAAAATTCATGACTGTAATTAAAAATTATCAAAAGAATAATTATGTAAATTTTGATCTGTTTTTGTACAATTAAAACATGCTATCCATATGTGATTATTATTTATCTAATATAGTTTCATTGAAGAAATTTTTTTAAAAACTTTGAAAAATTTTCAAAGAAGTTCTGTTAATTTATTATTAAAGTAAACCTATCTTTTAATTTGGCATTTGAGAGTTTGGCACATTCTATAATCCAGCACCGATAGAGAATTCGATTTTGTATGGATTAGGGCATTTGTTGACCTTGGATCACCAGATAGCAACACAATGCTGCTTGCATGCATCAGATATTTATGTTGTTTACCCGGGCTTAGAATGTGCTTAAACACATTAAATATGTGCATGTTTTAGTTTTTATCTAGGGTGCTTAAGCTTTGATATCCTCCTTAAAACTATATTGATGATTTGGCAAAAAAGCTAATCCGGCATGGCCATGGTCTATAACATGCCAAATTGAAGAGAGGTTACTGTAATAGGAAATGTGTTATAAATTTAGATACTATATATATAAAATATTAATTGAGCATTATATTATTTATGCTTCAATTAATCAATTTTAAGGATTTTTTTCTTATTATATAACTTTAAAAAAAAAAAAATTTTTTTTACTAAAGCATGTTGAGCTCTCTAGTTACAACAGTACTCTCCCATACTTAAAAGTATTTTGTTTCTCTAGTTTTTAGGTCACCTAGAGCTTATTGTAAGCAGAGTGTACTTGATATGCCAAGTGTAATTGTACATCAACTTCCCATTTATTTTAAAGAGTGCACATGGAGCAACTATGGAAGGTCCTTTGAAATCAGGGGGTTATTCAATTGGCAGTTGTTACAATGAAAGCAGTATTGTGGATTGCTGCAACAGGTATATTTTTCTATGGTTGTGGATGAAATGAAATTGGCTTTTAAAATTCTATGTACAAAAATACTTATTTTTAAGAAATCTGTTTAATTGGTAAATTTGTTATTATTAAATCATCATATTTGTTTGTATATGAAGCATTTTTAACATGTCTTGCATTTATTTTAGAGTCGGGGTTCTGTATCTTTTTTGCTCCATAAACTTTTTTTTTTAATAATATTTGCTTAAATGCATAAAATAAATTCCTAGTAATTTAATTATACATAAAAGGTAAAATAATTAAAAAGTGTGATACTGTAGTAATACATAGTTATTTTCTACTTTATTAAATGATAATAAAATGCAATATAAAGACTGTATATTTCAAATTTTTTTATGAAAAACTTGCCAATGTGAATACTGTTGTTTATCTTGAATTGATAAAACTTACGTTATTTTTATTAAAAATATCAGGTACAACTAGTACTATTATAATTTAATGTATTTATTCATATGAGAAATGCTGGATTTAATTAGAGATGATTTTTGTTTTTCTCCCCTTATCTAACAAAAAAGTAAGTCCTTTTGTTAAAGACCCACCTTTCAATGATTTTCAAGGAAATCGAGTTTGAAAATTTTAAGCATTTTTATATTAATAAAGTGCTATGCAGCCAAGCGATTGCATGTAGTGGTTAACATTGCAAAAGTAATGTAGCACAACTAAAAGTATTTTCTATTATAAGCGCTTATGTATATTGATCAATTGTGTAAAAAAAAAATTACTTTTCGTATAAAATAATATTTTTGTTATTTGCATTAAATGGTAATTTTTTTCAGTGATCTATTTTTTAAATGGTAGAAAAATACACATCATATGAGTTTTTGAATTTTGGATCATTATTTTACAGGAGTATATTTAATTGCAATTGTAGTGAACTAATATTAGCAGAAAATGTACTTCAACACCGTTGATATCTATAGTAAAAACAGTAGAGTCAATATGTTTCATTGCAACTGGAACACTTTATGAACACAGGATTTATGTATTAATTGAGATTTAAATATATCAACTGGGTAATAGACTTCATTCATGGTTATAAAAATTGTTCAGTTTATTTCTCTGAAAAGACTGGCTCATTAATTTTCTCATTTGTCATTTTTATGTTCATTAAATGATTTTTTTTTTCTCAATGTTGTAACTTTTGTTTGATAATATTGCAATTTCTCCAAAGAGAATTCTAATTGAGTTTTCTGTTATACAATATCCTGTAAGTATTTCAGATAAATTTTTCAGTTCATATAAAATGCAATTAAACGTTTTATTCCAATTGTTAAAATCATGAATGTGTCTTCAAACACTTTCATACAAAAAAAAGTTAGATAATAATAAAAAAAATTTGTTTGACTAGGCTTTTCATTACGTGAAATAATAAAAGTATCTTTCTAGTAGAAATTACTTATTAATGTATATATTAATTTTGCTGTATTAGTTGTAATAAGAAATTAAAATGGAAAAGAAAACTATGGTGTGGTTAGAACTCACAACTTTAAAATGTTTAAAGTTTTCAAACTCTATTTTCACAAAAATTATTGAGACATAGGTCCTTGGTCAGTTGATATTTTATTCCTGGTCTACACCTAGCATAAATTTCAATCAGGTTTTTTCATTTCATCAAATTTCAATCAGGTTGGTAGCAGACCATGATCTCTCTTATTCTTCGAAGAATTCTCTGAATCCAGTCTATGGAGCACAAAAAGATGTTAAGAACCCCTGTTATAAAGGCTTTTATTAATTTCATTATTATCAAAAAACATTTATCATAGTTCACATCTATTAAATTTGATGATCAATAAAACACATGTAACTTTTGATTGATAGAAGTATTATTTATGTGAGGCATATGCAATTATTTTAATTTTTGAATGTAATAAAAATGAAATATTTAAAAAGTAAATTAATGCTACAGCACTATCATAAATGCTGAAAATAAAAATTATTGGTGGCTATTACATCTGTAATATTTGTATATAAGCAGATTATTCTTTTAGTATACTTTCTTTAGAATTATAATATGCTTAAGATTTGTGAGTGAGAGAGATATACTAATCATATAATATTAAGATTTCTTTTACCTATTCATATTTTTTAAGAGTTTTTAAGAAACATTTGATTACTGAAAAACATTGAAACATTTGATTACTTATAAAATTTATTTTGAAATTCTAATTTAAATCCTAGTATAATTTCAAAATGGTTATAAACATTTTACAGATATAGTTAACCACTGATCATGTAGAAAATTGGCAAGCATCCAAGTTGGACAGATTCAAAAGGAGCAGTGTTATAGGAGAGGAAATTCATTTAGTAGGGATTTCAATAAAAATAATTTTAATTTTTAACAATTAAAATTTTATATGATACACTATTAAAAGAAAAGCTATATGAAAAATTTCCCACTAACTATTCTGTTTTTATTTTATTTTATTTATTTATTTATTTTTTTTTTTCCTAAAGCAGCTTTGTGCCGCATCTTTCAGACTAGCATCCCTAACAAGTAATCAATGCATCGATTTCTTCCTTTAAACTGAATGTCTGCCATTCTTCATGATCTGTGGTTGGACTATAGTTTTATGTAAAAGAAAAAATTTAGTTATGGTTTAAATTTCAAATTAAAATCATGTACAAATAATGTGAAACTAAATGAAAGTAAATTCAATTTTTCACAAATCTAATTGTAAAAAAAAAATTAATCTTTATGCAAATAAATTTTGAGTTTCAAATGTTTGTATTACTAAACATATTAGAATGAAAGTTCAAGCAAAGTATATTCAAGTAAATATGGCATATTTCTTTAACTAAGTGGGAAATATGTACATTTCATTGTACAAATTTTAAGCACTTTTTGTGTTATTTTTAACAAAAATTTAATCTTTATTTTATTATTATAGTTATTCAATATTACTTTTTGCAGATAATTGAATAAATCCATGAAAAATAGGCTTATAGTTTAAAATAACCTTTGAATTTAAAATAAAAATGTTTTTGTAGTAGTGTAGGTTTTTTTAAAGGGGGGGGGGGAATGGAACATTTTGCTTAACTTTTCTAGCTTTATGATTTGTTTAATAATATTTGGGTAGCATATTTTTTATAATTAGTGTGCGCTACATCACATTTTTTTTTTTTTTTTTCTTTTTAATAATTAAGCTTATATCATCTTTATATGTTCAACTTGAAATTTTTTTATCATGCACATTATTTGCATTTATATTTGTACCAGTCAACTGAGAAAGCTTTCTGAATGTATAAATAAAACCACATATCTAACTTATTTTAAAGGCTGTTTTTATGGGAATGCACTGTGCTTGAGAACATCTCTGCCAAACTAAATTCCTACTCTTTATTTCAATTCATTTCTAAAACAGCCTTTCCTAATACTCATATCATAAAAATAAATAAAAAGCCATTGATTTTTATTTATCTTTTATTCAGGAATTCCTATATCCTATTTTGTTAACTTACGTAAAATTCAAATCTTATTTCAATTACATAGTCCAATGTAATCAAAGGTGCCAAGTATTATCACTACTTGTCTTTAATAATTATGTATTTATGGCATAAATTATAATTATGAAAGAGAAGCTAAAATACAGATTAATATATTAATTTAATTCCTTTTTCTTGTACATATGTAACAAGATTTTCTCCTGCTCTGATTACTAATGGACCTAACTGAAACTTGACACGCTGAATGTAACATAACTTCTGTCTTAATTTATTTTATTGTACTTGAATTGTAATAAATAGAATTCGTGTATTTTATCCTAATTTTTTCTTATGTGTCATAAAATCTAAAAATCTTCCAATTTTAATTTTTTAAATTATTGCAAATGAAATTTGTATTAAAATTGTTAATACAATAATCTCTCTTTAATCTGGCATTCAATAGTTTGGCACATTCTTTACTCCTGCACTAATCAAGCCTTCGCTTCCATCTGGATTTGGGGGTTTGTTGGCCCTAATCACAAGATGGCGACACAATGCTGCTAGCATTTTCATTAAATATGTACATGCTTTAAATTTTTACCTGAAAGTGCTTTGTTTTATATCCTCCTTTAAAATTATATTGATTCTTAATCTGGCACAGACCTTGTGGTCTTGAATGTGCCTAATTAAAGAGAGGTTACTGCATTATTATTAATTTTTATAAACATATAATATAAATTCAAATTTAAAACTAATTTGTATGCTTCCTTTTTGTTCAAAATTTTATTTCAATTTGAAATTGTAAGCCTTATCCAGTGTATTACAATTAATAATTTTTTAACTCACAAATATGTAAAATGGAAACAAACTATTTTCTAGAATTCAATTGTAAACTTTAAAACAGATTATTGTTTAAAATTTTGATATTTCTTGTCATACAACATTGATCGTAAACAATTTGATATAATAAAATTACTACAAAGAAATATCAGTGATAGAAACTTTAAACTTTTACACAATTAATTTCATATGCATTGCTACATACATCTACACGAAACGTTCTGAATTTCTAGAAACAAATGTTAAAAAATATATCAAATTTATGCTAAAATTCTGGGTACTTGTTATGTATAAAAAAATTTATGAGCTGTTGAAAGTTATTTTCAGAAATTGATTCCTATTTCAAATATCTGTGTATTTTTATTTTCCCACAACTGTATATTTCTGTATACATATTACTCCCTAATGTACTGGCTCTCCTGTATACATTTACAAAGAACAAATCTGTGTTTGTGTCCAATATCAATGTATATCGTAATGTTCAAACAATCAGGTAACATGTACTGTGGAATTTCTTAGTTTTGTTACACTGTGAAATTTCTATGGTTCATTCTTTAACTGTTGCAAATGTTTCTAAAATCATTTAGCAAATTTTTACTTAGGTATAATAACTTCCTTTTAATCCAACATTCAGACAACAACAACAGATTCTATAATCAGGCACCTATCAAGCATTCATTTTCGTAAAAAATTTTTATTATTATTCAGGTGTTTGTTGGCTTTGACTATGATGGCATAGTCAAAGCTTTGAAATGATGGCATAATGCTTCTTGCATTCGTCATATATTTATTTATATTGTCTACTAGGGTTCAGAATGTACATAAATACATTAAATATGTACATTTTAATCATTTAATTTTTTATGCTTGATTTCCCTCTCAAAGCTAGCTATAATTTGGCAAAATCTCTCCTCCAACATGGTCTTGATCCCAATTAAAAAGAAGTTACTGTATGTACATCTGATTTACCTATTTGACTTATTTTTTAATTAAGAAGTGTGAAGCTTTTTGTTTCAGCAGTTAAATTATACTAATCAACACAATTTGTCTGTGTAATAAATATAATTTTTCTAGATTTTTTTTATGTAATATGAGTAATTCTGTAAGATATATTTAAGGCATGGCTGTACTTTTTGTGCTTTAAAAATTCAAATTTGGTGGCCAAATCTATAATCAGCTGAAAAGTTCATTATTTTAAAAACATAATTTTTATGAGTTATATATTTATGAGGAAATCTGATTTATATGGCAAATATATATGCAGAACTTCCCTTTCCATTTTGAATTGAATCCTATTAGTTTTATATTTGAATTCCTTATTTAAAATGTTTTGTTATAATTATTCTCTATTAATCTAAATATGATGTAAAGAAATTTTAATATTTGAATAGATCTTTATCGATTTTTTGCAACATATATACACACAATATATATATATATTCTTAATAATTATGCATTTAAATACTGAACAAAGCACATTATGCAATGTTCACCTCATACTTTTATTCCCAATTGGAAGTTTAGTTTTTAAATTTTTATTTAATAAATTTTAAAAAGCAATGTCTAAAAACTATTTTTAGAATTTGTGAAAATATTAAACCAGTTTCTTGTTTTTTTAATTTCAAAAGATTGACATTGGTAACATTCTAAAAACTTTTTTAGCGAAATTGAAAATTTTAAAGAAAACTGACCTAAAATATACTTTAATGAAATACATTCATAAATTTTAAATATGTATGTAATACTGTAAAACAATCGATATAAACCAAACACATATCAAAAGTTTTTTTTTTAATAAAATAATGCAGCGATAGAGAAAGAATTATAAATGATGTTCATTATTTGTATCTATAGCTATGCGTATTGTATTTTTGCAAATTTAAATGATAATATTTTTTATTTTAGAAAATATTTTACATATTCTTTAAAAAGAAATTTCAGAAAGATAAAACATTTATTATTAATTTTGCTACAAATTATATTGAAATATTGTGTCTGCTTTTTTTTATTCAGATAGAGAAAATAGACTTGGGATTATAGAAATTTCACAGTGGTATATAAAGCATTTAAATTGATCTTTTAATCTATAATTTATGCACCACTTCATGTATAGAGTATAAAACTGTTTTATGTGGATTATCCAGAAACTTTGTCTTCACTCCTCTACATTTTAATGTCCACTCCCTTTTGTGTAAAATGAAAAATAAAAGTAGAAATCATTTCTCATAATCTAATTCATATAAATTGTTTTTCAAACTGACAAAAATTTGTATTTGAAAGAAATGAAAATATAGTTATATATCAAACACTGTTTGTTACATATTGAAAAAAATAAAATCTAACTAAAACATAGTTGTTTTTATTAATTATACAAAAATCAAATACATGGCAGTGATAAAAACTCTGTCAAAGAGTTTAAAAAAAAAAAAATGCCTCATTATGACAAACATCAGTGTTTTTATTCTGTATTCATTTTTTTTAAAAATAAGCATTGAAAATAGCAATCAGCACATTTTCATTTTAGTATTAAAATTTAAAAGCTGGACATCTAACAAACACAATGTAGGCACTTAAGCTCTCGCTCATTGAGGCTTTTTCTTCTTAACCTCGGTGCATAATCTCGCACTTGTCTTGAATCTCATCTGAAATTATAAGGAAAAGGTATTATATCAGTAATATTTGATTGTTCATCCATTTTATATTGAATTTATTTTTTTACAAATAATAATAATAATGGTTTAAAAACATTAAAACCGCAAGAGCAAGCTAAAAATATTATGATTTTTGTGGCAAAAATCATCATATTTTTCTTTCAATTTATTTGAATATAGATATATTTTCTACATTCAGTTACTTGAATAAAAATCTATAATTATTCTTGTATCATTCATGTTAGTGAATAAATAAATAAAAAGTTAAAATCGGCCATTTTTTTTTTTTAGAAATAGTAAAAGTGTAAGATACACACTTTTATTTACAAAAAATCTTAAATATTATGTATGTGGTTTTTTTTTTTTCCTCCCTCCTTCCTGTAGAAAAACACCCAGAAAAATCATCTTAATTTTTACTAAGAGTTTAAAGTTAGTGTTTACATTGCATCGAAAGCACAGATTTTTTGATACAATTTTCACCTATTTTTATTAATGAAAGTTTTACTTTTTTAAATAAACCCTATTTGTTTTTTGTTTTTTTTTAATTATGCTGCTAATAGTTATGATTCTTAAAGTAAAATTGTCAGAAGTTTTCATAATTTACTATTTCAGGTTAAAAAAAAAATAATAATAATTTCAACTTTTGGATAAATATGCTATAATTTTAATTGAAAGATAATTTGATTTACAATTGTCCCATCAATATAATAAAAGCAAAATTTTATCTACGACAAAATGCATAAAAATTGATGATGTATTTAAAAAAAAAATTCGAATTTAGTTTTAGATATCCTTTAATTTATTAGAAATGAAAATTTCAATATTTTAATTATTTAATTAAAAATTTAAATTTGACATCTATATCTATATGAATATTTTTATCCAATGAAAAATTAAATTTATTATGTTTCTTTTAGAATATTAAAAATAAATTCAGAATGTGCATAATAATGAAAGTTAATTCTGAAAAAATCGATTTTTAAAATCATTTTTAATTCTTTTTTTTTTACTTATTTTTTTTTTAATAATATGAAAATAGTTTACCTTCATTGAGACCCAAACAGTTGCCCCATTCCAACAAAGTAATCTTGTGATCATCATTAACATCACAGCTGTCCAAGAAGGGGGCAACACAATGCTCCATGGCCATGAGGGGGGCTCGGATGGGGAACAGCTCGTGTCTGGATACATGCCTAAGAAAAAAAAATAGTATTACTTTTTAATAGCTGAATTTCGAATCGTGCATCAAAATAGATAGTAAAAATAGTGTTAATAGTAATCACATTTAAGAAATATCAAAATAACACATAGCCATGATGAATGAAAAAAAATTTGCATCCTGCAACGTTTTTTACATTTAGAATATTGAAAGTAAAAATGTGTTTTTGCAAAACTTCACAAAAGTAAAATAAATTTTTATAAAGAAGGCAAAAGTAAAATCACAATAGTTTTGTGAGTTTTGACACAGAAATCCATTGTGAAAATAAATTTTCTTTAAATAAATATATATATATTCAATATATAATATGAGATGATATATCTTTTATGAATTACTTATTCATTAAAATACCTGTAAAATTTATGATTAGTTAATGTATGTGTTTACAAAATTTTACAAAAGTAAAATAAATTTAGAGAGAAGCAAAACTAAGAATTACAATAGTTTTGTGTGTTTTTATACAAAAAAAATCATGTGAAAATAATTTTCTTTTATAAAATTTTCTATAAATAATTCATAATATAAAGTAATTTTTCTTGTGTATTATATTCAATATAAATTATGACCTTCTATACATATTAATTAGAATACTTGTAAAATTTATGATTACTTAATCATTAAGTGATTTGTAGTTACCATTTGTAACCACTATTCAAAAGTAGAAATAATTTTACATAAAAATGTAATTATAATGAAAACTAGATTAAATTTATTTTATTAGTTATAAATGAAATTTTTAATGTTTTTTATACTTTTAGCAATTAAGCTAATCTGTGAAGCCTCATGGTTTTTTTTTTTTCCCCAAATAAAAAGCAATAAGCATTCTAATTTCGAACATTTAATATGGAATGATTTAAAATACCTCGAATTTAAAGGAAAATTTGGTGATGGCAAGAAATTGTTTAAATTTACAATATGTATAAATATATGTACATATGTGTGCATAAGTTGAGTACCTGTTAATTACTCGATTAAATCCATTTGATCTTGGAGAAAGAAGGATTTTAAATCAAGAATTAATTGATAAAATATGAAGAGGAGTTTTTAAATCTAAAATACATTTGAGACACATATTATAGAGATGCCAACCTCAGTTGAGATTTTTTTTTTAGTAGCATCTCTGATAATTTTGCTTAGTTCCATAAAAGATATTAATCTTTTTCAATGAATATTATCCTCCTTTAAATGAAGATCTCGCAGACTAACAGCTCTTGATAATAAAGAGAAAATATTATTGCCTGCACACTACATTTATAACTATTTTTTTTTACATTTATAACTATTTTTTTAACTATTATACTATTTTTTCTTAATTATTAAAAAAAAAAAAATTCCAATCTCATATTCTTTTGTGAAATAGACAAGGATTTTTAATTATGTTCAATTGGATGAGTAATACCCAAAAATGAAATTAAATCCCTTAAATTTTTGTATTTCAGAGATAATTCAAAAATTTTCTGTTTCTTCCTATCGAAACTATGGAAGAATCCATAGAAATTGATGTCTGTAGTAAGAACTGGATTGTGGTCTCAATATGTGCAAGGCAATAAAACAGAAATCTCATCAAATTGATCATTTTACTTTTCTCTTACAAATTTTCTATTGAAAGAATGTAAAGAATCTCTTTCTTTGATTTTACGTCAATACAAAAGCATTCCAATGTATGAAAATATTTCTTTGATAAAAAGAATTGAGAATCAAATGTTATAATAAAATTTTAGAAATAACGGAACGCCTAAAAATTTATTTGGAAAAAAAAAATCGGATTTAATTAAAAAACAACTTTCGTTAAATTATTGCAAACTCCTATTATAAATTAAACAATCGCTAAACTTTATCTAAAATAATTGAATCTACTTAAAAGATATTTATGTTATTTCTAATGCAGCTGGCAATACAGAAGTTAATCTTTATGCCATAGGCAAAGGCTGCATCATTGTTACTCATTTAACATTACCCATGGGGCACGTGTAGCTTCGAAGATATGATACGGACGCTAGTAACACTACCCCACAATGCTCTATGATCTTATTAGGCCGACACTTACGGTTTTAAAGTGGATTCCGAACCACTACAAACATCCATAACACCGTCGGAATTCGAACCCGAAACCTGTGGTACCGACCACTAGCCACTCGGTCATCAGATTATAAGTAATGGGCCATAAGATAAAAGATTAAGGTCATAAAAGATATTTATAATTATTATGATTCTTTTACAATTCATCCATAAATCAAGGATTAAAACTTCTTGCATGTGTTAACTATTTGTTATTATAAAAGGCAACTGATGGCGCCACGAACAAGAGATGTAACTCCATATAAGGGTGTTGTCTTGTACGGGGATTCCAATGTAAGAGCAAGGGTAAAAAAGAAGGAACGCGACGGAGTTTACGATCGATTGGCTCGATTAAGTATTTTTGGTACCAATAAAATTCATTTATATATCAACTGAAAGTTGTCTCAATTAATGATAAAAAGAAAAAGAAGATAACACATGTACCTATCATGAGGATGCACATCCAGATCGCAGAACTTCCAGATGACTGCGTTGACCCATCTTCTCTCCTGGCTTTTCTCCGCCTCCCTCTCCAGCTTGAGGGCGGGTCCCTGCAGGGCGTCCCTCCTCGCCATCTCCTGCATCACGTTGAACAGCCAGTCCCGCATGCGGCGAGGGAAGTCCTCCAGCTCCTCGGAGGTGCACTCGCCAATGTCTGCCAATTGCATTCAAATTCATTTCATTATTCGTTTCATTCCGTGATTGAATTTGGCGCCAAAAAATCAAAACAGAGTTTACCTTTGCAAGGGCCGTAGTAATCGATGTGGACGTGTTTGTACTTGTGCTGCTTGCACTCATCCAAGCCTTCGGTGCAGAGGCATCTCATGCGATACAACTCGCAGTCGCTGTTCCAAGTCTCGTTGTGGTTGCTGCAAACCTGTTGGAAAGAATGAAACTCATCGTAAGAGTAATGAAATGGCAATAATAAGTGAGGGAAAAATTAAGTCTCTTTTGTTCACTAAAATATCTATGTTTTAAAAATGTAATGGAGGAGTTTCATTTAAAGATGGGTTTCTGCCGGATGCTAAAATCTCACATCTAAAGCTGCGTCCAGATGAGAGGATGAGACGAGTAGTTTTCGCGAGTTAAAAGCAGGTTTGTCTCAGTGTGGACAGAACCCTTGGAGTGAGTCAAGTCACTCCAATGGTAAGAGGTTTATATCCGCAAATACGAAAATGAAAATATGTAGTAAAAGTTTAAAAGGTAACCAGAAGATATAGAAAAAGGGGGAATTTGGGATATGTGGGCAAGTACCTCAGCCAACTGTCTCGTTCTGTTCCAAGCAGAGTTCGATTTTTCTCGCACATCAAAAGGGATATTTCGCGCATGCTATTTTCGACCAGCTGTCACTCGCAGTTAGAGATATAATGTGGCTTGTTTCACGCGGTCAGACAGAGACACTTGGCGAGGCAAATACTCGTTCTCACGTCTGGACGCGGCTTTAGAATGGCAATCAATTGAAATGCCGATCTCCTGTCCATTCATGCTTCAGATTGGCTAGCGTTCTACGATGTGAGATTTTAGTATCCGGTAGAAACCCACATTAAAACAAAGTAAAAAAAACATACTTTTCTCCTTGAATCCTCTTCTGCTGTGCACTTTGAGACACAAGTGCACTTGGCTTTTCCGTCATCATCAATTTCGCATTGTTTTCCTGGACCACATTTATGCTTGGCGCATGGATCTATATTCATCATAAAACAAAAATTGTTTATTATATGTAAATAATTTATCATAAATGAAATATTCAAACTCATCATTAGCAATAAATCTTTAAACTTTTCAGCTTACCTTCCACATATCCTCCTTTAGGAGTATCAAAAGTTTCTAGAAGCATTTCGCTTTCCAAGGTGTTCTTTTTCTTTTTGATTTCGTCATCCTTTTCATCATCCTGTAAGAAATCCAGGATGTCTTTCTCGGCTGTGCTTTCTTTCAAAAGATGCTTTTTCTCCTTCTTTCTGTGAGCCTTTCGTGTACATCAAATGAAACATATTAAAGAAAATGATATTTGAAAAAAAAAATAGATATTTAAATGTTCGTTAAATAATAAAATATTTCATCTTATGTGAAAAATAAGAAAAATTGCATTAATTATTTTGCTATCAAAAATTTTCAAATCATGTGTATTTCCAGTGGCAAAAATTCTTGCATTATTACTTTGTACGACATATATAAAATAATTTATAAGGCTTTTTGACAAAATTATTATGAATTATTTTATTACCCATAAAATTATAGGTATTGTTTTGAAAAATGGAGTTTTTAGTGTCATGGACGATTTTCAATTATTCTTATTGGTTAATTTTTTTTTTTAAATAAATTTCTTTCGTGGTTTTTTTTTTTTTTTTTTTAATTTTTTAGGTTTTTTTTTAAATAATAAATTATTTTTTAAATTTTTCTTACACATAATATTTATTTAAATTTCTTTCACGAACTAATAACAATTATAATGAAATAATGTAAAAATTGTTCTAAAAAAGATCGTCTGGTGAAAGAACGGAGGTGAAAGATAAAAACAATTTTATTTAAAAGTGAAAATGAAATTTTTCAAGAAAAGAAAATCGTTTGGAATTCTATAGTTATTTTATTTTTCAAGATTGCTGGTTATTCGATTTTTTCTTACATTAAATTATAAATTTTCTGCAATTGGTTCTTACATCAAATTTAAAATTTCCTATATATAGGCCCAGTCGATTTTTTTTGTATTTCGAAAACATAATCATATTCAAAACATATTATTTTTTTTAGGGGGAAGGGAAGAATTATCGAAGCAATCTGTATTTCAGAACAAGGATCAAAACTTATGTTTATTTTATATTCATAAATCTCCGTAACTGTGACTGGTGGCGTTAAGAGTCACGTGACGTTAGGAGAGTATTGCATTTGCTTTATATATTTAGATATTCGCTGGGTGCTTTTAAAAATTATAATCTTAAGATGGAATAATTGTAAGCAATTGTAAATAATGCTGATGACAAAAGTAAATTTCAAAACAAAAATCAAAAATATTCACAAAAATATTTACCTTTTTAGATACTGCAGCAGTAACTATTAAAAGAAGTATAAAAATTTTATACAGCTCCATATTCGACAGAAACTAGGAGAGTGAAAAAAAAATTAAATTAATACCTTCTGTGATTTAAACAGGTCGCTGTTAAATCTAAAAAAGTAACATTTAAAATATTATTTCTGTTTTATGTAATTGCATATTCAAATAATTTACAAGCCTGATTCGTGACCCAGTGCAGTTAGCATTGCCGGAAAGCCAAGGTTCGAATCCGCTGGCGGCATTGTTGTAGTCACTGCTTTCAAAAATTAAGAGACTCGGTGGCGATTGTGACAATATGTGTAAAGCGCCTTCCGCATCGATAGTAAGGGCTGCCTGGTGAGAGTTTTCTGGCGTTTCTCCCATATGACACACATCAGAGCCAGTTACCTCTAAAAGTCCTGCCGGAAGGCATAGTCCTCCCGCCGGTGAATTGCTCGTGGGATAACGTAAGTGTTATATGAGGCTCACTGATGTTGATGTCAACAAAAAAATTAAAAGTACTGTACTCATGACAGAAAAAAAACTATTTTGTAAACAATCGAAAATTCGATGCAACCAAAATTAGAATCAACATGTAATTTAGTGAATACTTTACATTTTTTTTTAACCTATCAAGTTTTAACAAAAAAAAATTGAAAAAACAAATAATAATTGATAAAATAAAAAAACTATTTATAGTTTTTGTTAGCTTTTTTTTTTTATAAAAACTCCCAGAATCGTCCTGCCCCCCTCCCTTAAATTGCCTTATGGCAAATAGTAATTATTAATTGAATAAAAGATTAAGAAAAAAAATTCTATTAAACATAATAAATTTCACAGTTTCTATTCAATTCAGACCAATAAAACGAATCGATTCTACAGAAATTCGTATGAAATTATGTGAATTGCATCCTGTTGTTGCTTTTTAAAAATCACCAGACACACCTTATATTCTTATTAATACATAATTATCCCTGTCACTGACGACTATTAGGTCAAGACAAAATTATATATCCTTCACTTCCAATATCTCTAATAACAGACTGTCACAGATGCCTTTAATTATGATGAAATTCCGCTGTTATAGGTTCCGCGTTCTTCTACATGAATTATTCCTTTTTTTCTTTTACTTTTTCTTTTTCCTTCTGTTTGGTATACTTATATTTATCCTTCTCACTACAAACAATCCAAGTTGTACTCTTTTTCTTTTTATTAAAATTTTATATGTTGAAACAGAAATTATTTATTTTAAGCTTAGAAAACAAAAATAATAATAAAACTTATTCCGATTCTAATCGGCACATTTCTAATAAGGAGCAATTGTAATTTATAATATATATTAAGAACACAACATATGAACATAAAAACCAAACAAGAACTGACAAGGTTTGGTTTGTCGCTTTACGATCATTTTGTGCGCACTTTGGGCTAATTAGACCGGAACCTACAGTTTAACGTGGATTCCGAACAGCTCACAAACATCCATGCCACCGCCAGGATTCGAGCCTGGGGCGAGAGCGCTAGTCACTTGGCTATTAGGTCTCTGAACTAACAAGGAGTGGTGTGAGACGCTTCAGGATTTTTGCATTGCGAATGATATGATTGTTGTGATTAATCATTCAGTGTCCTGCAGTACGGATCAGATATCCCATGAGTAATCTACTCATGGATGGAGGGAAAGCTTTTGTTGTAATGGAGCATCCTTAGGTAGAAGTCTGACTTGACTCCGTGTCGCTGAAGAAGGAGGGCATTTAGGGGGAACTACGCATTTGCTTATCATATGGGAGAAAACTCGGAAAAATCCCACCATTTAGTCCCCACCATTTAGCAAGATGATGAACATCACAAACACCGTCGAGTCTCCTCGCTTTTTGAAACAGTGTCTACAACAATGCCGCCAGAGGATTGAACCTCAGCCTTAATGCTCATCAGCGGCGCATGTTACCGCTGAGCCACGAGTGAGGCATGCTATGAAGTTTTTGGCTGGTGGTCCGTAGATTGTTGTATCGACTGTAGGTATAATTGTATAGATATCATATAACTGTTTGGTACACATAAATGACATACAAAACCGAAAGAAAACATGCTTTTTTATTTATCATTATTATTATTCCCCATATGCATATACGTTTATAAAATATTTTAAATTATATTTTTATAATAAAACTTGTACCCAGTTACTAATTTTATTTGTTATAAAAATACCAATCTTTCAATTATTATTCCAAAAATATTTCTTGGAATAAATAGTACAAAATATTTTTTTTTAGTACAAAATATTTTTTTAATCTCAATCATTTCTCTGTGAAAAATTGATAATTTTGCTGTAGAAATATCTTCATAAAAATCGAAAAGAAAAAAAATAGGGGTTTTTTTTTTCAAATAATTGTTTGTTCACTATATCAGCTGCAAAATTATTTTTTTTTCCAACCCACTCTCGTGCAATTATTCCAAGAAAATAAATATTTAATTAGAAAAAAAAAAAAAAGAATACATTAATCCAAAAGATATGATATTTTATATGTTTCAAAGGCAATATTTATTTATTATCAATTGTTACCCTATAATTCAAGGTACCTTCGCATATGAAAACTATACACTGAAGATGCTATTCAAGACTATAATTTCAAATTCGTTATTTAAAGTGTCTCAAAGGGGTCAAGTTAAAGCAAATTCTCCAGTTAATCTTACTTTTATCTCTATGCATATTTGTGAAGCAGACGAACTGTCACATCAAAAATACCTCTACATATCATTAACTGAGTGCTTGACCCTAAAGGTACAATTGAAATAAACCTTCTTCCTGAGTGATAAACTGATAAGAATGTTTACTTAGACTCTTCGCTTTTATTCTCTGTGTGAATGATAAGATTTTTTTATTTCCGTTGATAATACCGTGCTAAGTTTATGGTCTCTCTAAGACATAAAATACGAAATGTGAACTGCACTAATGCATATATCCTAGATTTAAGTTCAACGGAATTAAATCTGGTATTATTAAAATAAAATAAAAATCTGAAAAAAATCAGTTCAAAGAAACTAAATCTTTCCTTTTATATCAACACACATTTCTGCTGTAACATATTTCATAAAATAAATCTCTCATCTATTTAAAAAAATTATTATTATTTAAATAACGCTTTGAAAAATAACTCAGTTAATTTCGAATAGCTAAGTCAGGGTGGCCAACCCGCGGCCCCCGTTGAATATTTTTTCGGTCCGTGAGATTTATCCCACTTTCACAAAATATATTTATTTTATAATGGCCAAAGGAGTGAAAACCAATGTATTAAAAAAATACATTATGTGTGCATCCATATATATTCAAAAATTAACCGTCGAAATTATGAGAAAAAATTAACTATTAAATTATTACATTTTAAAATAATATTCTTGCGCAAACAAATATCGCACTAGTAAAATAAATATTTTTTAATGATTTTATTTATATTTTTTATGTTTTTTTAGTGCTATTCATTTCTTTACAATGTGCGTGTAGTATCATTATTATTATATTATCTATGTTCACATCTAAGAATGATAGTAAACACAATAATAAGCACTCATTATGTTTCAATTTTTCACTCCAAAAAAATGTCTGTTGTGGGTCTAAATCTAATATAGGAATATAGTATGTAATTTCACATGCGGCCCGCGGAGTTACGATGGATTTCCAAAGTGGCCCGCAAGATCATTTGGGTTGGACACCTCTGATCTAAACTAATGAGTTTTTTCATTGAGATTATCCCCATGAAAATCTTTTAATTTAAAAGAAAATCTCTAATACTACTTATTATATCGTGTGCGCAACATTAATATCTTTATATAAATATGGATATAAAAATATTTTAATTTCTAAAATAATCTAATAATTTAATAATATTTTTAATAGATGTTTTTTAAAGTATTCTTATCGAAACAAAATCCCTGAACAGAAGATTGTGGTTAAAGTTCAAGATGATAAATATAAATATTTATAGACAGATATGCTAAATATTTAGTGTTGATAAATAAAAAAACATTTATTTCATTCTTGCAACAACAAAAAAAAAACCTTTGTTAGTTTATTTTCATTAAATTAATATTATACACTGAAGATTGAATGGTAGGGATTTTATTTAATAGGGATTAAATTTATTATCGTTTGAATAATAAATGAATAGAGGAGCGCTTTAACTAAAGGACTAATCTTCAAATAAAATAACAGCAAAGCATAATCAATTATCAGTTTTGATGTTAATTGGATGCATGATAAAATATCTTCCATTCATTAAAATAATGCTTTTAAAAATAACTTTTTTTAATAAGGTTCGAATAGCGTAGGCTAATAAGTTTTTCTCAGTGTTTTTAATCTCAGTATCTGGTTTTTTTTTTTTTTTTAATCTATAATTATATTTATAGCATGCACTGTAAATATAATATTTATGAAGATGAAATTTTATTTCATCAAAATAATCTGCAAGGTTATTTATGAAATTAATTTAGTGAAAATTTTCATTTATAAAATGTAGTCAGTGAAAAAAGAGATTCTTATTTTGAAAATCAAAGTTGAAAAAAAAATTATTTTCAATGTTTTCATCATGGACCGATTGATGTGAAATAAATCAAAAGCGTACTTAAAAAAAAAGAGCTAAAGAAGATCTCTGTAAAAATTAAAAAGATGTAAAAATTTAACGTTTCTATAAATAATTCAATGACAAAGCAGAACAATTGGAAAAATGAACAAAAAATGGGAGTAATCTACGATCATAATATTTTGTTAAAAAACACTTCTTAATACACTTTTGGGAAAAAAAGTTAATTCATCTATATTTTTGATAAAAATGTCCCAATTTGCTTGCAAAAAAAATAAATAAAAGGATTCAAGCATATTATACAATAAAAATAATGCATTTTTCTATATATTTAAAAATAGAAAGAAAAATACACAAACTTTTAAAGATATAACAATTTGTGTAAACTTTTGAGGACTAAAGTTGCTGGCATTCACATTTTATGTTACTCCCCTTTCTGCATTCCAACATTTGAGGGACTTTGAATCACACAACTCTTGGGGTCAGTAATTCTTGACCTCAGTCTGGCTTTTTTTTTTTGTATGTGTGTGTGTGTTTATGTGGCGGGGGGTCAATGTCCGATGTGACTACCATATTCTCTTGTTACTTTTCTTGGATAATTCTCTTAATTTCCATGAATAATTTATTTAACTACAAAATACTTCTATCTCGAATTCAAACCCTAAGAAATCCTATTCAAATTGAATAATTTGAACAGGATTTCTTGGGGTTTGAATAATAATAATTCCTATCTAAAGCTCTTGGCTCTAAATAACAATAATTTTACAATTATTCTTAAGTTAATCATTTAAAGTTAAAAGATTAATATGTTCTATATTTGAATATAATAATAATTATTACTTTGTTGAACATCTGTGAGCTTCGTGTTCCATTTTATATCACGGACAACCCACCGACTGGCCATGAAGGAAGGAATTTTGCCTTCCTGTAAGACTTTTAGGGGTAGCTGCCCCGCATTTGTGCGTTGTATGGAAGAGAACCCTGAAAACTCTAACTACAAATGTCAATGTGAAACATATCGAGTCGCTTCTTTTATGAAAACAGTAACTGCAAAGATGACGCCGACGGAATTTCTACCTTAGTTACCCTGTAAACTAATTATGCACGTTACCACCGGGCGACGAATGATTATAATTAAAACTTAAATGTATGTATAAAATAAAATTATATTTTTACATACTGTCTGTAACCAAACGGATAAGACATTAGAGTCAGAATTATAGAAGCTAAGTCTGAAACCTAACAAGCAAAAGTGTTCGTTTTCATGCTTGGGATAGGCAAGATAAATCAATAAGTTGAAAAGTCCTTCCATTCGCCTTGAGAGAGATACGTGCGAACTTCACGGATGTCCCCTTTGGAGGTGTTCTTCCTAAATTGTAGAGATAAAACGTGGGTGCAGTGTAACAACCCTCATTTCGCTATACATCCTGTGTAAAGTTGAATCTGCTGTAGTGGCATATGATCCCAAATCCAAATAATGCCATAACTGGTATGTCCATTGCCATTTATATGTTAACAAAATTTACGGCTTTGTTCTATGCAATAAGTTGTCGCAGCACTTTTAAAAATTAATAATAATTTTAAAATAAAATTCGTTATGAGTACTTAAACATTGATATACCCTGACTAACTTAGAATATTTATAAACATAACGACTGACGGATGCCAAACAGAATATAGCAAGCTTGAAATATATATAAAAAAAAGGTATTAAATTTATTATTTTTTCTTATAAATATCACTAAATTTATTTAAAATTAATATTTTTCACGGATGAAATTTCTCATATAATCGGTTCACAATTTCACAATGAAAAGTTTCCAAGACGAATAGTTGAAAAGAATTACTCTGGGAGTAGTTTTTTTTATTTATTTATTTTTCCCTCTCGTCCTTTCAGAAAGGTTTTTTTCCCTACCCAAAATGGAGTGTTAGTCCTTAGAACTAGAGTGTGACAACACTTTATGACCTTTTCCCTTCTTATCTAAAACTTTTCTTCAACGGGAAAGACAGAAGGAAGTTAATTGACGAAAAATCACATTCGAATTTTTTTGTTTAAAAATATTCAATTAATGTAAATAATATTTTTAAAAAGAAACCAACATTGCATTCAATATCGTGTCGGATAGCTGCAAATTGGGCGTGAAATTATGTTTTTATAATTTATTTTTACATCATTCAACAAAAGAATCTTCTAAAAATCTTTATGTATTCGTTTTAGTATAGTTGAACGGCTGTTTTCCAATGCCAGGCATTTAGATCTAGAGATTATTTGCAACTGCGAACAGCAGATTCAGCGTTAAACAAGGTGATTTACGGAGGAACTTTAACACACTTCATCCACATTTTGTTGTTGTTGTTATCGTGTCCCTCACGGAAGGAGGGAAGAGGGGTACAGCTTCTGTTTTTGATGGAGCACCCGTAGGTAGAAGTCTGACTTCTGCTCCGTGACGCTCTTACAGTCATAGATGATCGGGACCTACGGCTTAAAGTGGATTCCGAACCACTACAAACACCCATGGCACCGCCGGGACACGAACCCGAAACCTGTGGCACCGAGCGCCAGAGCGCTAGACACTCGGCCATTCAGGCCCACCATCATCCACATTTTGCCATCACAATTTGGAATGGTCTCTACCAAACATGGGGCCTGATGACCGAGTGACTAGCTCGGTGCCACAATTTGCGGGTTCGAGTCCCGGCGTAAAGCTGACAATCCTATCTCGTAAAAAGAAAACATCTCCTGCGTCGGGTTTTGCCAGTAGGCAGATGGACTAAAATGCCAGGAAATTAGTTAGTTAGTTCTACCAAAATGGTATTGTATTCTCCTTGAGCTAAATAGAAGGACTTTCAGATTTACGGATTTATTGTCTCCATTCTCGATATAGACATGGAACGCAATCCATTGCCGTGTTAATTTAGAATTCTAACATTCTAGTCACCACTCCATACCCATCATCATCATCATCATCACCAGTGGCTCAACAGTTCCATGGTGGGCCAAGGCTGATGGAGGCTGATGGCCAAGGCTGGCCAAGAGATGTTTCCTTTTTACGGGGTAGGATTGTCAGCCGTATGCTCGACGCCCTATAATCATAATAGATCGGGACCCACGGTTTAAAGTGGATTCCGAACCATTACAAATATCCATGCCACCACCGGGACTCGAACCCGAAACTTGTGGCACCGAGCGCCAGAAGTCCATATCCAATGTAATTAAACAAAACAATATGCATTTAACATTACATAATATTGAGCAATGTCTTATCAAATGAGTGAGAAGATTTCTATTAACTGTTTATTATATTTTCAAGTTTCAATTTTAGGAAAGTTAGCACGATTGCTGTTTAAAAATGCTTCATTATGTGTAATAAAAATAATAAATTAATGCTATTCGAGAACCATAGCATGCTTGAGCAAATCTCACTATCTCATGTTTCCAATCTGGGCCTGAATGGCCGAGTGGCTAGCGCTCTGGCGCTCGGTACCACAGGTTCCGGGTTCGAGTCCCGGCGGTGCCATGGATGTGTGTAGTGGTTCGGAATCCACTTTAAACCGTAGGTCCCTGTCTAATAGGATCGTAGAGCGTTGCGAGGGCATTGTTACTCCGCGTCCGTGGCTTATCTTCCAGTTACACGCGCCCCCTGGGAAATGCAAAGTGAGTAACGTCTGTGCAGCGTTTGCCTCAAGGCATCTAAGACGTCCATGTCTGTTTGCCAGCTGCATTCGAAAAAAAAATGTTTCCAATCTGATTCTGGGAAATTATCGATTTCCGTTCTCTTTCATCTTTCGCATAAGTAAATTTCCCAGTTATTTAATACCTGAAACAGTATTTATCAATAAAAGGAGTAATGATATATCGCATAAATAAGTTCGATGTATCACATAAATAAGTTATTTAGTTATATAATTTGGTAAACCATTTTGAATTGCTTGATTCCCCTGACAATTAATAAACTTACAACTGCTTAATTCCCCTGTATAAATAAATGAGCTTCTTTATGGTTAGTTGTTCGATGAAATACGATATTTCAGTGCAGCGATGGGTAGAAATAGTCTGATGAATCGCATTCATTGTCATTTTCCAACGTTGAAGTGTGATGCAATTCGGATCGAATTGATTTTGTTCCTATCGAATAAAAGCACGTTCAGAAAGCGAAGCAAATAGTTAACATTTTACAAGTCTCGTTCGTGTTGTAAAGCTTTGTTCTGTTTTAAAATTATTGCCGCAAATAATTCAGATTCGGGTTACACTCAGGTTTTCTAAATGAAAAATTCCATGGATGCGATTTCGAAAATGTGCTATTATTTTTATGTTATAATATTCCCAATTGATTTTTTTTTTTCTTTTTGCCGAAAACTAATCTAAACAGCTTGGGAAGAGCGTATTTACTTTATGCCACAAATTTGAACAAGGAAGAATAATTGCTCATTATTTACATAACATACTAATGTTTATTTTTAAAAGCTTTAATTTACATTACATGAGCAATTTACGCAAGATGTCTTTCATTACCCCTTTCATTTAGTTTTACTTCACGGATATGGGCCAAGCAGATGTCATCCAAATTAGGAAAATGAAAAGTGTTATCAGATAATAAGCAGCAGATAATCTGGAGTTCCTTGAACTTTTATGACCCACAATTTAAAAAAAAAAACTATAATTACATTATCATTATCGTTAAAACTCTTCTCAGAATAATAGTTAAAAAAAAAAAAAGATAATAATAATGCTTATATTTATCTGCAGTGAGACCCACTTTGCACGCCTTGAAAGGGATCCAATTTATTTTCTTTCTATGATAAATTAGTTCTATTTGAGCGACAGAAAACACTCATTGAAGTAGCTCCTACTTCAATGAGCTCCGGGTGTACTTCTGGGAAACCTTGAGATAATAAGGCAAAGCTTCTTTATCGTAAAAGCTCATTTTTTTTATGTCTAACTACAGCCGAAGTTCGAATTCATTTTATATCTTTGAAGTCCTTTGTTCTTATGCAGGGATGCACAGAAAGGAGTATGTATTCATTAATTTGGTCGTGGATCGCATAAAAATTATCTAACTTATAAAGGTTTCATTTGTTTAAATATAATAAAAAATAAGTAATGTAATAAAAAAGTGAAAAAAAAATAATTTAATGCGTAATATTATATTAATTTAATAAGTGATTATTATTATCATTATTTCGATTTTTATAACCACGCCCAAAAGTGATGAGTGAATTGGTTTTTATTTAATATACATGCCTAAAAATGTTTGTTCGCCAAATATGTAGTGATCCAAACAGCCTAGCGCATTTTAATGTATTATTTAATAACAATATATATATATATACTTGTGATATTTATTGCCAAAGATATAATCCATTTTAAAATGCAATATGTATATATATATATGAAATTTCCTCGAAAAAACGCCATTTCTTACCATCCTAATAGAGGTCCAGCTTTTTTTATCAATAGCATGTTAACCTGGATATTGGCTTATGATATTTATTGCCAAAGACATAATTCATTTTAAAATGATGTATATATATAAATAAAGCTGGATCTCTATTAGGATGGTAAGAAATAGCGTTTTTTCGGGGAAATTTCAATTTCTTATATTTAAGCTCACAAGCGAGATTAATTAATGAAGTATTATCTGATCTATGATCTTCATCCATCTGTCAACGAGATCATTTATGCCGGATGTATAAAGGATCTCTTCTCTTGAAACCAGGAAATCTACCACAACCCTCTGACTATCTCAAAACTTTTTTTTTCCTCTACGAAAATTTTGCATCGTGAGGAACAACTGTTAGTAAGATGGTGCCAGTTCAGGTGAGTATAGTGTATGTGATAAAAGTTCATAACCAAGAGCCTAGAGTTTTTTTGTTCTTAAGGATATGTGAGGCCTGGCATTGCAATGTTGGAAATGCTTTTAAGCTCTTGAAGTATGACAGAGATGTTTTGAAATGGTCGTGTTTAGGAATACCATCAACAGTTTTTAATTTAGCTATGTTGCTCACAGCTTGTCATGACGCTTAAGCTCTTGAAGGATGACAGAATGTTTTGAAACGATCATGTTTAGGAATACCATCAACACTTTTTTAATTTAGCTACTGTTGCCCACAGAATGTCAAGAGGCTTATGCTCTTGAGGATGACAGAGATGTTTCCCACACGTTACACTATCCGAAAAAAAAAATAAAGCAAGGGAATTTTAACAACAATATTCTAAAAAATTAAAATCCTATCCCCATAAATCTGTAAAAAGAAAAAACACTCAAAATTCCATACATTTTACTGAAGATTCGTAAAAGTAGAAAACAATGAAAATGAAAATGAAAAAAAATAATTCTGGAACAGATTAGTTTGTAGAAAATCTCAATGTAAATAAGTAATACAAACCATTATCAATTATAAATTAATTCAGCATTTATCAATTAAAGTATTGCTATTTTGATTGGATAAATAAATTGCATTGCAAATAATAATAATAATAATAAATGAATAAAAATTGCTTAGTTTACATACAAATATGCTAATTATGGTACATTCCTTAACAAATCACTGCTGCTTTTATGTGTGTAAATTTAATTTTTTTAATAATATACGTATTTAAAATAAATAGAAAATAAAAACTAATAAGAAAAATATAATAGTAAGATTAAAACAATATTTTAAGTGTATGCATTTCTTTCTCTGACATCAGTTTGATTTTTTTCTTAAATTATATTTTAACTAAACAATACACTAAAAGTGATTTTAAATTAATGTAATTTTTTTTCTTGCTTTTTGAAATAGACAACTCAGTAATGAGATTTTTAAGTATTAGATAACTGCAAATATTATATGTATAAAAATTTTAAATCATAAAACATTGTTTTATGTTCCAAAAATACTTCTTAAATATACTATAAGTAGTTAAAAGGGATTTATCTTTAAATAAAAGGTTTTTATATTTATGTAGTAAAATAAATAAGTGTGCAGTAAATAAACTTTTAAATGTCAAAAGAATATATTATTGCACATATTACTAAATACATATACTAAATACATATACATATACTAAATATATTACAAATACATACAGGAAGTGTATATATTTAGTTAATTAGTAATTTTAAATTTTTATTAAAATCATTTTATTTAATTGACGTATTGTGTTAAAAAAGAAATTTTTTTTCCCTGTAAGCGTAAAAAGCCCGAGATGGTTTTTAGAGACAGAGGGAAAAAATAAACGAACAAGTAATATAAAAAAAAAATTTTTTACAGTCAATTCCAACTTTTTTTTCACTACATTTTTTGCAGAAAGTCCTTTATAAATAATTTTCCTTCATTTTTTAAAGTTTATCTGGCGCCATCTATTGGTAGATATATGCAACTTAAATCTAAAAAAAAACTAAAATTAATTAATTAAATTTAATTAATGAATTAATATTTGAAGAAAACTGTATTAACATCCAGTGTCATCCACTACAAGTTCAAAAAAAATGTACCTGAACTCGAGTGGATGAATAAAAAGTATTTTATGAACGATTGAAAATTTGAACAAGATATATATAGGGAGAGTGTGAGCTAATAGAAGGAATTGAAAAAAAGAGATCATTTTGTTGGCCCTATAAAGAGATGTGCAAAAGCTTCGGTGGGTGTGTCAATTAAATCCTTACCCTGATGTTTGGGACTTCTCACTGTTACCTACAATCAAATTATCTACCTATCTTTTACATATTTTTCTTACTTGTAATTATAGTTTAAAAATTAATTTTAATAAAACTTCTTTTTTTAAAAAAAGTATACGTAAAAAAAATCAAACGAGGCATGTTACAATATATTGTTAGTATATGCATCTTTAAATAAAGTAAAGCTATTTTATGCTTATATTATGTAATATACTGAATCTTATGCCTAAACCTTAATTAATACCTATTAATTAATTAGGATTTCTTTTCACACATTTGGCCATTTAAAAATACACACAAAAATATCTACTTTACTAATTTTGATAAAGAATCATGATAACAGTTTTATTATGGTGAAAGAGAAGGGGAAAATATTCCTTAAGAACAGACATTTTTCTGATATTCATTAACGCTATCAATCCCTATTTTAATTTTGAAGAATTAAAAGTATTCCAAATCATATAATGATATTATGTAAAAAAAAAAATTCTGAAATCTTTTAAATCCTACTAAACAAGAATTTCAATTAAATAATAATTCTTCTAAAAATATAAAACATTATAATATTTTTTTTTTATCATTTCACGAAATTTTTGCAATGATTTTCTTTTGAAATATTAACGACCCTAATGTCGTATTTTCACTTGATATATGTTTCCGATCAAAAGAAAATTATGATTTATTCCTTAAAAGATAGACAAAGAAAAAAAATAGGTAGCCTAACAAGTACATGCCCTTGATTTTGATGTTCTTTAATTACTATTAACACTGACTCGAACAGGTTATGAGTTCAAAACCAGTATTTTTCCTTAGGGTTATTGATCTATTACAGTTCTTTAACTGGATTATGAAGTGTTAAATATAACTATAATTTAAAGGCAAGATGAATGTATAATAAAATACTTATCCGTCATATAATTTAAACTAATCAAAAATCTCATTAATGAATTAAAAAATGTTTTCAAAATATATTATTTGTCTTATATTTTCAGTTTTAAATTTATTAAAAATTAATTGAGCTGACAATTAATTCGATTAAACAATTTTAATTAAAAATTATTTTTAATTTTATTGAAGCTATCATTATTAAATTAATTTTTAATCTCTATTTAAAACAAATTTTATAAAATCTAAAGATTACATATTTACTACGTCAGCGGAAGCACATTATTGATTGGTTAAAAAATTATGAATTTATGATAAAAATCTATGAAATTATTGTAATAATAAAAACTCGACCACCAGTCACTGTTCACCATTCGCCAAGTGGAGGTGTGGTCGCTGCGCGACCAAGGCACTCCATCAAGTCACCAATAATAATAAGTCACCAATAATAATAATAAAAGCAATAAATTTCGATGCGATCGCAGTTTTTACATTAACAAGTAAATTTGGAAAATAAATTTTAAACACACATTTCAATAGAATGTTAAGTAAAATTTATCACTTTTATAAAAACAAGCATTAAGAAATTATTTCCCTTATTTACGTTTTTTAAATAAAAAAAAAGATTAAAATTTATGTTAAAATTTATTTAAAATCCAAATAAAAAAATTATATTAACATTTATTTCCTGTCATTTTCATTAGACAGAATGATGCTAATAAACAAACAGCAAAATGTTGTCACTTGGAAGAAATTAAAAAGTCATAAAATTTAAAAAATTAAATTGAAATCGTCTGCTTTAAGTTCCCAGACCTTCTTCACCAGCATGTAATTGGTGGTTTTCCAGTGTTGCCATCATATCTGTTCGTAAAAGAGGAAGTAGAGCAGACGAAAGCTCGCCATAATATTATTCTTTCCATAAATACTCTTTCCACATGTGCATATTTGTGAGAAAAGGGCTTAGTCAGCGAATAAACAATGAAGTAACGAGTAAGCGATAGAAATGGTTACAGAATGTAGATATTTAGTTTTTTTTTTTTTTATTTTGTTCGTTTGAAACGAGTGGGTGGAATAATAACGGACATTTCGAACCTGAAGATGGATAAGTGACACTGGAAAGATTAAAGACCTTACTCTTCCTGGCAATCTTTCAAAATAAATTTTGTGGAACAGATCTTAACGTTAAATCACTAGAAATAAATTGAAAATCATTTTTAAGATATTAAATAAACTCATAGCTCATCCTTGAAGATTAATAACATTAAAGAAAATTATTAATAATTCCAAATTGATTTTGATGCACGTAGAATAGGAATACTTCTTAGATAATGGAATGGAATAATGGAAGTAGAATGTAGACTTAAAATAATGGAACATTAGAGAGTTTTTGCATACCGTACGTTAGTTACCGTAGGACGTCAGTTAGCTTTTTCTCCCTAGCGCGCACGCTCAGTTTCCTATGAGCATGCGCGCTAGGGAGAAAAAGGTACAAATGGTATGCAAAAACTCTCTATTACCTTATACTCACTAAAACTTGATTACAAGCCGTACACACATACACATAAAAGAAAAAAAAAATTCCAAATTAGTTTATCTATTCTAGCATATAATTTTTTTCCCCATTTTTACTTATTTTAATAATAGATAATTTTCAAATTTATACAATACAAAGAAAAATAAATATGATATGATAAAGAAGTTTTATTTTTTATTTATTTATTTTTATATGCAAGTAAAAAAGTTTTATTTTTTTATACTACAAAGATTTAGTACAAGTTTTCAATATTTGGTTAAGATCAATATTTGATAATGCTTCAATACATGGTTTGGCTAGTGGCCAAGTGAGTATTCAAATGGTGAGCAAAAGTGATTATTCAAATGGTTTCTATTTGACTATTTTTTTAGTATTCATGGCTGAAAAAGCTTATTCACAGATGTATGTCGATCCAAATAGGCCTAAACATTTTAATTCATTATCTAGCAACAAACACAGCTAATTTGTTGAGTGCAATTTTAAAATGGAAGATGTTTTTCTCCATGTCATTAAATACAAAATGAATTTGTAAAACAAACATTTGCCGTAATTGATTGTTTTAATAGGCTAACATTCGTAAGTCTGCCAACATAAAATCGTAAATTTTATTCTAGTTCATTATGTTTATTTTTTTAAATAAAATCGTTTATTATGATAAAAATAATGAAATTAAAGTTCTTATTTTATTTAATTACCAAACTACATTAAACATTTTCATTTTTTAAGATTTCTGTTTCATTGTTTAAATTTTTACCTCTTCAATGATTAAAAAAAAATTGCTCGAAAATAAATCTCAAGATCCTTATTTTTGACTATTTGACGTGGTGGATATCTTAAATCGAACACTTTTACATTTTTTTTTTTTTTTTCTGTTAAACAAGAAATATTATATGTACCAACATTTTTCCTACAAATGCCATTTAATGAAACTAAAATATAAAATTTGACTTAAATTTATTTTTAGTTTACTTATTCTTTTAAAAACAGCCTTCAATTTTTAACATATTAACCTTCCGTTTTGAATGAATTCTCTAAGTATTTCTTATCAATTTGTTTTAAAACGAATATATCCTTCGGATGCCTATATAAAGTGTAATTAAAAGTCATGTAATAAAATAATTGTATTTTTATTTTACTTTTATATGATTTTACTACTTTTTAAAAATCTAATAGCTTTTTTCCCCCCTTTTTTTTTTTTTTTTTTTTTAATACATTTTAAAAATCAAACTTATTTTTAGCACCCATGTTTTTCTAAAATTAAAGAAGCATTCGCTTTTTTCGATACAACTAACATGAAGAAAGTAACTAGGGGAGAAAATGATCAAAATGTGTATTGTAGTCGTGCTTCGTCCAATGTAATGCAAGAGCACTCCCTGTGGCGTTAAGGAGAAATGGTCAGTAGGTCTCGAGACTCTTACCTGACAGCAAGTACAGCTCAATCACGCGCTTCTGTTGAAAAACGTTTAGTTTACAATCTCTAATGACGAAAATAAATATTTTTAACGTAACCTTGCGTATTAGTTAGCCTACAGACTCTCACCCGGAGAGGAAGTATATTTCGCGCACCCTGCGCTAAAACTGAGTATTGGGTTTTCGGCTTGGAAGTGGAATCCTTCCAATCTTTTTAAACTCTCATACAAATAAATGAAGCTTAAATTATTTATTTTTTCCCCTTTGTATAACTTTACTTTTGTTTACATTTTACTTTTTGTTTACATTTATAGCGTGATGCTTTGAAAACTTTCTATCCTGCCATCTATAATTATATGTCTTTAAATGTGTTGCATATTGTCTGTAATTGTGTATGTGTGGTATTTGTGAGTGTAAATAAAGCTGTGTGTTCTCCAACATGTACCTCAAGTATCGCAACCCAACCACATCCAGTACAATCTGAATGCCCAACATGCGCATTACAGTACTCATATAGAACCATTAAAGGATTTTTATAATCAACAACTCATTTTATTTTAAATATGTCTCGAAAAACTGAACGATGTCTCTTTATATGAATAATAATAAAGTAAATTTCATGATAAATATTGTTCATTAGCACAAATTGGCATATTGTGACTCATAATTTTTTTTAAAATAACTCGATTAATTCAAAGAATTAAGCAGTAGCAGCGAAATCTTTCCAAATCCAAGTAAAATTTAAATTTTCTGCTTTCGTACTATTTCTGTTTTCATTACATTTAATCTACTCTAAATAATGATTTAACACAAGAGATGCATATGGTTTAGCTTAAAGCGAAGGAAGTAGATAATTCTGATAAAAAGAGATGAATAAGTCCAAGGTAACAGACAAGAGTGGGCGGTCGCCTTCGTAGAAGAGAACAAGCTTTTGGAATTTACAAGTGGCTCCGGTGATTGAATGGTGGAAAAATTCGAAATTGCTCAATATCGTTTGAAAAATGTATCGTAAATTTTCTCAAAGGAACCGTTAATACCATTTTCTGACATTTGTTGCTGGATTTTTTTTTTTTTTTTTCCTGGAACCATCAGCTTATGTTTTGATTTCTGCAAACCCCCATGGAGGAATCGTGATGGTGTTTCGAAAATAAAAAATAATAATAATAAAAAATTCGAACCATAAAAAGAGCAACAAAAAAGAAGGAAGTTGAACTTTTTTTTGAAAGAGAGAGAAAAGTAATATATATATATATATATATATATATATATATATATATATATATATATATATATATATATATGTATATATATATATTGTTCAATGATTCAGTGATATTTTGGTAATCGTTTCAAGGGTTAGTTAATGATGCATCTGATGTGAAACACATGAAACTAATTAAATACTATATTTTCTTGCAACACCAAATTTGCTTTAATAGCATAATTTTTTTGTAAATCAATCATTTGCTTTTAAATAACACTTTCTTATTAATTTACACTAAATTCGACTTTAAATTTATTTTTTGAGCAGAATTTTTAGAGGGACTATTTATAGTAAGTTAACCATTAAGTAGAAATAATTTAAAAGAATAATATCACTAAATACTAAGAACTTAAAAGAAAACGAATCCCAGATTACTTCAGAAATGTCTGAGAAATTAAAGTAACATTCAGTTAAAAATGAAATCGAAAAAGTTTATCATGAAAAGATTTCTTAGAATTCTTAAATGTTCTAGAAAATTATAACGCAAATTCTTTTAAGCCGAAAATGTAATAAAATAAACCAGCACGGAATTTAAAATATTCTTGAAATTGTATAAGCTAATATATTTTTTTTTTTCTGATTTGGTTTCTGAACTCCTTTTTCCGATTCGTAGTAATTTTTACACTTGTTGTTTATTTATAATAATATTAATATTATACACTTTCTATAGTGATGTTGATATTCAGAAATCTTCCTGAATTCCCACTGAATTCCCAATTTGCATTTTAAGTAAAACGAACATTTAATCAATTTTGGCGTGCTTTGCCAACAAAAACAATTTTTGATAGTAAATCTAGTTCGAAGATGAACAAAACATTTAGAAAAAATTTAACATTATTATCATAATTACATATATTACAATTAAGCATTATAGAAAATCTTGGCCTTTAATCGAAGATGAATAGAATATTTAATCTTTGATTTTTCATTACCATTTAGGCTATTAATATTGCAATTACTAATGAGACAACGATAATATTTTATTTAAAATATATCTAAAAAAAAATTTGTGAAATTGCAAAAGCAAACCAATAATTTAAAGAAATAAAAGGAAAACGCAAAAAAAAAAAAATAATAATAATAATAATAATAATATAAAAAAAATGCAATTTAAACAAAAAAAATTGTAAAGATATGAATAAAGCACTCTTAGAAAAACAATACCACAAAAACTATTCTTAGTTAGGTTGAAAAACGTTGTATTCCATGAAATATTTCATATAAATACATTTTAAATCATTCACAATTAAATATACTATATCAATGGTCAACAATAGCAACGTAGAGGTATTTTATTATAAAAAAATGCATCTTAAAGAATGATTAAATAGAATGATATAAAATTTTCCTTTTATCAATCTTTACAAAATAAATAAATATTAAAGTTGGAAACCAGAAATAAAACTAAATTTTTAAAAAAGCAAGAAATTTAGTAACTTTTAAAGATATTAATATGTGAAATTTAATAAAACTATATTAAGAAATCCATACAAATAAATCTCAAAATTCAAGATACTAAAGGTATAATTGAAAATTTAAACTGAATTTCCTCAACTCATCTAAGAAAAACAAAACTGAATAAATACTGAAAATACGAAACATTTTTCGCCGATTTCTACTAAAAAAGATTTAAACATTCTTACTTAGAACTGCATACTTTCTATAAACCAAAGATTTTCTCAAACAAAATATATAAACATAAAACAAGCAATTCATTTTGAAAAAAGCATTATAGAAAAAGCTGATTTCAAATCTTTTTGAACTCTCATATAATAAATAAAGTTTAAATCATTTATTTTTTCCCCTTTGTATAACTTTACTTTTGTTTACATTTTACTTTTTGTTTACATTTTATAGCGTGATGCTTTGAAAACTTTCTATCCTGCTATTCAAGAAATAAAAAATTTCAAAACTTAATGCATTTAAAATAAAACACTTTTTTTTTTAATCTTTAAATAAATATCGAATATTTAGAACCATATAATAGGAGCGACTTCGGCCGATAACCATACTTGGCGAAGTTTGCATATGCATAATAAACTTGGCAACTGTTTATTCTAACCTGTTTGCAACCGAAGAAAGATAATAGTTCTCAAAAAAGAAAACAACTGAAATTCAAAGTCTTTCATCCTAAGCATTCAAAATAGTAGTTGCGAAAGAAAATTTTTAGTCGTTAATTCATGACAATAAAGAATCAGAAATAAACTCTAAAATTACCTGTGGTGTGTTCCGGGTTTTAAAATAACCTGATGATCGCAGACGACATTCACCGTGATGCCACCGATCTCTTCTTGTTCCTGCCAAAACCCTGTCCCGCGGGATGAATGAATAAGAAACTTCTCAAGGTTTACTATAAAAAATGTCTCTGTCGCCAAAGCACGCCAATAGGTGTTTTGCAAACGGCGTATGGGAGAATTTTTTAATAATTAATTGAAGGTTGCATTTTCTACATCATATTAAAAAAAAAAAAAAAAAAATCGACACAAATTTAAAAAAAATGATATTTTTATCTTTTTCTTAAATTTGTATCGATTTTTTTTTTTTTTTTGCATTTAAAAAATAATTTTTTTTTTAAATATGAAAAATTAAAAAGCATTTTGAAATGTTCATTAAAAATCAGTATTTTAATGAAAATACAAATATACATACATATATATATATATAATTTTGATTTCCGTTTTTGAACCAGTTTTTGTAATTCAGTTAATTATTTTGAATGAATAATTTGTATAAGTAAATTAATTTTAAATCTTTTGATTGGCCAGTTTATGGAGATGCCCCACATCTATAATGGATTATGGAATACGTGTAACTATAAATACTAACAATTCTACTAATAATTTCAAGGGTAAAAAAGCAATTTAATTTTGTATTAAACTATGTAGAACACAAGCTTATAGGTGTAATGAGTGTAAAAAAATAGTGTATTGCAAGGAACATAAGTAAAAAAAATAATAATAAAGTTAAAAAATCTGAAATCTATCAATGAATTTCAATACATTTTGTAATAGCGTGTTCTTTCCATTGAACTTAGATCAATAATGCTGTTATATGCAATAATGCAGAGGAATATGCAGTTATATATCCCTTCATAATCCCACATATCGTAAAAACTAATGAAAATATAGCAATAATGTTTGAAATTGTTATCGTGTAAGATTTCCCCTGTTTTCTTAACCCATCAAAGGAAATGTTATTCACCATATTACAAGAACATTTACCAAATTCATTACCCAGTGGAGTATACCAATATTCTATAGCAGCAGTTAGTCCACGAAGCACATGTTAGTCCTGACATTACAAGAACATCAATTAAGTTAGACTTCCTGAGGAATATACCAATAAGTGAATCCATGAAACAGAAATGAATCACATTATTACAAGAATATCAACCAGTTTCAATATCTAGAGAAATATACCAATATTCAATAGCAGTCAATTCAGGAAATAGAAGTTAGTCGCAATGCTACAAGAACATAAACCAACTTCAATATCCAGAGGAATACATCAATACTCAATAGCAACAGTCAATCCAGGAAAACAGAAGTTAGTTATGACATTACAAGAACATTAACCAATTTCAGTACCCAGAGGAATATACCAATATTCAATAGTAATAATCAATCCAGAAAACAGAAGTTAATCACAATATTAAAAGAACATCCACAAATTTCAATATCCAGAGGAGTATAATGTTCAATGATCTTATTAAATCCATGTAGCAGAATTTAATTAATATATTTTAGTCAAGAACAAAATTCAGAAATATTCAACACAGTTTTATTTTTCTTCCGGCAAATTTTTGTTGGCACTTAGTGGCTCATGCCAAGGCAACCTCATATTCACACATGATAAAAATTTAATAACATTGTCATAAGTAAACATATAAAGTTAGAATGTGATAAAAAAAAAAAAAAAAGGGGGGTACAACTAGATCTACCACCCCGTTGTGCACCCTGGTAAAGTTCTAGGTGGCTAAAAGATCTACTACTATTGGCATGCAGTAACGTTTTAACATTTCCTTGCCAGCCACGATGTTGAGACTTGCGGTGGACTATGACTGTTTGGCGAGCCATCTGCACCCCATTGGCATTTTTGGTAGCCCAAATTGCCCTCTCTGTGGGAAAGACGAGATCATGGACAGACACCCTATAGCAGGATGTCCGACCTTGCGTGTGGACTCTGAGGTGAAAAGATATTGGAGAGCTAGAAATTTACTGATGAGACATTGACTTTTTTTCTCTTATTGTTTCCTTTTTTCTTGTTTGCGTTTT
Organism: Caerostris darwini; assembly: GCA_021605075.1. Classification (NCBI taxonomy): domain Eukaryota; kingdom Metazoa; phylum Arthropoda; class Arachnida; order Araneae; family Araneidae; genus Caerostris; species Caerostris darwini. Next base: position 173,567 of record BPLQ01015574.1, read on the forward strand.
ACACTGTAAGAGTATCTTGTAAGAGTTTGTCGTTTTCTCTTGCCATTGGAAATAAAAAAATAATAAACAAGTAATAAAAAAAAAAAAATTTAGTTAATTCCTACTTTTTTTTCACTTTATTGCAGAAAGTCCTTTATAAATAATTTTCATTCATTTTTTTAAGTTTATCTGGCGCCATCTATTGGTAGATATTGTTCGATAGCTCACACAAGAAACAAACTCCAATAATGACACATACACAATAATAATAATAATAATGGACTGTAAATAAAACTCCTTTATTTTGGCAGCCATCAAATAATGGAACTGACAACACAAACTCTCTGGGGTTTGATTGAACTCATTTATTTATGCAGCCATCGCACTCATGGATGGAACTGCCACACGCAACCTTTCTCGTTGGTTACAGAAGTTCAACTCTTTTAATTATGCAGCCATCAGACTCGAAGATGCACTTACGACTTTGGTCGCAGTTGCTCAACTTTATTTATGCAGCCATCGCGCTCATGGATCGACTGCCACACAACCATTCTCTTTGGTCGCTGAGTTTCAACTCATTTACTTACATTCCTTCTTTCTCTCCCTGGCCCTCACCCCCGCCAGACACCCCCCAGACAGGATGTTTTTCTGGACATAGGGCGTTGACCTCCCTAAGCAGGGGAACCTGGGTTTCGACGTAACATACCGCCATCCATTGATATGTTTACTAAACATTCAATATATACAATAAATCATTCTAACATACAAAATTAACAATTCTAAACATATAATAAGTCATTGACAATGAATATATATACACTGAAGTGACAAAAGTCATGGGATAGCAATATGCAAATTTTTAGATGGCAGTAGCATCGCGTAGAACAGGTATAAATGCGCAGTGCTTTCGCAGAGCTTTCATTTCTGTTCAAGTTATTCATGTGAAGAGGTTTTGACGTGATGATGACCGCACGACGGGAATTAACAGACTTTGAAATCGGAATGTTAGTTGGAGCTAGACGCATGGGTCATGCCATTTCGGAAATCGTTAGGAATTCAACATTCCCAGATCCACTGTGTCAAGAGTGTGCCGAGAGTATGAAATTTCAGGCATAACATCCCACCATGGACAGCGCAGTGGTCGACCGCCTGCACTTAACGACCGAGACCGGAGACGTCTGCAAAGAGTCGTAAATTCTAACAGACAAGCAACACTGCGTCAAATAACCGCAGAAATCAATGTGGGACGTACAAGGGACTTGTTTGTTAGAACTGTGCGGAGAAATTTGGCTTTCTTGGGCTATTCCAGCAGAAGACCGACTCGAGTGCCTTTACTGACAGAACGACATCGCTTGCAGCGACTCTCGTGGGCACGTGAGCATATCGGTTGGTCCCTAGATGAATGGAAAACCGTGGCCTGGTCCGATGAGTCACGATTTCAGTTGGTAAGAGCTGATGGTAGGGTTCGAGTGTGGCGCAGACCCCACGAAGCCATGCACCCAAACTGTCAGCAAGGCACTGTTCAAGCTGGTGGTGGCTCCGTAATGGTGTGGGCTGTTTTTCATTGGCATGGACTTGGTCCTCTGGTGCGACTGGACCGAACATTGACTGGAAATGCTTATGTTCAGCTACTTGGAGATCACTTGCAGCCATTCATGGACTTCATGTACCCAAACAACGATGGGATTTTTATGGATGACAATGCGCCATGTCACCGGGCCACAACTGTTCGCGATTGGTTTGAAGAACATTCTGGACAATTCCAACGAATGATCTGGCCACCTAGATCGCCCGACATGAATCCCATCGAGCATTTATGGGACATCATCGAGAGGTCTGTTCGTGCCCCAAATCCTGCACCATCAACGCTTTCACAATTATGGACATCTATCGAGACAGCATGGCTCAATATTCCTGCAGAAGACTTCCAACGACTTGTTGAGTCCATGCCACGTCGAGTTGCTGCACTTCGCCGGGCGAAAGGAGGTCCGACACGATATTAAGAGGTATCCCATGACTTTTGTCACTTCAGTGTATATATGCATACATTGTACTAAATTTAACAAATTACAAACATAATACCATGAATATAACAAAAGTACTCTAAAGGAAATTACTCTGGCATAGGCAAAACACACACATTTTGATACTGTTCTCTTAAAAATTCCACTCTGGGTTTTTATATTAAGTACTCTGATTTTATTATCAACACCATAATAAATATAAATTATTCTGCCTAGAGACCATTTGTAAGTAGGTGAATTATCTTCAACCAATAGCACTAAATTACCAATGTTTACATTGTCTTTTTCAAAGACCCATTTATTTCTTTGTTGCAATTCACTTAAATAGCTACGGTGCCATTTTTCCACACTAATTGAACTATTTTAGTTACTCTTTGCCTCTTATTGAGATTATTATCTTTTAAATCAATTAAATTAGGTTCTAAAATAGCGTTCATTGATCGATTAATCAAAAAATGGGCTGGAGTTAAAACTTCGAAGTTATCACTATCAGTAGAAATTGGACTCAATGGTCTAGGATTTAAATTACTTCATTTTGTATACATACAGTTAAAAACTCTTCATAATTTAAACTAGCACCTTTAACTACTCTTCTAAAATGAAACTTAAATGATTTAAAGGCCGCTTCCAGAGACCACCAAAATTTGGGCTCGAGGGGGAATAAATTTCCATTTGATACCTTCTTCTCATAAATATGAAGGTAACTTAATCTCAGGATTAATAACTAACTCATGAAACTTTTGAATTTCTCTGTTCGCGCCTACAAAATTCTTTGCATTAGCACATTTGCCATTACATTGCATTATCAGAGTTTAATTTAGCACATTTGCCTCTACGTGCAATAAATCTTTTTAAAGCAGCTATAAGGATTCGGATGATAAATCAGAAACAATCTCAATATGCACTGCCTTAAATACAAAACAAACAAATAAACATACATACATTTTACACACAATACTCTTTCTTTGTTTACCAATTTTAACCAAAAATGGTCCACAGACATCTACTCCTGAAACACTAAATGGATAATTCAAGGTAACTCTATCTCTTGATGAACTACCCATTAATTGTGTTGACACTATAGGTTTTACTTTAAACAAATAACACATTTATGCACTATTTTTCTGCAAATAGATTTTCCACCTATAGGCCAGAATTTCTCACGTACATGACACAAAAGAGCAGATAATCCTACATGAAAATATTTTATATGGTAATAAGAAATTAACATCTCAGTAAATGCATGATTTTTAGGCAAAATTATACGGTGTATTTTATCACAACTACATTCCGCATTACTCAAACGTCCACCTACTCTTAAGATTCCATCTAAATCTAAAAAGGGATTTAAAGATTTTAATTTACTCTTCGACATAAGTTTCTTATCTTTCAATAGACTTTTGAAAACTTTTCTTGTTGAATAGGTTTTACTAGAAATATCTCAGCAATATTAATTTCTATCATGCATGAATAACTAAAAAATAATAATATATAAATTATCAATATAAATAAATTATCAATTGAATAATTTAATTTAAATGACAAACACCTGGTATTTTAAGAAATCTAAATATGTAACTTAAATACTTAAACTTTTATATAATTATTACTTAAACTCAATAAATAGTTCATGAAATTTCAGTCACTTGTTTCATAAACAGTTTGTTCTCACCAACACTGGATCACTCAGTTCAGAAAAGTTCTCGTCCTGTTTTCAAGGATCTGGATCGGTTGATCAGGATACTTTTCTCCAGCCAGGAACTCTGGTCTCACCTAATGTGGTATCACTGGAAATCAGATGACAATCGATGAATTGTAGCAACTCTGATGAGCACGAAAGTCTTTTAATCACTTGATTTCGAATCACTGCAATAAACTACTTAGATGTCTTAAGCTTCAAGGCACATTCACAAAAGAAGTTGATGAATTCTCAAAATTAAAACACTGAGGACCATTGAAGCATATTAAACACCAACTGTAACAGATGTTATACTCTCACACGAACAGTTGATATTCGGCAATGGCATTTGCCGTTCAGGGCATATTCCCTTACCAGCCACCTCTGTTTCTTCGACGGTCCCATAGTTGAATGGCTCCTGTAGCTTGAACTCCTATAGACTCCGCCACATCCATATGATGGTTTACCATATCTGCTTCCTCTATCTCCTCCATAACGGAAAGCATCTCCTCTGACTCCACGGTATTCTCCTCCTCCACAGTCTCCTCGTTTATCTCCACTGGAATAGCCACCATCTTTACTGCCACGGATGTCTCCATCACCACAGTCTCCTCGTTTAACTCCACCAGCTCGGGATGGGTCCACTCTTATCTCTGATCCGTTGATAGTAGCTCCATTCAAGGTCTTTGAGGAACAATTAAATACTCGTAATTTCTCAGGCCGGTAAACGGCATGATGAGTTGAATAAGTAGCATCTGGTACTTTTTCCTCAATTATTTTCTCGCATATAGAATTTTCACTATCACTTGTTAATTCCAATTTCTCAAACCCTTCTACAGGCCCAATTTTTCTCAATGGAAAATCAACTATATCTGTGGATAGTCCACAATGCTCTCTATTTACATTTCCTGTGGTGCTGCACCCAGACATCACAAAGCCAAACACAGTATTCTGAAGAATAAGATTTGAATTTTCTATTTCTCTCTCCTCAATATCATTTTCTTTCACAGAAGTACGTGGTCGATTAGAAATCATAGGCTTTACAGGTAATGCAGGCTTCGAAGGAACTACAGGTTTTACACTGCAAGACTCAATAGATTTAGGTTTCTCTTTACTTGCTTCTAACACAGATGAGAGGTTCGAGTTTGGTGGAGAGAAGTGTTGCTGTTTGAATCACTTGATAGCCATCAGACTCGAAGATGCCCTGCTACACGCAACCTTTCTCTTTGGTCGCAGTTGCTCAACTCATTTGTTTATGCAGCCATCGCGCTCGAGGATCGACTGCCAGACAATGGAGCGATGAAGGTGTCAATTCTTCAGTTGCTTTTCACAGCGAATTTTTGGTAAAAATCTAACTTCTTCAACGCCTCTTATATGCATATATCTCTGTTATACATGACAAAACTGTTTCTGCTCAAAATATAACACCAAAATGCTATTTGGTGTTATATTCTTTATGTACCTCTATTTCGTAATACATCTGAGTTATGCATCAGCGAAATGTTTATTGGTCGCTGAGTTTCAACTCATTTTACTTACATTCCTTCTTTCTCTTCCTGGCCCTCACCCCCCGCCAGACACCCCCACAGACAGGATGTTTTTCTGGACATAGGGCGTTGACCTCCCCTAAGCAGGGGAACCTGGGTTTCGACGTAACAGATATATGCAACTTAAATCTAAAAAAACTAAAATGAATTAATTAAATTTAATTACTGAATTAATATTTGAAAAAACTGTATTAACGTCAAGTATCATCCACTACAAGTTCAAATACATTTTTTAAAACTTGAGTGGATGAATTAAAAGTATTTTATTAGCGATTGAATATTTGAACAAGATATATAAAGGAGAGGGTGAGCTAATAGAAGAAATTGAATAAAAAGAGGATATGATGAAATATTAAAAATATCATTATGAAAAATTATTTTTTTAATACCATCACCCTCTGAAATAGGATGTTTTCTCGTTTTCAAGAACTCGTTAATCTTATTAATTGCTTTTAACAAGAAACATCACTTTGTGGGGGGGAGTGACGAAAACTATCTGAGAGGACTTTTAAAAGGTAAGCATCCGCATTTTCATGTCGTATTATGGAAAATCTGAAAATTCCTTCCAACCAAGCAATATGACTGAGGATTCAAAATAATTTGTCTGTATCAATCTTCCCTAGACCTGCTCTTTTTTTTACAATGGAGCGATGAAGGTGTCAATTCTTCAGTTGCTTTTCACAGCGAATTTTTAGTAAAATCTCACTTCTTCAACGCCTCTTATATGCATATATCTCTGTTATACATGCATTTCAAAAGTTCTGCTCAAAAATATAACACCAAAATGCTATTTGGTGTTATATTCTTTATGTACCTCTATTTCGTAATACATCTGAGTTATGCATCAGCGAAATGTTTATTTTAAAAGTAATTCTCTCAAAATTTCATCTCATCTTCTCTCAAATTTTCAGTAATTCTATCAAAATGTCATCTCATCTTCTCTCAAATTTTCAGTAATTCTATCAAAATGTCATCTCATCTTCGCTCAAATTGTCAGTAATTCTATCAAAATGTCATCAATTGTTAATCTTTTAAGCTCACATTTAGTTTAGTTTTCCTGTTGTCTTTCTTTGTGTTTATATTGAAGAATTAAATCTATTTCTTCCTTTTCTTTAAATTTTTTTCAAAAAGAAAATTAAACAAGACATGTATTTTTCCATCTTATATATAATTTATGTAATTAATTAATGTGCTATTAAGTTTCTAATTAAAAAAAATCTAAGTAAATTCAGCCATCAATCTATTATTCCAAATAGAATTATATGCCTTTTTAAAATTGATTTGAGATGATATAAATTGGTCATCCCCTATGCATCTCTTTAATTTATATGTTGTTTTTGCAATGCACTTAAGTGCGAGGTTATTGTATAAGTTATTTACTATTTTTGCTTTTTCGAGTCGTTTATTGGGGGTGTTTTTCTAAATATCTTCCAGTTGACTTCTTCCCTTCAAGAAGATAGCCAAGAAGTAAACTGTTCATCTTTTTCTCGGGTATAACGGAACAGGCACTCTTAACAAGGCTAAATTTGTTACAGTGCTTCTGTATGCATAGCAAGTGATATCAGAGTACAAGTTATTAAAAAAGAAACTTGTATGTTTTTCTGTCTCTGTTATTGAATATCGATTGGCCTTGTGTTCCATTTATGTATGCCATTATTTGTTGTTGTTGTTGTCGTATACCTCATGGAAGGAGGGAAGAGGGGGGCAGCTTCCTTTGTGATGAAGCACCCGTAGGTAGAAGTCTGACTTCTACTCCGCGTCGCTGAAGTAGGAAGGTAGTGCCTTCCAGGAGATCTTTTAGTGGGAACTACCCCGCATTTACGCATCATATGGAAGAAAAGCCTGAAAACTCCACCAGATGCTAAACATCACAAACGCCATCGAGTATCTTCTTTTTTTGAAACGGTGTTTACGACAAAGCCGCCGGTGGATTGAACCTCCACCCTAAAGCTCACCAGCGACGCACGTTGCCACTGAACCACGAGTAAATCCAATTAGTATTTTTTTTTAAAAATAATATGAAAATGTATAAAATTATGAATTTTATTAAAAAAAGTTCTATTTAAAATTATTTAATATTTAACAAGAACATCACTTTGAAGGATGGGGGGTATTATGTATTCAAATTATTAAAAAGTATTCAGTATAGTATAAAAAATTATAATGTTTCTGCTGTTAGATTTATAAAAATAATATGGTTGTTATTAGAAATGCATGTCATAGTATATACTATTCAATTAGCAGTTTTTTACAAATAAAAAAATAATAATATATGTTTTTCAATATTGCAGATAAAACAAAAAATTGTTCAGAATAATAACCCTATTTTTAATGATCTGTTACAAAACAAAATGGAGAGAATTTTTTTGTTTTTGTCACTTTTAACCAAAAAAACAGTTATCTATTTTATGCATTGATAATTTTGTCACAATTCTTAAATTTTACTACTTTAAAGATGTCTTTCTGATGATAAAATTTAAAAAAAAAAAAAACTTATGAATTCTTTTTATTAAAGCTGAATATTCAACAATTTTGCTAAATTTTCTGAATTATTTTTCGTCTTAATAAAACTCGCCAAAAAAAGCGATAAAAAGAAGACTATGGAAGCACTACGCAGCGCGAAACACCAAAAGGCTGTGGAAAAGAAAACATATCCACCGAAAAACCTGTTTCACGAGCATTTTTTATTTATTTTTCGTCTGCTGGACTACCTTTTCATGGAATTCTTATGGTATACAAATTAAAATTAATCCATTGTTCATAATAGATTAATCATTTTTTTTATCCAATTCAATATGCTCATCTATCAATATGGAAATTTATATTTCAGGTTTTTTTTTTTTTTAATGGATAAATCAAATAAATGAATGACAGATTACAGAAATGATGGCTGAGAATTTTATTCTGTGATATTTGAATTAAAGATTTATTTATCATTATAAATAATAATAATAATTTGATTAAATAATAATAATAATAATATGATTTAAAATAAAATAACAGTTTGAAATATTCATATTTCTTCCCTAAAAAAGGCTATAAGTCAAAACAATATTAAAAATATTATGTCTGAAAATTATTTCTGAAAAGAGAAAAATATTAAATCCGCAAAATTAATTTCTGAAAAAGAAAAAATATTATGTATAAAAATTAATTTCTGAAAAAGAGCTTGACTTAAAAAGGCGCTTTGAAAGTTATAAAGCTGCTATTTCATAAGTTGCTTTTTTGCCAACAATCCATGAAAGTCTGTCAAAGAAAGTCTGTATGAAAGTTCACGAGTTGAGATTTGTACATGACTATGAATGAAAAATAATGCACCATATTTTTATATATATAATGCACCATATATAAAACTTTAAAAAATCACAACACAAAAAAATTGGGAAGATGATAAGAAATTCGGAGTAACACTTCTTATAAATAAGAAATAATGCAGAAGAAAATTAAAGAACGAATGCTACAAAGTTTTCCTTAAAAAAAAAAAAAAAAATGGAAAATTATTACAGTCTTGGAACATACATCCTCAATCAGATCAAATATCCAAGAAAAAGATACTATAAAAACCCTGCATCCAAAAGCACTTCGTAATTTAGTTCATGGCTCCTCATATTTCATATATTGAAACAAAATATGCTCCACGATTTCTGGTGTATTGCAGTGTGAACGCAAAGCTAGACTAAAGAAAAGAGGGAGAGGGTTTTAGCTTTTGATGGCCATGTTTTGGTTCCAGAAGGTAGAACGTCTTCCTTTCAATTTGTAGGAAGAAGTGGATGCTGGACTCATGGCTCTGTGGCAGTATGCACCACTGATGAGCACTAGGGCTGAGGTTCCCTCCGCTGGCGGCTTTGCTGTAGAAACTGTCTCAAAAACGAGGAGACTCGATGGCGTTTGGGATGTTCAGCATCTTGCCTCGTCGTTCTCTTTTCCCTACAATACACAAATGCGGTCCCTAAAAGTCCTCCTTAAGGCCCGTTCCCACCGAGGCGAGAGACGTGAAGATTCAAGAGGCAAGCGACAAAATTTTTTCGACCCCTTCACAGCGAAACGTCAGAAATAGCATTACGCCTAGTGAAAAACCGCTTCGAGATGAAAGTTGCGCAACTCCAAGCGGCGGACTGCAAACCGGTTTCAGGCGACCGCGGTGAGGCTAGTGATTGGTCAAATTTTTTCGCTTGCATCTTCTCGCCTTGGTGAGCACGAGCCTTTAAAGACACTGTCCTCCTCCTTCAGCGATACGCAGTCAAGTCAGACTTCTGCCTACGGTTGCTCCATCACAGCTGCCCCTTTCCCTCCATCCATGAGTAAATTACTGATGGGATGTCCTTACCAAACTGCAGGACACTAAGGATTAGACACAGAAATGGATGACCCGAATTAAGGCTATTTAAATGGACAAATTCCTAAGCGTATTCTCCACTTTCCCATTGGTCTTTTGTATCTTTTATTTTTTTAAATAAAAAAAAAAATCCTCAAAAGATGCCCAACGAAAAATGATGTTGTATGCTGCTGATTTTGCTAGAGAGTCAGCTAGTTCATTCTCTGCAATGCCAACATTCCCTGGTGTCCAGATGAATTCAGCTGCTAAAATGCTGTTTAAGCTGATTTGAATTTGACTTAGTTTGATGACAAGATTGGATTGAAAGTTGTAATTTTGTAAAGCAAGAAGAGCAAAAAGACTGTCTTTTGTGAGCTGAGCTAACACATGCCAATATGATTAAAACCAGTGAAAGGAGACATGATTAAACATGCCAACATAATTAAAACCAGTGAAGATGCTATTGCGATTGGAAATTTGATTTAAAGAAGACTCTTGGGAAAAGCTATTGATGGCAGCTATTGAATGTTTAAAATATGTCTTAGATGCATATTAGGCTAAAATAATCTTGTCTTGTTCATCTTTATGTTGTTGAAAAAGAAGTTTGATGACATGACGGATAACTGGTTTTTTTTTTTTTTTTTTTTTTTTTTTCTTCTGAAAGCGTAAATCATCAAGATGAAATGTAATTTTCGAGTTTTTGCTAACTAGGAGGAAATTAGGAATTAAATTGGAAGGAAGGATGCTTAAGTTGTCTAGATACTGTGCAAAAAAAAAAAATTGTTTGTCGAGAAGTGGGGCTTTATGGAAACTTATGGCAAAGTTTCAACTTTGGTCATAATTTTCCACTTGAAGTCCACCACACTTCACCTCAACTTCATAGTTTTTTTCCTCTGAAAAAAAAATGTCCTTAAATTGTTTGAGGGAGAGGGAAAATGTTATCCCTGAAAAAGGAATACAATATTAAAAGCACACATTTATTTCATCTGTAAACACCTGAGATATAATTTTAAAAAAACATACATAATTATTAAATTTCGAGAAATTCAAAACTGTGCAGATAGATATTGAACTATTTCATTTGTCATTAATAAAAAAATTAATAAAATTCTGTTTTTGCTCTACAAATTGTGCCATTTGCTTAACTGCAGCATTTATTTTAATTCTGCTAACGCGCATGTCAAAAAAGATGCTATTTTTAATTAAATTCCTACTATTAGCTTACACTCTCCCTAGAGTTTTTTTACGTTAGTTACCGTAGGACGTCCGTTAGCTTTTTCTCCCTAGCGCGCATGCTCAGTTTCCTATGAGCATGCGCGCTAGGGAGAAAAAGCTAACGGACGTTTAACTAACGTACGGTATGCAAAAACTCTCTATTTTGTTCAAATTTTCACTGTTTGTTCACTGTTAAAATACTGTTTATTCATCCACTCAAGTTCAAACAAAATATTTTTTTTTGAACTTGCAGTGGACGACACTTGATATTAATGCAGTTTCTTCAAATATTAATTCAGTAATTAAATTTAATTAATTAATGTTAAATTTTATTTTTAGATTTAAGTCGCATGTATCTAATAATAGATGGCGCCAGATGTAAGAGGAAAATTTCAACTGTATTTGTACAGGACTTTTCTGCAATATAGTGAAAAAAAAGTAGGAATTGACTTTGAAAAAAAAATTTTTTCTATATTACTTGTTTTAATCCTGTCGCTGACGTTTGAGGAAAGATATTTCATCATCGTACTACATTATTACAAAATTCCGTCTTACCTGCAATGCGTGTTAAATTTGGAAAGAAAAATTAATAAAAATAAAAATTAATTAAAATTTTTTTAATTAAAAGCGTGTTTTGAAATCTGTAGGAAAAAATAAATAAATAAATAAACTTCGACGTTATGGTTTCTTGAAACATTATTGTTCATCGGCGCCGATATCAATCTTAAAGACCGTGATTTTTTCGTATTTAAGGCGAGTGTTAAATCAAATGTAATAAATATAAAAAATCTATACATATAATCAGCTAGGCGGATATACAGGTAACTCATAAAATTTAGAATTTAATGTAAGAACAAAATGTATAACAGCAATCTTTAAAAAAATAATTCTCTAAATTCAAATTTAAAAAGATTACAACGTGAAAAAAACTTACCTTTCAAGTAAGAATAGTTTTTAAAAGAAATCTGTAAAGCTATTAAAAATCAACAAATTTTCAGCGAAGATATTTAATTTACAACATTAAATTTAGAAAGTAATGTAAGAACAAAATGCATAACACCAATCTTAAAAAAAAAAAAAAAATTTAAATAAAATTGAAAACAAGTTTCTTTCTTTGAAAAATCATTTTCACTTTGAAATAAAATTGTCTTTATTTTCGTCAGATAATTTTTAAAAGAATTTTATAATATTTAGTTTTATAATTATTATCTCTTGAAGGAAATTTAAATAAACTGATAAGAATAGCTCTTGAAAGAAATTTTAAAAATAAGCCAATTGAAACCAAAAAGTGATCAAGGAAGGACATGAAAAAAATGATCAAGGACACGAAAAAAGTAACCAAGAAAACGAAAAAACCCCGCCCTAAAACAATATACATAATTTTAAGAACAGTAATTGTTGAATAAATTTCCAATTACTTAATGTTTATGTTGAACTTATTTTAATAATGATAATGGAGATAAAAAAAAGATTACTGTAATATTTTCAATTATAATTTGCTTGGAATTACTTCAACATTCAAATAGCTTTTAATAAAAATCATATTCAATCTTACTTTATTGTGAAAATCTTTGTAATAATGTCGGTATATTTATTTTCAGAAAATAGTATCATATAATTTATAAGGTTTATTATGCATTCTCAGTTCATTAAAATTACAACAAAACTATAGCAAATGATTTATCCAGGGAAAAAACAACAGATAAAAAAAAAAAAATTTAATAACCATTTAATTTAGAAATAAATAATAATAAATCAAAATTACTTTTGATATTGAGAATATTTGCAAAAGTTTATGAAAGATATTTTCTTTAATAAAAAATAATAAAAGGCTTTTTTTTTTTAAAATAATACTTAAAAGTAGTGACCGTGATATCATTAAAACAAATAAATATATAAAAATAAATAAATAATAATTTTGTAAATATATTTGTTATTCTTTATTGAAAACAATTTTTTTTTAATAAATATATTTGATTAGATTAAAATTTAATATAATTTGATAGTGATAATTCTTGAGTATTTAATATCTAATTTTATTTTTTAAAAAACTCCTATTGACTATACATTATTTATTTCGTATAACTAATTTTTTTATTTAGAAAAATTTAAAAAAATAAAGATAAGAAATTATAAACATAAATTACTAAAATTATATTTATTTAATTATAAAATAAAATCTGACAAAAATATAATGATAGTATTTATCAAATTGTTTCATTTTTTAAAAAGTTGTTTTGCACGGCATTTTATTAAAGTTATATTTAAAGTTGGAATTAAATTGAAAATTAAAAATTATTATATTTATTTGTTGTTTAGTTAATGGCTGAAAATTTTGGTACATTAAAAAATTGATTTAAAGTTATTTTTCATAGAAAAAAAATAATAAAACTATTAGATTAATTTTTATACAAATTTTAAAATCTTTATACATACAGATGGCAGCACGATACTTTTTAATTTTTGACTTTGCAATTCCCCCCCCTTCCCTCCAGTAAATTTATATCAAACCGGTTTTTGATTTTTAAAAAATTGGGAAATGGCCTTATGTGTAGCTGCTATTTTATTCCCTTACAATATTTTTAAAAATTGTTTTCGGAAATTATTATTTTGAAATATTTATTCCCTTCATTCTCTTTTTTCGGTTAGAAAAATTACTTTAAGCTTCTTTTGAAAAAAAACTTCGTATGGATAGTTAATACATTTTTGTAGTGTTCACTATTTCTGCTAGAAATTAACAAAGAAATCTGTTTTCAATATTTTTCTGTCATTTATTAATTAAATAAATAATATTGTCATTAATATTGTCGTTTATTATAATAAATATAATTATAATTAATTATTATAATCATTATTATAATTATTTGATATATAAAATGAACTTTCATTTATTGATATGAAAATATGTATTATTTTAAAATTGTAAATATTAACTCATAAAATTTTTACGGATTGCTATCACAGAACAATATTCTTGTTATTCAGAAGGGCAATTCTGAAATTTCAATAAATTATTAATCCTACACTATGAAATCATTACTGCTTGTAATGTCCTTTTAAGTAATAGATAAAAAAAAAAACTTGATACGACCTTAAAACAATCAATGGATATTATTAACTTTAAAGTTTTTAATTTATTTATATATATATATATATCTCATTTTTAAACGGCAAATTTCTCTAATTGCTTACAAAATCAATTACTTGAAATTTCATTTCAATCTTAAAATTAATTTTTATTTAATAATAAATATAATTATAATTAATTATTATAATTATTTGATTATATATATATATATATATATATATATATATAATTTAATTAATTATAATAATTTATTTTTATTTTCTAGAATGCATGCTCTATTTTAATTTCATGATTATCAAGAAATATTTTACAAATCTGTCCAGATTTTTGTTCAGCAAATTTGTTCAGATTTTTGTTAAGCAAATATGTTCAGATTTTGATTTATATCGCAATTATTACATAACATCTTTCTCTAAGTAAAGGATATATAAAAGTCAGATTTATTTCTATTTCTAGTATTTTCAAATTCAAATCAATGAAATAATGTTTGAAGAGCAAGATAATAGTAAAAAAAAATATATTACTGAAAATATAAAATGTGAAAAGCAACACTCAAGCGCAGTTAACGTTTAATGGAATCTAAACACTATAAATTAATGTCATGTTTTTCCTTTAATGAAAACTGTTAATGTATTTATAATAGCATGTTATTTAATATAACTAAAATCATAAAGGAAATAAAAAGAAGAATAAATGTTTTTAAATGTTGCGTGTAGATGGCAGCACAAAGATGTTTTCATTTCTTCATTTGTGGTGAAAATTTGGGAGGTTTTAACTAATCTTATGTCAATGCAAAATAATTTTTTTTTCATCATATTTCGCTGATTTAAATTAAATTTATTTTAGTTAAATTTTCTTAAAATTTAATAAAATGTAAATAATGTTCTAAATGGAATATTTTAAAAATTTCCTTTCTAGTTTATTAGAAATCAAGTTTTATCAAAAAGGTCATGAAATTAATAAAGAAAATTTCATTTTTAAGGAAACATATTGCATGGAAAGAGGAAGTACTGTATTTTAGTAAATTATATTTTGAATTTGACTTTATTCAATGGTTATAGTAAAATAATTTGAAGTATTAACCAATAACATTTTGTATAAACCTTTTAATTATATAATTTTATAATTTCAATAAACAGGCATCATGTGAAAAAGCAATTTTTATATAAATATATTTTTCGAAAATGAATTTTAATCACTCAAAATCTGGTGTGTCCTACACGGCTCCCTTTACTATTTCTTCCATGGATTTAAAAATTAACTTTAAATGAAGGATAACAACAAAATTTTCCTCTTTCCAACTAATAATCATCGTTAAAAAATGGTGTAAATGACTGGGAAAGGGTGTAAATCAATTATTATTCAATTCCTTTTATTAGCTCACACTCTCCCTATATATATCTTGTTCAAATTGGCAATCATTCATAAAATACTTTTTATTCATCCACTCAAGTTCAGATACATTTTTTTTAACTTGTAGGGGATGACACTTGATGTAAATAAAATTTTTTCAAATATAAATTCAGTAATTAAATTTAATTCATTAATTTTAGTTTTTTTTTTTGTTTTTTTTAGATTTAAGTTGCATGTATCTACCAATAGATGGCGCCAGATAAACTTAAAAAAATGAATGAGCATTATTTATAAAGGACTTTCTGCAATATAGTGTGAGAAAAGTAGGAATTGACTTAAAATTTTTTTTTTATATTACTTGCTTAGAAGACATTTCATTACCGCAGCAGCAGTCGTGAATCAGAACATCATAAATGCACCCATAAATGCAGCTCATTTTCCGATGAATTGCTGCTGAGCTGTTCCCTGTTGCCTGCAGAAAACGAATGACACTGCGCAACTCACATTTAGATGGGGAATCTATCATGCTATGTTAACAGGTTAACAGGCTTACTCAACTCTGCATCAACAGACGCAATTAAAATTTATTTTTGAACTCAGCAGTGACAGATTTTATGGCTAGGAATCAGCTCTGTAGTTCTGTGCGAAGAAGTGCTTAGTGTCGGAAAATTTAGCCGAGTGTCTCGGTGCAGAATATAGCAGAAGCAATAATCACAACATTTTAATTAAATTTAAGAAAGTAAATTTTATTATACATAAAGGAATTTTATTATACATATTATACATAAAGGAATTTTATTATACATATTATATAAAAAAAAAAAAAAAAAAATTTTAAAATCAATTCCTACTTTTTTTCACTCTATTGCAGAAAGTCCTTTATAAATAATTTTCAATCATTTTTTTAAGTTTATCTGGCGCCATCTATTAGTACATATATGCAACTTAAATCTAAAAAATTTTTAATTAATTCATTAAATTTAATTACTGAATTAATATTTGAAAAAACTGTATTGGCATCAGTGTCATCCACTACAAGTTCAAAAAAAAAATGTATTTGGACTTGAGTGGATGAATAAAAAGTATTTTATGAACGATTGTAAATTTGAACAGGATATAGATAGGGAAAGTGTGAGCTAATAGAAGGAATTGAAAAAGTAAAAAACCATACTTTTAATTTTAACATAATTATGATCAAATCATGTTACCTGCAGCCAGCCGACCATCGAGCTAACAATACTTGATTTACATATCAATTTATACATCCGTGCCCAACGTCACGACCCATTATATGCCTTCAGCATATGACATCGGACTCTGATGTAAAACGTAAGAGAAATATTTGCGTGATTTCCAATACTTTAGGCAACACTTAGGTACATAGGTCGGCTGGTCAATTAGCAGTACTATCGAAGGATGACAAAAAAAATTACCTTCGTAGATTTTAAAAGGGTCAAGTTTTTAATGGTTAAGTTCACTTTTACGTACTTCTAAATGAAATTTATGCATTGATGTTTGTTTCCTTCAAGAATTAAATTGTAAAAATTATATAAGACGCATTATTTACTTATTAAACGCCTGTACTATACTTATAAAGCCTTTAAGAAGAGGGCCACTTTCAGGTTCATGGGAACACTTTAATTTTTTTACAAGCATTATATATCTATATACAGAACTCTGATTACAAAAAAATGAAAATAAAGATAAAATCGAACGATGCGACGAATCTAATGCATCCTGTCTGTGACAGACCTGAATTATCACCATGATACACGAAACCACAAGAGGCTCACGTTGTAAACAGACGGAAAATCCGTCCTGTTCAGTCACTTCAGAGAAAAAAAGAAAAACAACACTTCTGATCGAGTCGACGCAGAACTCTCTCCCTTCTTCACCAAAAATCTCCTTTTAAGACAATCCGTCAAGAGGGGAGGGGGAGTCAGCTTCCCTCACTACTCATTGGATTAGACATTTCTCAGTTCGTGGTCTATCTCCCATAATGATGGAACAACTTATGGTATATCAATTAGTTGATATTCAGTCTGTAATTGTTTCGATCTGCGAAGGTAGCACAGACATTCAGTTATTTCCTCATTATACATGATACCGAATATCTGCTATCAGATTTGAGTGACAGGTTGTTCTCATTAGTACAAAATTATAATTGCATGTTATATAACTGCCCACAATAAAACTTCGTCTGCTGTGTGGATGAGTGATGGATTTATTATATATTTTTTCAAAAAACATACATTCCTCTCTTCTGGAAATGAAATGCTAAAACTCTTATTGCGAGAAAAAATATGCTTCAGATATAGTATTGATGTCGATAATTATTATAAAATATATATTCCTTTAATTAGCAATTGTTATAGTTGAGTCATTTAATATTAAGAAGTCATCATGGGGGGGGGGGAAACCGTTTAAAAGATATTCATGCCTGTTTCGTTTCATGTAACAAATGCATAATTAAGATTTTTTTTTTTCTTTATTAATCCATTTAATAGCATTACTACATTTTATAAAATAGAAAAAAAAAAAAAAAAAACTTGCAAATATCATGATGTAGTTTTTCTTACAATAAATAAACCTAAATAAGCACAAACTACGACCCCAAGAGATAAATATTTTTGCACACATTCAAATAAGAACATTAAAGATTTTTTTAAAAAAAAAACTATAAAGTGACGGTTAAAGTGAAAGAAGAAAAAAAGGCGCCGTGTTAAAGAGCCGTTGCACAAAAAAAGCCGAATTATGCGCCCATTGAAACTTCCGCCTTGAATAATGATGTATCAACGTCTAAGTGCAGCATATCTAAAGGAGGGGAGTCGCGTGCCATCACGTGCACGAAAGTAGCTCATAATCCAAAAGGAAGAGGGTAAATCGGGGGAGCATCTTGTGCACCCCAAGGGTACGCGCGCACTGGAGTAAGGTTTAGCAAAACGGAATCATCGAAAACCAAATGAAAACCAAATTTAATGAAAATATTTCTTTGTTTTCATGAAATTGCTACGCCTAAATAATAATAAGATAAATAAAAATGGTTACGAGGAATTAACTATTTTTAAAAGGGTCATGTTCTGATACTACACTACGTACCTAGGGTTATGTGACCTCTTACCAGTTAGAAAGGAGATAGTGGAGCATCAGTGAGTTTCGTGTATACTATGAACAACCCACCGATGGATGTTGAGAAGTTAATTTTTTTTGCTTTTCTTCTGAACATCGACGGACCTCATGTATCACTTATGTATTCCACGAACAGCCCACCGACGGAAAGAATTTTAAGGGTAATAGCCTCGTATTTGCTTGTCGTATACAAAAAAAATCTCTGAAAACTCCCACCAGACAGTCTGACTATCGATGCGAGAGGCTTTATCACCACCACAATCGCTATTCAGTACCACACTCTGTATCTAGGGCTATGTGACCACTTACCAGTCAGAAAGGAGAGAGTGAAACGTCGGTGAGCCTCATATGTATACTATGAACAGCCCAACAAAGGGTGCCGAGGTGTTAATTATTTTATTTTTCTTCTGAACATCGATGGGCCACATGTATTGAAAGTCACTTAGGTATTCAATGAACACCCCACCGATGGAAAGACTTTTAAGGGTAACTGAAAGGAACTGCATTTGTGGGTCGTATAGGAAAAAATCTCTGAAAACTCCCGCCAGACAATCTGACTAGCGATGTGAGAGGCTTCACACACACCACAATAACCATCGAGTATTCACATTCCGTATCTAGGGCTATGTGACCTCTTACTAGTCAGGAAGAAGAGAGTATCGGTGAGCCTCATGTGTACTATGAACCACCCACCAAAGGGTGTCAGGTGTTAATTTTTTTTTTTTTGCTTTTCTGCTAAACATCGATGGGCTTTATATACTACTTATGTATTACACGAACAGCATACCGACGTTAAGACTTTTAAAGGTAACTTCTTCGCATTTGCGTGTCGTATAGAAAAAAGTGTCCGAATCTATGAGAGATGCTTCACAAGCTTCAACTTCAAACCCTGAAACAAAAACCAGCCTGACTATCGACACGAGATGCTTCACACACACCACAATCGCCAACGAGCTTCCTCGTTTTTGGAAGTAATGACTATAGCAAACCTGACTCGAACCTGTGGACGAGACCTGTGGCCCCGAGCCCTATCACTCAGCCAATCAGCTCCGGTAAATATGTAACAAGTTGAGCGTACTCCAGTGTAACTAACAACGGTGCCTAATACAATACACCAGGGGTCTCCAAACTACGGCCCGCCGGCCCACCAGTGTCTTCAATCCGGCTCACGACAGCGAATAGCTTATTGTTGCTGTAATAAGTAGGATAAAAAAAAACACAGAATGATAATAACTCGATTTTGTTCACTTGCTAGCTAAAGCTTAATGGCAAGCATAATACGCCGAAAATTTAACTTACGCATAGCAAGTAACAAATAATTGAAATGAATCCCACTAACATCATAAACTAATGAACATCCCGCTGTTACCCTCGGTAGTCGTGTTGGGGTAAAGAGTATCGCATATGTATGTATGTCGAGGTTTGGAATATATATATATCCTGAATCAAACATGATTTTTATCCTGAAAATCCCTCAGGAACGGAAAAGCTAAATGAACGCGAATGAAACCGTCAGGTATCCACTTGTAAAAAAATATTAATGAGATTTATGTAATTGTGATTTTTCATTGACAATAAAGAATCAATTTTACTTGTACCAATTATTAAAAGAGATTGGCCCTTGGTACTTACTGGAGTAAACAGTATGGGCCGAAGGCTGAAAAGTTTGGAGACCCCTGCACTACACTCACGATTTTGAGCGAATACCTCTGATGTTGTCATCTCAGAAGTTCGAATCTTTCTCCTTTCTTCCTCAAGTCCAACCGAAGGATATTCTGTCCTACAGATTTATAGTGCCTGTCTGCGTCTGGAGGCAGTTTTTGACTCAAGTCAACTTACCGGAATACGGACTCGATTCCGCTAGTTCAAAAAACCCAGCACACTATTCACCAAGTCGCTCTGCTGGTTTCAAGATCAAATAAAAGAATCATAATTACTAAAAATCACACATTATCACTAATTATCTTTTTTTTTTACCAGAAGAAGAAGATAATTAGTGATGTCTGACTGCATCTCTTTCTGAGATATAAAACAGACAAAAAAAATTAAAATGAAGGAAAACTCATTAAACAATCTGTAATTCGCGAACCTTAATTTGTATTTCGTTTTTAAACTGATCTACTTTTTTAATAAAAATTAAATAAAACTTGAATTTATATATGTGACCTGAATCTGTCTGACCCGATTTGAAACATATCTTTATGCTGTCTCAAATTCAACGCCTTTTTTTTATTTTCCTCAAGCTATACTTATTCTGAATATCAAATCAGAATAAACAGTTACAAAATAACAAAATGAATAGTTTTACACATATATTAGCAGAGTTATTTTTCTAACTAAGAAATAAAAATTATTTCTCATGAATAAAAATTAACGGACTTTCCCAAACTTTTCGTACATAGAGCATTTAAAAATTTTTGAATCTTAACAAGAGATCTGGTTTATTTTATGATGTAGGTAGATATGAATAATAAATAAATCTAGGCATTGAGAGCGATTGTTATTTTAACTATAATTATTTTTTTTTTTAAATCATATATTAATATATATAAATATTTTTTATTTGTGACGAATATTATTTTTTAATGAAATGTATTTTACAAACATTTCTTTATACATTGGAATATTTTTTTTCATTTTAGCAATTATGTTTATGTTAATAAGGGCTTTAGTCTTTCAGAATTATAATAATAATAATAATTAGAATTATAACTACTTTATAATAACTGAAGTACTTATATTACTGTTATTACTTAATACTTAATTGAAGAAATCAAGAAAATCCAAGAGATCGTGCAATATAACGTTTTTGGAGATATTCTAATACTTATTAGAAAAATATTTGAATGCCAGATTTTTTTTTTTTTTTTTTTTTTTGAGTTATTATTTTTAATTTTTTAGCTATCATTATTTTCATAATGGTTTGGTTTGTCGCTCTACGGTCATTTTATGCACACGGGCTAAACAGACCGGGCCCTACAGTTTAAAGTGGATTCCGAGCCCCTAACAAACATCCATACCCCCTCCAGGATTCAAACCTGAAGCCTGTGGCACGAAAGGCCAGAGAGCTAACTACTTGGCCACTAGGCAGCTTATTTTCATAATGAAATGTATATAGATATATGAATATATTTTAAGCTCTAAATATAAGTTGCTTGCATATTTAAATGAATTTGTAATCAATTTTTATGATTGCAATCAATTATTAATAAATGCTCTGGCGCTCCGTCCCACAGGTTTTGAGTTCGATTTCCGCTGATGCCATGGATGTCTGTAATCTGATAATACTTTGCAGCATGTTTCTCTGTCGTTCAGGTGAGTGCTTTCCGGGTTTTCTATTAGTGTAATACAAGTGCAGTGCAACATAATGATAGATATCCGGAATTGAAATATTGAATCAGCTCTGCAGTTGGTTGCTTTTAATCATATGAAAAGCATTGATTTACTGAAGTCACACTTACACAGGAACGAAGGGCAACCACCACAATATTGTGCATTTTCATCACAAAGGATATACAACTATTTATACAACATATACAACAACTACAGATACAACAACATATTTTTGCTTGCTACTAATTTAATGATATTTTTAAACTGATATTCTTGCTTATTGCTGTTTAATAAAACGGTTTTTTTTTTTTTTTTTTTCCCCTTCCCTAACTTTTTTTTTTTTTTCCCTTCCCTAACTGAACATTGTTTTTGTCTAACACATTCTTTTTGCCTAACCAACACATTCTGTTTGCCTAACTAGTACATTATTTTTGCCTAACACTGTATTTTTGCTTATTACTGACAAATAATGGGAATAAGTGAGTTGAATTTTTAAAACTTTTTTAACTGCTTAATTTACGTCCTATTCCATTTCCTCTCCCATGAGTCATCACTCTTTGTATAGGTATTTTTCCACCACCAAATCATTTCCTTTTCTTCTATTTCATATCCCACCCCCGTCACCAGCTGCACATCGGACTACTTTCTTCTGTCTCCCAAACAAAACACACACGAGCGGACATTGCCTTTCCATCGGCTCCTTTCTGCGTGTCGGCGGAGGTGGTCCACCCTCTAATATCGTTTGGTCCACCTGTCCTTTTGGACTCTCGGTAGCAGCCGACCGACAGACTCCCGAAATGTAACTGTAACTGTGGTGACACGTGCCAGCTGCTTAGGGTGCACGCGAACAGCACGCTCCTGTTGTTCCCCATGGGGTGCTTTGTCGCCCCTCTCCCCCCTTCTATTTCTTTAAAAAGATTCTGTTATCCAGAGGCAATTTGCTTGGATTTTTCTTGCCCCCCATCTCCATCCCCTCCGTTGTTTTCTCCAATTTTTAGCGCCTTTTGATCTACTAAAAATTTTTAGGGTTGCCTTCCTTCGATGGTTTGGCTAAAAAAAAAACCGCAAGTAGTACTCTTCCACTAATGCCTCCTGTAATGTCTAACCTTATCGTTTAACTGAGTAATCAGTCGTGTCAGTTGCGCAACCGTTTGATCATCCGTTTCGTCTTCTTCACTTTCTTTCCGAGCACGTAGAGATTCGACGGGGTTGAATAAACCTCCATGCTAAAAGATATGCTGGACACCGACTGAATAAAGATCCAAAGAGGGAAAATAGGAGCTTTATCAAAACTAGCAGGTTTATTAGAAGTAGGTTTTACAAAGGAAGGAATGGACTAAAATGATTTTTACCGATTTATTTGATACATAAATTAAAAGCAAATTCTAAAATGGTCTATAAATAATATCGTTCAAAAAACTTCACTGCTCAGGGATGTTTTGTACATCAATTGAGTCACTTACAATTTATTATATGATACAGACCTGCAAAAATCTTTTTTTTTTCATATCTTTAGACAATAAGAAGAATAAAATTTACAAAAAATAAAAATCAATTTTATATTCATCTTATATAAAAAATAATTTAAATAATTTAAGAAGAATTAATCACACATTAAAGGGATTTCTTAATAATAATAAATAGATGAAACCCAAACGATATAGTATAACGTTTATCAGAGATTGCCCCTCCTCAATGTAATGATATTATTTTAAATATTTCTATAATGAAAAGAAATTTTAAGAATTTTTTACATAGTTGTACTTTTAAACAATTTTATTTGATGAATGAATAAGAATAATTAAAATAATTTATGGATTAAAAAATTAAATTAAAATTTGTTTTCGATTATTATTAGAATGTCTTAAATTAATTAGTGGACTTCAATTTTTTACAAGCTAATAATTATTTTTAGCTTCTAAAAAATTTATTATTATTAAAATAAATTATTAAATTAATTATTAATTATTTATAAATTAATTTAAATTTATTGGGTTTTTTTTATGAAATCGAAAAACTAGCTATAATGAAATTAATGATAATTTATTGAATTATTTATAGTTTTTTTCTTTCATTTTTCTGAGCAACATTTGAAAATATTGTTTTTTTCTCAAATTAAAAATTTGTGTACACTTTTCAATTAAAGTTAATAAATTTTTAAATTTGTTTTAAAATCAAAAGTTAAGAACTTCTTTTGTGTACAAATTAACTTTTTAAACTTTATTTTGTTATTTATTATTTTTTCTGTTTGCTTTAAATAAATACAATCTTTACTGACCTTGTGAATTATTTGAAAGAAAACAAGTAATATAAAATAAAAAAAAAATTAAAAAAATTCCTACTTTTTTTTTACTATATTGCAATAAAGTCTTTTATAAATAATTTTCATTCATTTTTTTAAGTTTATCTGGCGCCATCTATTGGTAGATATATGCAACTTAAATCTAAAAAAAACTAAAACTTAATTAATTAAATTTAATTACTGAATTAATATTTGAAAAAACTGTATTAACATCCAGTGTCATCCACTACAAGTTCCAAAAAAAAAATGTATTTGAACTCTAGTGGATGAATAAAAAGTATTTTATGAACGATTGGAAATTTGAACAAGATATATATAGGGCGAGTGTGAGCTAATAGAAGGAATTGCAAAAAGGCTGTTTCCGTTAGTTGCTGAGCCACTTTTAACTGTTAACCGAAAAATTAGCTAATAATCTACATTTTAAGATATCCGCTATGGCAAATAAACAAAATTCCCAGCATAACAGTCATTGCTTTTTTTCTTTTTTTTTTTAATGATGATTATTGAGCAAGGAATAATTGAAATAAGAAATTAGGAGATAAAAAAAATGTAAATTTGCATTAAAATAAATAAAAATATTATTTATATACATTTGCCTATAATTAGAATGGATCAAATGATTTTAAATTAAAATACCAAACATCTAGAGATAGCATATAAAAGAATTTCATAAAATAAATTTAATGCGAATTTTAATGCTTTAATAACAGTTACGATTTTGTACTGGGTCACATATTAAACATAAGCTTCACGTTGTTATGACGACGATATTTTCTATCAAAAATTATTCATAACAAACAAAATCTTCTAAATTAATTCTGTAATTAAATTTATTAATTTTTCAAAATATGACCCTTGTCTCTTTACAATTTTTAATTTTTATAACATAACTAATATTCAGAGCCATATTTTTAGCAGAAATATACAAAAATAATAATAATAATTTTTTTTTTCAGTATATATTACTTCAATATATATAAATACTTACTTTAACTCAGCTAAATTTTATAATTAATTTTTCACTTCAAATTTCGATTATATTTATAATCGAAATTTGAAGTGACTAATTAACCTATTATAATTACCATTATATTAAACCTAATTAGTTAAAAACAAGAAAAAGAAGATTTCACAGCGAGAAAAAATACTCCTTCAATATTTTAACGACTTCCAAGTCATTTAAAAGATGAATCATTTTTTCTTCCCCTCGAAATTTGTTTTTGTTGCCAAATAGGTGATTTTAAGCCAAATATGACTACCCGTCACGTACTTTGCGAAGTAAATATGCCAGCTGTAGCATGAAAGCCTACATTTTCCGTCTCCACACTGGCCCATCTGCTGAATCTCTTTCGCCATTCGCCCTTGAACCGTTAGTTGACCGCGACCGCGGGCAGGTGGTCTAGGACAGCTGGGCTGGGACTATCTTTCTCCCTTCCCCCTCACCCCCTTTACTGTTTACCTGCGGATTCCCGGATCAGGTCTTTAATCGCCAAATTACCACGTAATGAAGTCGCCAATGATTATGAGAGGTTTCCCTTCATGCTCATGAAAGTTATGAGCTTGGATGAACCTGGGGGGAGGGGGTGGCGACTCATTTCAGTTCACTTCGAAGCTCCTGCATCCCCATGTAATTGCATTTATCTTCACTCAAACAGTTGTTCGCTTACTATTCTGAATCCTAGCAAGTTCGTGCCTGGTGCGAGATTAATATTCAGTTTTTTTGTTGTTTTTTATTCTTTTCCTGTTCTTATTGGAACATTTATTATGCCTTTTTTTTTTATTCTTCGCTTTTGATGAGGTTAATTTGGTTTTTATGAATGAGTCGTTTAAGTAACGTTTTCTTTAATCCCCCCTCTAATTACGTAATTTCACCCTTTCAGTGAGTTCACCTGCTTAAGCAACTATATTATGAAGGATATTAAATGGGTGGCGAATTAGCATTTTAAAAATTTAGGAGGTTTTTTTTTTGTATATTTTTATTTTATTATCTATTTTATTTTATTATTTTTTAATTTTTATTTTGATTATTTTGATTATTATTACTGTCTAAGAGCATGTGGACTGTTGTCTATGAATTTTGGCTTTAAATATTTTTAATTTCGCAGCATATAGTATTTCTTAATGAATGAAAATTAAATTAAATAGAATGTGGTCTTGGGGATGAATTTTTGTTTTACATGTTTTATTGTTTCTTAATGAATTGAAAATAAATTAAAGAACATTTGGTATTATGGATGAATTTTGGCTTTAAATATCTTGAGTTTCGTAACATGTATTATTTCTTAATGAGTAAAACTTAAATTAAAGAGATTGTGGTCTTGATGAATTTTGGCTTTAAATATTTTTGAGTTTCGCAGCATATATTATTTTTTAATGAATAAAAATTAAATTAAATAGAATGTGGTCTTGATTAATTTTAGCTTAAAATATTTTGATTTTTGTGGAATTTTTATTTTTTAGTTAATTAAAATTTAATTTTTTATAAATAACTTAATTATTATTGACTTATAAAAAAAAAAATTAATTTTCCCATTAATAAAATAAAATATATTTATTCGAATACAAATACAATGCAGATCAATATTCTGCAAAGGATTTTTTTTTCTTTTTAACATTTATATCGAATATATTGTATTTTATGACTTTTTAAATTCTTTTTTTTTATTTGAACATTTATCCATTTTTGTACCGTTTGGTTGTTACGAAGGACTCTTTTAAATAACTTTTTTTAATTCTTCTCTAATGGCATCATTTTCCGCGTAAATAAGGGATTATCTGCTTAAGTATCTATATTATGATTGGTTTAATTGTTTGTGAATAAAAGTTCCAAAAAATTTACCCTCTTCCCTCCTCCTCTCTTGATACAGAAATGATATTTATGAATGAAATTCTACGTTATGTATATTGACTTTCACAACACACCTTTTTCTGAGTAAACGCAAAGTTAAATTTTGAGAAAATAATCCTTATGAATGGAAATTGGAAAGAATGCGCAATTAAATAACTTTGTATAATGTCTAATCCTCAGTGTCCTGCAGAGCGGGACGGATGTCTCATGAGTAATCTACTCATGGATGGAGGGAAGGGGGGGGACAACTTTTGTGTGTGATGGAGCACATGTAGGTAAAAGTTTGATTTGGCTCCGAGTCGAGGGAAAAGGAGGGCAGTGCTTTTCGAAAGGAATTACCTCACATTTGCGTATCGTATGGGAGAAAACTCGGAAAAAATCCCACCAGTTAGTCTGACGAATGAGGCAAGATGCTGAACGTCACAAACGTCATTGAGTCTCGTCGCTTTTTGAAAGTGTCTGCAACAAAGCCGCCAGTGGATTGAATCTCAACCCTAATGCTCACCAACGGCGCATGTGCGGTACTGAGACAAGTTTTGTGGATATATAAAATGCAACTTGCCACTGAGCCACAATTTGGGCTAAATATTTTGTATTGAATCTAAGATAAGAAATTAATTTTATGTGATAAAATTTTATGTGATTTTATGTTCTTACCAACTTAATATTTAAATTTTTTGGAAATATTTATTTAAAAATTTTTTGGAAATTTTTATTTACTTAATATTTAAATTTTTTGTCTACACTTTGAAATCCAATATTTAAATTAATTAATTAACTTAAATATTGAAAATATTAATTATTATTGAGAGCATATTTATATTGTTGCATACGAAGACAAAATTGAGAACACATTTAAAATATTGAGAGCATATTTATATTGTTGCATATGAAGACAAAATTGAAAGCATATTTAAAATTTAAAATATTTAGAGCATATTTATATTGTTGAATATGAAGACAAAATAAATGACACGTCAAACGGCGGGCTAAAGCTAAATTAAATTAATGTGCGCAATAACGCATACTTTTACAACTCAACTTTACACTGCAATTGTTGTAGCCAAGAGAGATTTCTGAGTGCTTATATTATGCTTCGTATAATGCTCTAGTAACGACAAATTGTTCATTAATGTATCACTTACAATTTTCAAATTTTTTTTCTCCTGTGACATTTTTAGGACGCCTTTTCGAATTAAGATTTACACCTGGTTTTGAACAACAAGATATATTCTGCAAAAAAAAAATTAGCAATAATTTTCAAAGAATTTATTATTTATTTATTATAAATTGAAATAGAGACCGAAGAATAAAGACCCGAAGTTCATTGTCTTTGTTTCATAATATCTTTTACCATTACTATTCATTCAATATATTTAATTAATCGTTTTGTCTCATCTAAATAAAGAAATACATTGTAATTGATTTCATGAATCAAACACGTCTTGATTTCAGTAAGTAAAAAATGAATGGCCTCATAAAAAACGAACAAGTATTCATTAAATACCATTGACTGGGTTTTTTTATTGTTATTAATTAAAGAAGACAATGCATGGATTATTTATAAGTTTGTTCTGTTCCAAATGAATAAAACTCTGGTTTCAAATAACGTACAGATGTATTCCTAAACAGGAAGGTTTCCCTTTTACAGTGACTAATTATACTTCAAAATTCTGTCTCCTCAATGTCCATTCAATTAGAAGCGTGAATCAGCAGTTCGCCCATTCGATCTATTGTATTTCTGGATAACCAATGTGTGATGAAGGGCCTGATGGCCGAGTGGCTTGATACCACAGGTTTCGGGTTCGTGTCCCGTTGGTGCCATGAATGTTTGTAGTAATTAGGAATCCACTTTAAACCATAGGTAATAGAATAACAGAGAAATATCGGGATAGCGTTACTCGCGTCCGTAGCATATCTTCAAGCTACACGTGCCCTCTCGGTAGTGCTAAATGAATAACAGCGGTGCAGCCCTTGCTTATGGCATAAAGATTAACTGTCTCTGTATTGCCAGTTGCATTAGAATAACAATGTGGGAGGAATGTATTTTATGCAATTAAATACTTAATTACCTGACTCATGGCTTAGTGGCAACGAGCACGGCTGGTGAGCTTTATGGCGGAGGTTCAATCCGCTGGCGGCTTTGTTGTAGAAACTGTTTCAAAAAACGAGGAGATTCGATTACGTTCGCGATATTCAGCATCTTGCCTCGTGAGTCAGACTACCTGGTGGGAGTTTTCCGGGTTTTCTCTCATACGATATGCAAATGCGGGGTAGTTCCCCCTAAAAGACCTAACGGAAAGCACTGTTCTCCTTCAACGACAAACTTCCAAGTCAAAACTTCTTCTTACGGGTTCTCCATCATAACAGAAGCTGTCCCCTCCCCCTTTCCTTCCTCCCATGAGACCACACGGGTTCTTGGACTTGGTCTAGATGTTGCTGTCTACCTAGGGGGATAAGGAAAAAAAAAAAAAATACTTAATGAGTGTTCATGGCTTATTTCACTCTGTGGAGAAAAATATAGGATCATAAACTCGCAGGTTCGTGATATAAAGATACATCTTCAAGTAAACAAACAGACGGAAACTTCTTCAAACAGACGGAAACCTTACTTAACAAGAAATCCAATGGCTTAATTACGATTAACTGAAAAATTTTAATCAGTCAAATCATTATATTTAAATCATCATCATCAGTGGCGCAATAGCCCCATGGCGAGGCCGTCTGCCTACTTGTAAATATCGAGACAAGAGATGTTTTCTTTTTACGCGGTAGGATTGTCAGATCTACACCCAACGCTCTACAGTCATATTTGACGAGGGTATGAATGGCCGGATGTCTTGAGCTCTGGCGCTTGGTGCCACAGGTTTCGGGTTCGAGTCCTGGTAGTGCCATAGATGTTTGTAGTGGTTCGGAATCCTCTTTAAGCCTTAGGTTTCAATCTCATATGACTGTAAGAGCGTCATGGAGCCCAGTCAGATTTCTCACCCATATCATTCCCAAACTGTAAAGGGGCAACTCAGCTCTAGGCACAGTGATGTGGTGTGGTGTAATAGTAATAGTCATATTTGGCGGGTAACTACGGTTTAAAGTGGATTCCGAACTACTACAAACATCCATGACACCGCCAAGACTCGAACCCGATATCTGTGTTACCAATCGCCAGAGCGCTAGTCGCCACCGCCATTTAGGCCCCATAATATTTAAATAGCCCTACTAAATTTAGTAACCGCAATAGTTGTTAAAGATGTTGAGGTAAATGATTTTAGATGAGGAAATAAACAAATCACAACTAATCTTTAAAAAAAATTATTACAGAAGTGGGAAAAAAAGTGGTACGAAATGAAACGGTTATAAGGAATGTAATTTAGGGATAAGATGTTTCAATGCTTCATATATCATTTTTAAAAATACACCTTAATTTTTCTCCATGAGAAAAATTTGGTCTACAACTTAATTAACTTCCTCATTCTGTACTCCCTTCACTGATCAACAACGATAAAGTCACACGTGCACGGTACATTAAAATATAAGGTCAGGTTAGAAATTCATAAACTATTCCCCAACACAAACCTCAATATTTTTCTTCTGAAATAACTTCCTCTTCTCGTTCTTCAGTTCACGTTGTTCTTTTCAAGATATGGAGAAAAAGCATAAGTTCATCATTTTCACAGCGCAAATTTTTTCCCTATGAATAAACTTATTTTTCCCCACTCGCATTCTTCACTTAGTTGCGTACAACGTCTTCCATATACAGCGATCAAGCAGCTAAAAGGTAAAAATGTTAAATACAATAAAAATAAAAATAATTTATAATATAAAATAATAAAAATTTATAATGCATAGAAAATATGACAAATAATTAAATAGCATTACGATAATATGCAACTACATAAATATAAAGGAAACGGCTGGTTAAAGAATAATTAAATAAATGAAATAACTCAAAAACAATCATTGGAATTCTTATGCTTTAGTTCGCGCCACGCAGCGTCACGTGGTAGTTTTATAGAAATCGTTTGGAACCGATTCAGAATTGCGCTGTTGCCTTGGAAACGGGCTGTTGGTTGCTGTAGAAACGGGCTGTTGCCGTGGAAACCAGCTGTTGCTGTGGAAACGAGTTATTTTATTCTAAAAAGAACATTTTTCTTCCAGTTTAGCTTTTGCCTTTGAACTGTTACCATCAAAACTGTATATCTTTGTAAATAAATGAAGATTCCATAAATGTTTGTATGGATTGATCAATACTTCTCGAACCATCAGAAAGCTGCGGCTAACCAGAAAAATAGAACCACCGGAAGAAAGAAAAACGATAGTCGTAGTGACAATAACAAATACAATATAATGTAAAATATTTAAATAACGTGACGATAATATGAAATTAATTTAAACTTGGATGAATAATATAAACAAATAAAATACACAAATAACTAAATACTTAATACAAATAAATACTTAAATGGCTAACAAATAAATAAAATAGCACAAGCAAAATAATTTATAACACTTATAAAATAACACAAATTTATTATACGCATGCAATATGACGTAAAATAATTAAATACCAAGACAATAATAAGCAACTAACATAAGTTTGGAGGAAATGGCTGGTTAACGAATAAATAAATAAATAAAAATATAACAAAATAATTAAATAACATGACTATAACATGCGATTAATTTAAGCTTGGATGAAACGACAGGTTTAAAAATAAATAAAATAACACGAGCAAAAATAATTTGTAATATTATTAAAAATAACGCAAATTTAAAATACACATACAATATAACGTAAAATAATTAAATAACATAGCGATAATATGCAACTAACATAAGTTTGGATGAAACGGCTGATTAATGAATAAATAAAATAACATAAAATTAATAATATTATAATAAAATAATATAAAAATAATAATATTATAATAAAATAACAAAATAATAATATTATAATAAAATAACATAAATACAATATAACATAAATAACATGATAATAATATGTAATTAAATTAAGTTTGGATAAAACGACAGGCCTGCAAATATAAAAATAAATAAAATAACACAAAAATAATATTATTATTATAAATTAACATAAATACAATATTGCATAAAATATTTTAAAAAACATGACGATAATGTGTAATTAATTTAAACTTGGATGAAACGACAGACTCACAAATACAGAAATAAATAAAATAACTTATAATATTATTATTAAAATTACACAATGCGACATAAAATATTCAAATAACATGACGATAATATGCAATTCACTTAATGGAGGAAACGACAGATTGGCAAATAATTAGTTAAATGAAATGACATAAACAACAAATATGATACCGAAAACAACCCCGGAACAAGATGGTATCAAAGAGTTTAATCTAATGGAGTTTAGGAAAAATAAACGATGTTTTTTTTTTTTTTTTTTGTTCCAATGCAGCTGGCAAACACTTAGACAGCTTGGTCTTGGATGCCTTAAGGCAATCGCTGCACAGACATTACTCACTTTGCATTACCCAGGGGGCGCGTGTAACTTGAAGATACGGACGCGGAGTATCAATGCCCCCGCAACGCTCTACGATCCTATTAGGACCGGGACCTACGGTTTAAAGTGGATTCCGAACCACTACAAACATCCATGGCACCGCCGGGACTCGAACCCGAAACCTGTGGTACCGAGCGCCAGAGCGCTAGCCACTCGGCCATTCAGGCCAAATAAACGATATTTGAGGTATGAAAATAGGAACCTGAAACTGCAATTTGCATTTTTAAGTTAGTAGGTGCAAAAACAACAACAACATGCAATTTTTTTCTTTTTCTTTTTCTATCAATCCACACACACAAAAATATTATTATTTTTTTCAAAAATATTTAAACAGAAGCATGGTAATCTTTAGCTACAGATAATTTCTGCATATGACAAGAGCTCTTTCAATTTGAGACAGCACCAAACATATAAATATATAAAGATAAGCATATAAACATATTTAAAGATAAACATATAAATATATTTAGGACAGCACCAAACATATTAAAATTATATAAAGACCACTTCAAGTCGTATTGCCCATACTTCTGACTCGTGTAGGATTAAAATTAAGTATTGAAATTGTAAATTATTTTCGTATATGTTGAACTTGTATTGATATCTTATTAGCATTTGCTATTCTTAATATGTAATACAAATGCATTAATTATGTCATCTTTAAACCATTATGAATATAAATTATAATCACGGGGAAAAAAAAGTATTTATATGAGAAAATATTTCAAATTGAAATAAAAAACTTTTTGCTTGAATTTATTTTTTCTTTGCTTAAATAGAAAAATTAAGATCTTTTAATACTGAGTCTCAAACTGTTGTTCAAAGAATGAAAAGAAAATTATAAATTATTTAAAGTACATTATTTTAAAATAAAAACAATAAAAATTTAAATGAATGGAAAAAAATGATAAAAAAGACTGTACTTGACTTGACTCTGAAGACTATGTTAAAGAATCTAATTTTTACGTTCATTGTTGAATAAAGATGTCGAGTGCCTGAACGCGAAGCGTTCATCTACTCAATGGTATGTGAAGGCAGTACGAAAGAAAAGTCAAGATAAATAGATAATAGTAATCGTATGATTTGAGAGAAGAAAAAAAAAGAAGAAAGTAAGGAAAATGTAAATCATCGGTGATGGAAACGTAACATGAAATTTATGATCAGTAAATATGCGTTGAAGTAAAATATCTAAAAAGCGATAAGTGAGCAGGAAATTATGGTGGTTTGAGGCTTCGATTCCATTTAGAAGTAGAGAAAGGATACTTGTATTTTCCATTCAATTGCGTAAATATAGTTTGTGCCTTGATGAGAGGGTTTTCGTGAGTAGCAATGGTATTGAAGAAATTTCTAGAAAGTTTAGTAATATAGTTGTCAATAGAATCAATTTTAAATCTTGATGAATTGTAGAGTTGCGGACAAACCAGGGTGCACCAGTGATAATACGAAGAAGTTTGTTTTGAATAATTTGTACAGATTTCTTGTTAGATTGTGCAGCTAGACCCCAGATTGGGGCAGCATAGGTAAGGATAGGCCTAAGAACTTGTTTGTAGAGAAGAAGTTTGTTTGACAAAGTTAATTTAGAAAATTTATTAATGAGTGGTAGAGTGAGATAAAATTTTTTTCCAACATTTTTCTTTGATTTTTTTAATATGAGCTCGAAACGTAAGTTTATTGTCTATAATTAAGCCGAGATATTTAATATTAGTTGCCCATTCAATTTGTTGATCAAAAAGGAGAGATTAATATATGGTTGTCTGGCGTGTCCTTTTCGGAAAATGATAGCTTGAGATTTAGAGACATTAATTGCGATGCGCCATTTAGTTAGCCAATCCTCAAGAATATTCAGAAAATTTTGAAGAGTATTGATGACATAAAGAATAGAAGCACCTTGGGCAAGAGCAGCAGAATCGTCAGCAAATAGGCAAGTGGAAATGTTAGTGCACTGAGGAAAGTCGTAGGTAAAGATATTGTAGAGAATAGGACTTAGCACGCTTCCTTGAGGTGTACCAGCACAAATACGACCGATTTTGGAGAATTCATTATGAAGTCGAACTTGAAAGGTTCTATTTTTAAGATAATTTGTAATGATAAGTGTGATCCAAGTTGGAAATTGAAGTTTGATCATTTTGTAGATCAGTCCATTGTGCCACAATCGATCGAAAGCTTTTTGACATCTAGAAAGACACCTCCTGTAAAAAATTTATAGTTATATCCTTCAGTGATGATATTGGTGACACGTAGAAGTTGATGACAAGTTGAGTGATGTTGACGGAATCCAAATTGTTCTGCTGGAATTATGGAATTTTTATCGCAAAAAAGAAGTAATATGTTTCACTAAGAGTTTTTCGTAAAGTTTTCCTACACAGCTAAGCAGACTGATGGGCCGATAATTTTGAGGAAATTTCTTATCTTGGCCAGGTTTAGGGAACATGATGATATTTGCTTTTTTTTCCAGATAGGAGGAAGTAGTGATATTTAGTACAGCTGTTGTAGATTTTTGCAAGATGAGTAATGGCATTAAGGGGGAGACACATTAAGGCTTTATTTGGAATGTTGTCAGGTCCAGAAGATTTCCGAATATTGAGATTCTTGATTAAGTTAATTATCTCAGATGGAGAAAAAAAAAAAATATTGTTATGATAATTTTGATGATCAGCTAGAAAGGAAGTTACTGTATCTTCAACATGCTCAATTTGTGAGTAATCGCAAAGTTCAGTGTTTTCTTGAAAGGAGAGTTCAAGGTTTTCAGCAAAAAGAGTTCGCTTTATCAGAAGATGAGAATATAAGACCTGAGGATCCAACCAGTGGAGGAATTTTGGGATATTTTTGGTAAAATGTTTGTTAATTTTGAAGAGAGAATTATCTTCTGGATTTAGGCCTAATAAAAATTCATTCCATCTGTCATTTTTTAATTTGTGAATCATTTGCTTTATTTCTTTTTGAAGCTTGTTGACGGATTGCTTGAACGGGGAAACCTGGTATCTTGCCATAATTTACGAATTCTGTTTTTTCCGTAATTTTAGAGGTGATTTCAGTCGGAAGTTTTTGGTGTGGTGTACTGAGTTCTTTAGATTTGCTAGCAAGGTTGATAGCAGAACTAACAGCATAGTTAAATTTATCAATTATTTTGTCAATATCTTGAATATTGGAGATGACTGGATTACCAGGAATGCTTTGAGAGAGAATTTTAGTAAAAATATTCCAATTGGTAGTTGTGATTATGCTATTGAGGAAGGGCGTAAATGAATTATGAGAGATTTCAACTATCACAGGGTTATGATCGCTGGAAAGATCGTTGATAGAAGAAGCAGGTCCGGCGTTTAAATTTTTAAGAAGTGCAATGTCAAGAGTACTATTGCAAGGATTGTGAAGGCAGAAATATGTGGGATCATTAGGAGCAATTACATTGAATGTATTAAGATTTGTCCAATCGAAGAGAATAGAACCATTTATGTTGCTGCGTCCATTATTCCATGCAGGATGCTTGGAATTGAAGTCACCAAGTAGAAGTACTTGTTGATTGGAGTTAGCTATTGTATCAAGTTCTTGTGTGAGGAATCTACCAATTGGAGGGCGATAAATGCTAGCAACAGTAATTTTTAGGTTATTCTTGAGATTAATAACGATAGCAGAGTTTTCAAAGCTGGTTGTAGTAAAATGAATTTGATGATGATTAATATTTTTATGAATGCAGATAGCCGTGCCTCCTCCTCTGTGGGTAAGACGATCGGAGCGATATATGATATTTGGAATTTTGAAGGAATCGCCTGGCCGAAGATGTGTTTCTTGGAGAGCAATTACATGAGGTTTATTTTCAGATATAAAATTTCGTAATTCCTTAATTTTTCCTTTCAGACTATTGGAGTTCCAAGTCACGCATAAGATAGAATTATTGGTCGATCTATTGAATGTTATTGACTGGTTGATTTTGAAGAGCAGTTATTAAAACAGAAAGATTTGAAAGTACCCCAACTAATTGTTGCAGAATGAGTGGAATTGGAGGCGTTTCCGTGGAAGTCTGCAGAGTATGGGAAGAAGTAGAGGTCTGGGTAGGAAGAGTTGGAAAAGTCTTCTGATGAGCGGGAAGAGACAATTGGTTGGAGTTCTCAGGCTTCATTTGTTGTGCTTGTTTTTTAAGTCTCTCCGTCCAAGCGTTGACCTTCGGGGGAGGAGCAGGAGTGAAATTAGCAGGGTTTTAGGACAACCCGAGAAATTTGCAGTATGCTCTCCAGAGCAAAGGGCGCATTTGGGAGCTTCATCTGGCCTTTTGGTGCATTCTTTGGTGGCATGAGGTCCAGCACATTTGAGGCATCGAGGGTCTCTTGTACAGAATTTGCTATGATGATAGAATTCTTGACATTTATAGCATTGGCTGGGTCCGGATTTTCTTCTGAGTGGTTCAACTTTGACCCTGAAGTAATATAAGGTGGATAGGTCGAAAATTCTTTTGTTTTGTTCATTTTTTGGTAGAACTATTAGGTATAGAGGTAGATTGCCGGTACCAGCACGATTACGAAGTGGAGTTATGAATTCAGGATGAAAGTTGAGAATTTGGAGTTCCTGCATGGGAGATCTGAATCAGCATCATCAATTGGGAGATCTGAAGGCAGTCCGCAATTTTTACGTTTGTTTACATTGGAAAAAATACAACTCAACTCGGTTAGCAACTGCTATCAAAACGCCGTCAAAAGTCATCTGTGTTGACTTTCAATTTACAACTCGATTTACGACTTCGATATTCGACAATATATCACAGAATATTCTATGCATTATTAACCGTAAGTTATTTTAAACTTTAATAAATTCTAGAAAAACAGAAATACATTATTTATATTTGTCTTAATATTAAACTTGTTGCATTCCACCTGTATTTATACAAAAAATCTCTTGATAAACATATCACTTTTATTTTGGAATTCTATTTGATTTGACTTATATTTTTGAAAATTGGTAAATTAAATTTTATTTTATAAAATAACATACTTATACGAGCATCTAATTTTAAAACAAAAGATATAAAATAGGGGTGGGGCTTTTTAAAATTTTTTACAGAATGACAAGAATTCAGTTTTTCCAAAAATAGCTGTAGATTGATTCTGCTTGTTTTGAAAATACGCATGTTAAATGTATAAAAAATTTAGACTTTTTTACTTGTGAAAACAAAATTAAAAGTAAATTATGTAGTTCAGAATTTAGCAGGGAACTAATTTAATATTTATTGGATTAGTTATATTATATTTACAAAAAAGAATAAGCATGTATTTTTTGTTCTGGGATTATTATGATATCTTTTTTATTGAAAATCTTTTAATTATTTAAATTTATATGAATGCTTAAATATACTTAATGAAAAAAGCCCTTTTTTTATATTAAAACTTATAGGTTTGATTTGTTTTTTAAGATAATAATCTCATCATGATATATCTCTATATTACAGTATAAGTAGTTAATTGTGATTTGGCAAGTAATATATCTTTGCATTATTATCTACATAATATACTTAATAAATGTAAAGAAAAAATGTTTCAATTTTAAGAGTATTTATTCATGAAATATGAAAATGCTAAGTAGATTAGTATGTTGTATTGGTATAGTATTGGTTATGTTGGTTTGTATATATTGTAAATAATCTGTTTACAACATATACTGACAAGTGTTTCAATGGAATTTCATAACTTTTTTAACACTGAATTTTATGATAATTACATTTTAAATAAACTTATTAAATTTTATTTTATGTTGTATTTTAAAGAGTTAAAATGTTACATTAATAATTGATTTTTAATTTAAGATCTGTTCGCTAATATAGAAATGGATGCCTAAAATAATTTTTAAGAACATATGTTTTTTTATTTATTATTATTTCTCAATCGGTTTAAATTGATTTCAATATTTTTTTTCCTGTATAATTTTTTATTGATATATAAATAGCTAAATATATTTTGATTTATTATGTTTGATTGTTTGCTGTAGATAATGTAAAACATTGTGTATGGATTTTCATTCAAATGTTAGCATTTAACAGTAGTTCCTTCCTGGTTAATTTAATTTGAAAATTTTTTCAGAAATTATGCTCGTAAGAAAACTGCGTTGATAAATTTTACGTTTATACTTTTTTCTACTTCATTCGGCATCCATTTTCTGATTCTGGAACTGTAAAGTTAATTCAGGGATATATACATTATTATATTTTAGGATTTTTATTGTATGAATTTTTTTTAAGTAAAATTTTAATTCTGATAATTCTTGTTTATTTTGCACTGAAATGGTAATTAGGATTCATTTGTATTCACTTGTGGTGTTCTATTTGTTCTGAAAAGTTATTAGTTGCAATTTCCATAAATATATATATTTTTTTCTATTCTGGGAGGAAATAACGATGAAGAACAGTTTTCAATATTTAGCTGCGATTACTTTTAATGGTAGCTTAAACATTAAAATTTCAGTACTGTTAATGTCAATGACAAGAATAATGTTTGATTTTTTTTAAAGTTGCAGAAAAATGTTAATATATTTACAATGCTTTTGATGATTTGTAAAATATTTCATTTATCAATAAATTTACAGTAGTGAACTTCAATTTAATGTTTAAAAGTCATGTATATACATATATATTGTGCATTGTATTATACCATGTCTCTAACTTATGTAGCTTTTCTTATATTTATGCTTCAATAAGAACTCTGATAAAATTTCATTTTTACTTTATTTACTTAGACTTTTATAAGAAACTATATGAAATAAATGTTTAATTTCCAAATCTTGTTTTAATATTTTATCTAATGACATTTGACCTAATATTTTAACCATATTAATTCATTAGTATATGCTGCATTCTATTATTAATAAACACCATCTTTTATAGTATAAACAATTGAGGGCCATGCGGTAGGAATTGTAATATACTAATGTATTTACTTTATGTTATACACATTATTATCATTATTAATGTTTTTACTAAACTTTAACATTGCTGTAGAAAAGTTTAACGTAACAGTTTAAAAATTATATGTGTTAAAAAAATTTTATATATAATTTTTTTTAAAAATATTTACAAAATTTTTAAAATAGGATGCAACAAAATAAATTATGGTAAATGAGCCAATAAAAAATAATTATAATAGAATATAATTAAAATATAGAATAGAATATAATATAAATAGAATATAATATAATAAAATAATTAAAATAGGATGCAACAAAATAAATTATGGTAAATGAGCCAATAAAAAATAATTATATATATATATATATTTTACTTGTTCTACTATAAAAACATTTTTTTACTCTATTATGTATGTAATTTTGGTAACAGACAAAATGCAATAGTTTAGTATGTAGTCGTTAATCAGTCCTGTTTTACTTGTGTTGATTTAGGAAATCTATTTATATATTTTATCATCAGTATATACAAGATGCTGCATCAAAAAAATTACAAAAAGTAGAATACTAGCATTGACCCATATATTACACAGCAGCGAATATATACCCATATAGTGACCCTTACTGTACACAACATAACCCAATATATACATATAAAGTGATCCTTACTGTACACAATTGAGTTTAGCTTGCTGTAAATTGATAATAAAGTATGTTGCTTACTCAGCGTAACTTCTTATATCAAAGTGGTCATGGTAGTGTATGCACAGGAACTGATTTGCCTTGATTTTATTCATCAATATCATTTATAGTCTATGCTCAAAATGTCTTGAAAATATAAATTATCAAGCAAGAAACTTTTAAACATTGATTATTTTATTTATGTTAAAAAAAAGTATGATTCAACTTATAAAAATATTTTAGTGAAAATATGTTCCTGATTGCTCAGGTATCAAGTACGATGAATTATACATCTATAATATAAATTTAATATTAAGTATTTAAGCTGTTGTGGTCAAGAAGTTAGAATAGGGACATTTAATATCAGATTCTGATAATTACTTTATTTAAAAATGTTCAACTCAGGTTATAAATTGTTTTAAAATGAATTATTCATTAAAAATCTTTGACATTGTTTAAATTGATCTTTAAAATCCTACGTGTTTGATTTTTCTAAATTCATATTGCATAAAGTAAAAATATTAATTTAAAAGAAATTGGAAAATTTTAACACAAAATTGCCTAAACTTAATTGATTTTTGCAGATTGACATAATATTGTTATAATCAGCAATCACATATTTCATATAAAAACTTTTAAAGTAAGTTAAATATAAATATATTAATATTTGTAATACACACACACACAAATATATATAATAATTCTTAGCATATTGATTTTTGGATTCTATTTACAATTTTATCCTCACAAATTAAACCAAAATCATTAAATATGCACAAATTAATGTACTGAATTTTCTTTAACAAATGCATGTATTTAATTGTAATTTTAAAAATATCAAATTTTATTTTTCTAATAATCTTCAGAGATTTTTATCATTATTTTAAATTCCTGTAGAAATTAAAAATGTTTAAAATTTTAAATATTGATAGGGGGAAAAAGGCAATATAGATTTTTTTAAAAATCTGTATTTAGAATTTGTAATTTTACGTTTATGCATGTAGGATGTCTTAGAGATAATATAATATTTATTGAAGTTCTATTGGTTATAAACATTTATATAAATTATTTACTTTTTAAATGCAATACATGAAAAAATTCTTTTTAATTTATTAGTTTGTTGTTAAAAAGCAAATTTGATACTAAATGCTATTTATTTATTATTTCATTGATTGAGGGTTAAATGCTGAACAATATAAATATATTTTTAGGAAGGAGTTTTGATTTTATAATAAATTGTGGAGATATTCTTTTTATAAATGATCTTTTTTGTTTGACTTGTTGCCCCTACTTTTTGTTTAAAGCTTTTTTTCTTGTTTTTCTTCATATTATTAACATCAATATTAATTTTTGTTATGCAGTACTAGTCATCTTAAAAATACTTTGTATTTCATATATAAACAAACATGGTGCAACCTAATATGGATATATTTCCCCAACAGTTGGTCATAGACACTGATTTCCATTTACAAAAATTTTTCAAATGAGATTTATATTCATGTTATGATATTTTTATATTTAAAAATTCAATATTAGAAAAAAAAAACTTTTTATAAAGTCGCCACTTCCTGTAGTTAGTTATATTTAGTAAAAATTTATACTTTTCTTAACAAACATAGCACAAAAAGTTTCTGTGTAACAAAAAATTGATCGAAATATTTAATGCAAAAGTTTGAGATTTTTTTGCCTTCATTGAGTTATTCAGAGGAGTTTTATCAAGATTTCAATCTCAAATGTTATAAAATTAAGCATTTTGAGATTAAAATCAGGATAAAACTCCTCTTTACTTACGAAAAGGGAGTTCTTTGATCATAAACGATGGGTGCATTTACAGTAAAGTTTAGATGCCCAAGGCGCTGAATGCCGTTGCAGCTCACCCAGTGGCGAAATCTAACTCAGAAAGGAAACAAGGTCCAACAGCAAACAAAAAAAAAAGGTCAATTATAGAGTTGTATATCATCGTCGAATTATAGAGAATTGATACACTGAAAATTAAAAATGCCCAAGAAATGTTGATGTAATTAATAAAACAAAGGATATACATGTATTTTATAAACATAAGTTGTACGTACAAATTGCAGATATGCATATAGGGGAAACGATATTTAAAGGAGAGGAATCTTCTGAAGATACTATCAAAATGTTCCCATTGATGGCAATTCACAATTGAATGAAATTACAGCATTGAGTCGTAGATGCGTTGGAGTATAGCTCGTGTAAATCTGCGACTAGCAAGGATAATACGCGGTTTCAGATCATCTAGAGAGGTTGGTTCAGTCGTATAAACTTGATCCTTGATGCAATCCCGGAGGTAAAAAAACCCAGCTCCGGCAAATATAGTGGCCACTCGACGCGACCATCATATCCGATGATCTGTTGGTCGAATTTAGTAGCTAAATACTTTCAAATATCTTCTGCTTTAAGCGGAGGAGCCCCATTTTGGTGGAACCACACACTACATGTATCTTGATGAGGCAACTGTTCGTACTCTGTCTTTTAGCAAGTTTAGATAATGCTCGACCTTTAAAGACTCGTCCTGCTGATAAAAACATATTATTTCTGGATAATTTTTAAAAGCGCAATTCTACGTTGGAAAAATACGGTTTTTATTTAATTACAAAATAACTAATTAGAATTTTATTGTAAATTTTAGACAAAACAAATTCATAGAAAAAACATTGGATTTCTAAGTTTTATAATTGTATTAGAATATACACGCCCACGCCCATTTTTATATAATAGATTAAAATAAATTACTCATGAACACCAAGTAACGATGGGCATCTTAGCAGAATTTAAAATTGTTTAAAATAAAAGCAATGAATTCAGTGAATGAATAAAATAGCTCAAGACATTTCAACAATTAATTAGTTTTTGAGCAGTTTTCGTTTTCAGGGTAATTATTCTACATAATTCGATGAAGGTCATCCATTTTTATAATTTTACAATTGACATTTGTGTAGTTGTAAATTAAAGAGTTTCGAACTATCGAATTGACATTTTTATCTACCTTTCTTCATTTTGGAGTTAGATTTCCAAACAGAGTTAGGTTTCGCCACTGGATGCGATGCGATTGTATTCAATGCGTCGGGCGTGTCTACTTTACTGTAGATTCGGTATGGTCGGTA
The DNA here is from genome assembly GCA_021605075.1 of Caerostris darwini. Lineage (NCBI taxonomy): Eukaryota > Metazoa > Arthropoda > Arachnida > Araneae > Araneidae > Caerostris > Caerostris darwini. The sequence continues at coordinate 216,617 of BPLQ01015574.1, forward strand.
AAAATTTTTTGCAATTGTTTTAATTAATTTTATAACCGACCTCTCATTGAAGCCTGAAAAAATCCCAAATTTTGACATTAAATATTTCGGTTAATTTTTGTCACATGGAAGTAAAACTTTTTGTTTTCTGTTTGTTAGGATGAGTGTGAATTTTTATCAGATATACTATAACATGGGACTGTATAAAAAGTTAAGATTTTTACTTTTCCCAATACTGAATTTTTAAATATAATAAAAACTATAATAGGAATATAAACTTCATTTGAAATTTTTTTTAATTGAAAGTGTCCTACAACCAACAATTGCGAAAGTAAAGGCTGGATAGCCATATTATATTGCATACTGTATGTATTGGATTAGCAAAGATGAAATTTGTAATTAATAATGTTGCCAACTTTGGAAATTCGCATTATAATGAAGTATGAGTTCTAACGTGGAACTACGGCATCGCAGACCGTACGAAACATTAATAGTGTATTTGACTCTAGCGTTACTATGCAGCAGACAGTATCAAATTTGTTCGCCAAATTTTGTACAAGTAATTTTGACCTCTCAAATGAGACGCGCAGTCGCCTAAAATCAAATGTCAGTAATGACGAACTGAAAGTCACTGTTAAGTCTGATCTATCTCAGAGTGCCTATGAAGTATCGTTGAAGTTTGGTGTTAGCAAACAAACAATATTAACTCATTTAGCTCAGATGTTAATGTGAAAAAGTTGGATAAGTGGGTTCCACATGAACTGAATAAAAAACAAAAAGCGTTTGGAAGCTTGCTTGATGTTGTTTTCTCGTCGTAAATCTGAACCATTTTTGAATTGAATTGTCACTAATGATGAGAATTGGATTCAATATGACAATCACAAATGCTCAGCACAGCAGTTGAACAAGGATGAATCACCAAAACACACTCCAAAGCTTAATATTCATCAAGAGAAGCTGATGGTGAGTGTTTGGTGGTCTAGCGCAGGTGTGATCCATTATGATTTCATGAAACATGGCTCATCCATCTCAGCAGAAGTATAGTATAACCATAACATAGTATAGTACAGCATATTAAGTTTTTACATCATTTGATAAAACGATGCAAAGAAAAACAGCCTAGATTGGTCAACAGATCGAATCCTGTCTTATTGCGTGATTAACGCTAAACCACAAACTGTACAAATGACTGTGGCAAAACTACAGGAATTGGAATTACAACTTTTTCATCATTCTCCATACTCACCAGGCCTAGCCCTCACTCATTCCACTTTCTTCGCAATTTGGATAATTTTTTTAATAGGAAAACAATTTAATTCCGGCAATACTATATAAAACTAGCCTTCTAGGAATTCATTGACTCTCGTTCGCCGGGACCAACTTGCCACTTAAATGGCAAAAGTGCAACTGAAATTAAATTCAAACAGATTTGTGCTTAGGTCTTTAGATAAACATGGACCTTCTTATAATTGGCAATATTAGTTGTAAGGTTTAAAGAAAGCGAGAAACAAAGAGGCTTAAAAATATTTGCGTGATGATATTATTTATTTTACTTAATATTTTCAGCAATAAATGTGCCGTTAAAAACTTTTTAGTGGTGAAATTAAAATAACTGTAATGTCTTTTCAAATCATTTACATCCTATATACGTGGCTAGTGTAATAATAAAGAATAAATATAACAATAAACTGAAATATATATACACTGAAGTGACAAAAGTCATGGGATACCTCTTAATATTGTGTCGGCCCTCCTTCAGCCCGGCGAAGTGCAGCAACTCGGCGTGGCATGGACTCAACAAGTCGTTGGAAGTCTTCTGCAGGAATATTGAGCCATGCTGTCTCGATAGACGTCCATAATTGTGAAAGCGTTGATGGTGCAGGATTTTGGGCACGAACAGACCTCTCGATGATGTCCCATAAATGCTCGATGGGATTCATGTCGGGCGATCTAGGTGGCCAGATCATTTGTTGGAATTGTCCAGAATGTTCTTCAAACCAATCGCGAACAGTTGTGGCAGGGTGACATGGCGCATTGTCATCCATAAAAATCCCATCGTTGTTTGGGTACATGAAGTCCATGAATGGCTGCAAGTGATCTCCAAGTAGCTGAACATAAGCATTTCCAGTCAATGTTCGGTCCAGTCGCACCAGAGGACCAAGTCCATGCCATGAAAAAACAGCCCACACCATTACGGAGCCACCACCAGCTTGAACAGTGCCTTGCTGACAGTTTGGGTCCATGGCTTCGTGGGGTCTGCGCCACACTCGAACCCTACCATCAGCTCTTACCAATTGAAATCTTGGTGACGCATCGCGCCCACGGTTTTCCATTCATCTAGGGATCAACCGATATGCTCACGTGCTCACGAGAGTCGCTGCAAGCGATGTCGTTCTGTCAGTAAAGGCACTCGAGTCGGTCTTCTGCTGGAATAGCCCTAGAAAGCCAAATTTCTCCGCACAGTTCTAACAGACAAGTCCCTTGTACGTCCCACATTGATTTCTGCGGTTATTTGACGCAGTGTTGCTTGTCTGTTAGAATTTACGACTCTTTGCAGACGTCGCCGGTCTCGGTCGTTAAGTGCAGGCGGTCGACCACTGCGCTGTCCATGGTGGGATGTGTTATGCCTGAAATTTCATACTCTCGGCACACTCTTGACACAGGGGATCTGGGAATGTTGAATTCCCTAACGATTTCCGAAATGGCATGACCCATGCGTCTAGCTCCAACTAAAATTCCGCGTTCAAAGTCTGTTAATTCCCGTCGTGCGGTCATCATCACGTCAAAACCTCTTCACATGAATAACTTGAACAGAAATGAAAGCTCTGCGAAATCACTGCTCATTTATACCTGTTCTACGCGATGCTACTGCCATCTGAAAATTTGCATATTGCTATCCCATGACTTTTGTCACTTCAGTGTATATATATATATATATATATATATATATATATAAAATGTATATTCCATTGCAATTTCTGTTTTTGTTCCAAAAATTTTTTATATCGAAATTTGAACAAGAAAATCATGTTCATTAAAATTTTACTATAATTAAAAATCATTTTAATTTATATCGAGTTATTTTCCCACAGAAAATGTCTTTTTATACTAATGGCATTTATTATACATCAGAAAAATTTCATTAAACTAAAATATATACTTAGCATTAGTGTCACTTGGAACTGTTGACCTTATACTATTTTGTGGAAGCATTTATAGCAGCACTTGACCATCTGTTGCTGATGCTATTAAAAAAAACCCTGTTAATTCTTTTTACTTTTGACACATGGCGCTGTCCAAATACAGGACAATTACTCATTTTGTTGTCGGTCTTCTTATGCCACCGAAATACTGCCGAGCTAATGACCCTTGTTGATTGAGGGTTTGGTCAAGGCTGCACGGGTACTTCATCATGTGAAGTGTTCTTTGGAATGTCGGGGGATTCGGCACTGGAATTCTTGAGCGCTTCAGGGAATCCATTACAGGACAAGTGTCTTCTCGCCATTTCACCACTTGATTTATGCAGGTGCAGAGTTAATCTATTCTAGATGTTTTGTATATTGTAGTGTGCCACTTTTTTCAAAAAAAGGAATGCGTATTTTTTGTGGACTGGACTGTGTGCATACTTTTTAAAGCAGGGGTGGCCAACCCAAATGATCTTGCGGGCCACCTTGGAAATGCATCGTAACTCCGCAGGCTGCATATAAAAGTATATATCCCCGTATTAGATTTAGACCCACCATAGACATTTTTATATTCATATTCAATTTGTTATATTAGATGCTCCCAAATGCTCGCCCATCATGAGTTCACAGAATATAATTTAATTATTCTGAGAACTCATAAATAAAACAGGCAATATCTGTCATATATTCGCAAGAATGTTATTTTAAAATCAAAGTTAATTTTTTTTCTCAAAATTTCGACTGTTGATTTTTGAATAGATGGATGCATATATAATGTATTTTTTTAATACATTGGTTTACTTTGGTCATTATAAAATAAATATATTTTGTAAAAAAAAGCTCACGAGCCGGAAAAATGCTGAAAGCGGGCCGCGAGCTGGCCACCCTTGATTTAAAACCTATACTCTCCTCAGTTTTTGTCAGTTTTAAGATGCAAGCGATATACAAGTCGCAGATCCACAGTAATATATATATATATAAGAAATTACTATGGATCTGGACTTATATAATATTTCTTAACGTAAAACGTAATCTTAAAGTTTTTTTCCCTTCTTCTAAAGGACATATTGATTTATATTGATTTTTCTGTAGTTTTGTAGATTTAAGCAAATGTATATGGGAGATCCTAGTTTTCTTGCCAGTATTTATTAGAAATTTTAATTACAATTGTCTATAAAGATAAGAATAAGTTTAAATACTCATTATCTGTATAAAATAATTAGGATTTAATGAAAGCTTTTTGAACACCATTTTGCATGCCAAAAATATTTAGTGCACAAAAAAAATTCTGCTTTTCAACATATCAGCAGCAAATTGTATTTGAGACAAACATTTGAGGTTATTTCCCATTTTTGAAAAGAACTCGTGAAAATTTGTTAGAAATAAAACAAGATATTTTAATATTTTTTATTTAACATTATTTAATTTTAGGCTTGTTTCATAATTAATACTTCTTTTTCTACAAAGGCGCAATAACCCCATGGTGGGCCAAGGCCAATTGGCTAACCACAGGTCTCAGGTTCGAATTCTGGCGATGGCATGGATGTGTGTTAGTGGTTCAGAATCCTCGTTACACTGTAGGCCCCGATCTAATTAATACAAAGTGTACAGAACATGACCGTAGAGCGACAAACCAAACCAAGCAACATCCCCATGGTAGGCCAAGAATGTCTGCCTACTGGCAGATTCCGAAACATGAGATGTTTTTTTTTACGAGAGATTGTTATCAGCCCAACGCTCTACAGTCGTATTAGACCGTGATCTACGGTTTAAAGTGGATTCCGAACCATTATAAACATCCATGGCACCGCCGGGACCCAAATCCGAAGTCTGTGGCACCGAGCGTTAGTAATTTATACTTAGTTAATTTAATTTTATAATTCATTTAATATTTGTTATATCTACATTTATAACTGTAATAATATTTATATTTCTAACTATGTATTCCTGACTGGCAAAACTAAAGGCACTTAAATTTTTCTTTTTTTATTGAACTAAGTGAATGTATTTAAGCATATGAAAATGCTTTTTAAATAGCTTTTCCTTCCTTTGAAAAGAATGCAATTTTGTTATGTTTGTTGTTTTGCAATATTTGTAACAAAAGACATTTGTAGTATGTAGACAAGAATACATGTTACAAATAAAATGAACCATAAAAAAAAAAATAAGATTTGCTTATTCATGAACACATTAATAGTCTTACTGATGAGATTTTCGAAGGTTGATGTAAATATACTGCATTAGCTTTTAAAAACTTCAAACTAATTTTAGATAGTTTTCCCCCGTTATCTCTGACTGTGCATCCACTTCTCCAACTAATCATCCTTTTTTTTTAAGTAAATAAATCTGGATTTAAATCTGGAGCACGAACACAATTAGAAGTATGAGCAATTCTGAGGGATCCAATCTGGTCTCATCTTTTATTTTAAATTTCCGCTTTTGAATCACTTGTTTGTGCTGACGTGTCAAAATAAATGGCGAACCTCGTGTCGCAATGATTCCGTTTTCCAAATTTAAAGATTTTCGACCGTCTTATGATTCCACAAATAATCTGCCTCCTTTGAATGCCGAGATTGTTTGGACGGAGATGAAAGGTTCCACAGTGAGTTGTGTGCCTGCTCTTTGTTGCTTCGTGTGTGGTGTCGCCTTTCGCTGGCCTTAATCCCGGCTTTTGTTGAAAGGACCTTGCGACGATGTCTCTTTTCGATTCATTCGCTTTGTCTTCCTCGCTTAGTAGCAGCACCACCTTTGAATCGTGCATACGTGCAATGCATCATTCGGTAGGCCCCGTTTTCTAATGAACCCGTCGGACAATTAAGTCTGTTGTTGATAGTTTACAATACACAAAATGTATCAAATTTCTTTTTAAAAGCTTTTGAAAAGTAATTTATATCGTTGGAATGATGCCTATCTCAAATTTTTGAGCGAGAATTTTTTTGGTAATTTTTCAGCTATCAATTTAAAAAAAATTCATATATGAAATAATTTTTTTTTTAATTATTGGGATTTTAGATAATAAAAAGTTTGTTTTTTCTTTTTAACAATAGTGAAATGTCTCGATAAAAGAAAGTTTAATGGCTTTACTTGCAAATAATGAGCATTGTTTACCTTTAAACAAACTGATGCATCATTCAGTAGGCCTCGTTTTCTAATGAACCCGTCAGATAATTAAGTCTATTGTTCAAACAAAATGCATCAAATTTTCTTTTAAAAGCTTTTGAAAAGTAATTTATATCATTGGAGTGAAAAATGTTTAGTAGTGGTCTTTCCTTACTTCAATTTTTTGTGCGAACATTTTTCTGATAATTTCTCATCTATCAACTTTAAGGAATTCATGTTCGGAATATATTTTTGTTAAATTATTGGGAATTTCGTTGATATAATTTTTTTATCCCAAAGAATTTATTTCAATATTTTTTCCCCCTTTAAAAATAGTGAAATGTCATATATATATATAAACATTTAATGGCTTTATTTGTCTATCTTTAAATAAATAGCATGTTTCATAATGCTATTTACATGTTTTTAGTGAAAAATTAAGAGAATTTAAAAAAAAAGAGTATATATATTTTTTAAATATTTTGACAATGGAAGTGTTTTTTTATGAATAATTAATATTTCATCATTGAGGATTCAGTAGCTACTCTCCGATATTGAATTCAGATCATATCGATTATTATATTACTGGAATTTGCTTTCAGCTTGATCTCCTTTAATAATAGATTCAAATAAAATGTTTTCATTCAATAATTGTTATGAACGCTATGCTCACTTTTTTTTATTTTCTCCCTTTATTTTATGTTAATTCTCTTGTAAACTTATTTAAATATTTTCGTATTTAGATTGTATATTTTGATATTAAATTGCGCTTGAAAGAATGCAACTTTTCAATATTTTATTTTATGTATCAAATATATGTCTTTTATAATTCTCTTCTATTTATATACTTTACCATATCTAATTGTGATTTTCTCTTTATTTATTATTATTATTATTATTTTTTTTGTTCTAATGCAGCTGGCAAACACTTAAACAGCTTGGTCTTGAATGCCTTAAGGCAGCACTGCATAGACATTACTCACTTTGCATTTCCCAGGGGGCGCGTGTAACTGGAAGATAAGCCACGGACGCGGAGTAACAATGCCCCCGCAACGCTCTACGATCCTATTAGGACCGAGACCTACAGTTTAAAGTGGATTCCGAACCACTACACACATCCATAGCACCGAAACCCGAAACCTGTGGTACCGAGCGCCAGAGCGCTAGCCACTCGGCCATTCAGACCCCGATTTTCTCTTTATAAAACAATAGAAAATGAAACTGGACACGTGATATGACATAGTAAGTCGCTATTACGTATTTTAATTATTTGTCTGCAACCAGCTACACACATGCATTTGAATATTATATGTGTGTTCTTGTATAAATAGCTTAAATATTTGATTTTTTTACTAGTATTATTTCAGAAAATTGTTTTTACGCATTAATAGACAGTGATTATTGTTTTTCTAGTTTCTTAAAAAGAGAGAGAAAAAAAAATTTTTGCGATGCCACTATAAAATCAGGAATGATTGTGTTCCGAAAATTTGAAGTTGCATGGATGTTTGGGAGTGATTCGGAATCCATGTTACGCTGTAGGTTTCGGTCTAATCAGCCCAAAGTGTGCACAAAATGATCGTAGAGTGACAAACCAAACCGAAAATTTGAGACCCTCATTCTGAAATTTTAATGCTAATAGTTTCAAAAAGGCTTACTTCTCCATGTCTGAAATAAAGATGCTTGATAATATGACAAAGATTTCAGTTTTTGGAATCATCCCTGTGTAAAACATTAAGGTAAGATATTATTTTTAAAGGTACAGCGTACTGTGGTATACGTCTACTTTAGAATAAATTTACCTTGGGTGCTACTAGTATTAAATCCATATGATTTTTAGTTAGCCCTAACCTTCAAAAGACACGTGTATAAATTTGACAGCTGTTGCACTATTAGCATGGGAGTTATAGCATTTTTAGTGAAGCAACTTTTGTTAGTTTGAGGAAAATGGATAAAAAGGAATTTCGTGTGTTAATAAAGCATTGCTTTTTGCCGAAAAAAAAATACTATTGAAGCCAAGGCTTGGCTTGATAAACATTATTCGGACTTTGCACTAGGAAAATCAACCGTAGAGAAGTGCTTCGCTAAATTTAAACGAGGCGAAATGAGCACCGAGGACGATGCACGCAGTAGACGCCCCAAAGAGGCTGTGACCGACGAAAACATCAAAAAAGTCCACAAAATAATTTCTGATAACCGTAAAGTGAAGTTGAGTGAGATAGCTGAGACCCTAAAGATATCAAAGGAACGTGTTGGACATATCGTGAATGAATATTTGGATATGCGAAAGCTCTGTTCAAAGTGGGTGCCGCGCGAGCTCACAAGCGACCAAAAACAACAACGAATTGATGATTCTCAGCAGTGTTTGGAGCTGTTCAGTCTTAATAAACCCGAATTTTTGAGTCGATTTGCGACAATGGATGGAACATGGCTCCATCATTTCACACCGGGGTCCAATCGACAGTCAGCCGAGTGGACTGCAGGTGATGAACACTAAAAATGCTATAACTCACATACTAATAGTGCAACAGCTGTCAAATTTATACACGTGCCTTTTGAAGATTAGGGCTAATTAAAAATGATTTGGATTTAATACTAGTAGTGCCATCTATGTGTCAGCCTATGAACTTTTCAGTCCACCTCTTATATCTTGTTTGGACGCAAAAATGTGGGTGTGGATTATGATTTACAGGCTTCGAAATGAATTTACACTTTGATGAAAGGTACTAATCCCATAAAACTGAATAAACTGCAATAGCATTGTCTGGAAAAACCAGGCAATGTAACTTTTTTTTCGTGTATTAATTAAAACTCTGAAATTTAAATAAATGTATAAAAATTTAAATAAATTTCTTATAAATTTTGAATTTTGTTAGTTAATAGAGGCTGCTTATTTTTTTTTTTATCTGAAAATAGTGCAACCGTATTGTGTTTGCCGGAACAAAGGCCCTTCCTAATTTGCTTAAAGTAGATCACGAGCAAAGTGAGAAGATTTTTGTTATTTTCTGAAGATTAGGTCCTCGAAAACACAGGAAACAACCCTTGGGATATTTTGATGCTCCTGGAAAGGTGCCGACATGCGTACTTTTAGAGCAAGTTTCACTTAGCAGTGCAAGCAATCGTTATTTGCCACGTATTAATTAGCAATAGCTATTTGTATGGCGATAACCATGCACGGCATGATGTATTGCGGCAAGTTTATGCAAATGTTATATAAACGATTTTGTTTTAATTTCAATATCCACAGTATCTTCTTCTTATTATTATTTCTTGTGTATATTTTAGAGTACCTTTATTTCCCGCCTATAATTTATGGGTGATATGCCGAAAAACCTTAAATTTCAGGGTGTGTGTTATAGGCATACTACATCAGTTTGAACTAGTGGATGAATAAAGGCATGTAATGGAGGTTTCTTTCCGGTTTCCACTATCTTAAATTTATAATATACAATTGTGGCACAAAAAACGTTCTTTAAAACCGAAAGATGTTTTGTTAGTGTATGTATGGGTATAAAAGCAGTACTTGATTTGTATAAGATACTTTGACTAAGAGGCGCTCAAATTATACAAGATTTTTTTTATTTTATTTTTTCCGGATCGAAAATTGTAGACGGTGTTGGTAATTATATGCAGAATATTACTGTAATTTAACTTTTAAATGCTATGGAATTTATTTGTGTGAATATCCTTTCTTCATTCACTAAGCAAGAAATAATATTTTAACAGTTGTTACAAAAAAATTATGTTTGTTTAATGTATATATGTTTATTTGCTGAGTTCAACTCCGTGAATCAGTTTAAACATACGATTGTTCACTGTGAATCAATATGCACAATATTATGTTAATTTGACTGGGGCCTGAATGGCCGAGTGGCTAGCGCTCGGTTCCGCAGGTTTCGGGTACGACTCCCGGCGGTGCCATGGTTGTTTGTAGTGGTTTGGAATCCACTTTAAACCGTAGGTCCCTGTCCTAATAGGATCGTAGAGCGTTGAGGGGGCATTGTTACTCCGCGTCCGTGGCTTATCTTCAAGTTACACACGCCCCCTGGGTAATGTAAAGTGAGTACGTCTGTGCAGCACTTGCCTTAAGGCATCCAAGACGTCCATGTCTGTGTTTGCCAGCTGCATTAGAAAGGGAAAAAAAATGTTAATTTGACTTTTAAATGCTACGGGATTTATTACTATGAGTACTCTAAGTAAGAAATATTATTTTAATAGTTGCTACAAAAAAAAAAGTTTTTTTTTTCTTTCTAATGCAGCTGGCAAACACTTAGACAACTTGATCTTGGATGCCTTAAGGCAAGCGCTGCACAGACGTACTCACTTTGCATGACCCAGGGGGCGCGTCTAACTTGAAGATAAGCCACGGACGCGGGTAACAATGCCCCCGAAACGTTCTACGATCCTATTAGGACAGGGACCTACGGTTTAAAGTGGATTCCAAACCACTACAAACATCCATGGCACCGCCGGGACTCGAACCCGAAACCTGTGGTACCGAGCGCCAGAGCGCTAGCCACTCGGCCATTCAGGCCCACAAAAAAACAAAATATGCTTTATATTTTTGCGAACTCCGTGAATCAGTTGACTTTTAGCTGTTATTTATTGTTCAATTTTTATGAATTTATTTCCAATTTAAAACATTTTTAATTTTATGTATTTAATTCTTTTGTAACTATGATTGCTTTAATTGTGTAAACATATATAAGGATCGATTTCTATAAAAGTGCACGAATTTCAGAATTTTTTTGCGATATTTTTCATGTCCTACTTTATACGTACTTTTTACCTACTCAGCGATATTTTTTGCCGACAAAACTTATCAAAGTAAAATATATTGAAATCAAGCAACATTCTGCTGATATTCGAATATCTTTTTTTCTTATTAGACAATAGCCGCAACAATTTGCTTTATGAGGGGCCTGATGGCCGGGTTGCTAGTGCTCTGGCGTTCGGTACCACAGGCTTCGGGTACGAGTCCCGGCGGTGCAATGAATGTTTGTAGTGGTTAGGAATTCACTTTAAACAGTAGGTCCCGGTCTTATAGGATCGTAAAGCGTTGTGGGGGTAGTGTTACTCGCATCCGTAGCATATCTTCAAGCTACACGTGTCACCTGCTAAATGAGTAACAGCGGTGCAGCCCTTGCTTATGGCATAAAGATTAACTGTCTCTGTATTGCCAGCTGCATTAGAACGACACATTACTTTATCTGCTCTTCCATTTTTTGAAATAGTAAAAATAAATAAAGTATACGAACTTCTGTTGCTTTTTTTTTTTTTTTTTTTTTTTTACATATCCTTATTCCACTATTTTTAAGGAAAATAATAATAATAATATGTATGTATATGATTATATGTAAGACTGTAGAAATATATCAGTTACTTTTAGTTCGTTTTTATACTTTTTTTTAAAAACAGTTTTTTCTTTCCTCTGTATATGGTTACTTTGTACTGTTTAAAGAACAGCGTGAAATAAAAAGGTATTTGTATTAAATATTATTGTTTAAAATGCTTTGGGTAATTATCTAATTTAAAGCAAAACATTAGTAAAAAAATAAATTCATATATTGTATCAATATTGCTTATGAATACTCAATTATTTGTGTTTTTTAACACTAAAATGGCATTATAGCTACATAGCATTCATTTTGGAGTTGTTGTTGAACTTCTATTTTTAACCAATGGTTCGTATCATCTATCACTTATGCAAGGAATTTATTTCTAGAGTATTCCATTTGTAAATTGCCCGGATAAGTTTACCTATATTCCAAAGCTAATTTATGTGCTAAAAAAATTGTTTTGACCGTATAGCACTCGATTAAACTGCATGTTTGGTAAAAAAAAATATATATATCGTACATTCTATCGTTGATGAAACGGTAAACCTAACTTGCATTGGTAATTTCGCAAACTTTTTAGTATTTTTTTTTTATTCTAAAATTACAAGGAACTCAAGCCGCCTGCATTTGTTCATATATCTTCAAACCGGTGCCTCTTTATACTTGCCGAAACCAGATTGTTAAACATTTTTTTTTTCTTTTTTTTTTCCTCCAGGAAAAGTTAATGGGTTCGATATTTGCATGGGAATGCTCCGTATCCATATAGCTATGGTGTTGATCGTAGTTAAATTTATTGCAGACTAAACTAGTGCAGACATTCGTAAAAGTAGCTGCAGGTTAATCTAGACTTTTATATTAATTACAGGTAAAAGATGGAGTTGTTATATTTACGTAACCCTCTCTTTCTTTTTTTTTAAAATTTATTTATTTATATATTTTTCTAATTGAATAGTAGCGTAGTTTCGTAGTTAAATAACAATGTTTTGGTTAACTATATACTGACAATAATAATAATAATAATTTTACGGAAAATTAAAGCAAAAGCATTGTATTACTTTTGTTGTATTTTCTTTTTATTGTATATGTTAAAAAGTGTATAACTTTTCCCAACAGAGCGCAATAAAAAAAAAAAAGCATCGATTTCGAGAAAAAATAATTATATGATTTTTTTTTAATAATTAATAAGGTAACATCCAATCCAATTCAATATTATCCACAAATAAATTTAGAATAGCTATAACACTTTTTTTTTTTTTTTTGTTATCAAAAAGAACTGTTAATTGTTTAGGAAGATTGAGTTTATTGAATATTTATTATTTATATTGTTTAGTTTTAAATTTGTATGAAATTTTCCGCACTTACACTGCTTATAATTTTCATTTCAAACTGCTATGTGACTCTATATATTAAAAAAATTTTTTTTTCTTTTTTCCTTGTATTCAATCTGTAATAAGTAATCTCTAGACATGGTAGTTGGTAGTTGTTGTTTCATATCTCACTTGGTAGACATCAAGACCAAGAACCGTATGGACTCATGGTTTGAAGGGAAAGGGGGCAGCTTCTGTTGTGATGGAGCACCCGTAGGTAGAAGTCTGTCTTGGCTCCATGACGCCGACTTTTTATGGGATAGGGTTGTCAGTCCAACGTTCTACAGTCATATGAGACCGCGACCTACGGCTTAAAGTGGATTCCGAACTATACTACAAACTTCCAGAGCGCTAGATAGTCGGCCATTCAGGCCCATATTGGTAGTATTAAATGACTTCTAAATAAACTCTATATTAAATGAAAGTCTTAAATTAAAAAATATATATATTATATTACTTGATAACATTATAAATTGTATCTTCAGTTGCAAACGTGCATCTTTATTGATGTGAATTTTATCCTAATTTTGATTGGAAAGTATTGTGGGTTAATTGACTTGTTGTTGTTGTTTCTTATCCCACTTGGCTGGCCAAGCCCACGAGCCCATATGGACTCATGATTGAAGGGGAAGGAAGCAGCTTCTGTTGTGTTGGAGCACCCGTAGGTAGAAGCCTGACTTTTGCTCCGTGACGCTCTTACAGTCATAGAAGACCGGGACCTACGGCTTAAAGTGGATTCCGAACCACTACAAACATCCATGGCACCGCCGGGATTCGAACCCGAAACCTGTGGCACCGAGCGCCAGACACTCGGCCATTCAGGTCCCAAATTTGCCAACGGCACGCAGCGTTCCCAGGTGGTCACCCACCCAAGTACTGACCGCGCCCAATGATGCTTGACTTCGGTGATCTAACGAGAACCGGTATATTCAGCATGGTACGGCCGTTGAATTGATTGACTTAATTTGACTTAATTGACTTAAAATTGACAAATGACAAACAAAATTAACAAGCCTTCTCATTGACAAACATCAAATGGTACTTAAAATTATCCGAAATGCTACTGAAATATCTCATTTGAGGTTGGCATCTTCTATATCCATAGTATAAATTTAATTTTAGTACATATTTCTTTTAAACTTAACCTAATCAATTATCAATGAAAAAAAAATTGCTTTTATTCAGGTAACTCTATAATATTTTATGTAAATATTACAGAGTTACCCGAATAAAAGCATTTAATAATAATAATAATGTATCATTTCATACTAATAATGTATGATACGAATAATGTATCAATTCGTACTAATAAATTCATATTTTCATCTAAGAGTTCCTTTCTAGTTCATCTCGAGGATTATTCAAATCAACTCTCTTACCAGTTCGTTCTCCTCTATTTCCATGAAAGCATTTCTGATTCAACATTCGTTGTCACAAAATGTTTTACTGTGACAATTGGCGTCTGTCTCGTGTTTGTCAAAGACTTCTGCGACATGCAAATCGACGAACCTTTCACCTTTTAATTGTGTGCTTATTGTCTGTGGGTAGGGCAGCAGTCCCTCTCATGAGTCAGTTGGACCCTGTATCTACTTGCAGCTGATACCTCTACCCCTTGGTATCGGTTAGACGAGCGCTTTTTTTTTTGCCTCTCATCTCGGTAGGATTGGGTGTTAACCCGAACTAATGTGGCGCCAGTTACGATCTTTGCCTTTTTATTACGGTACACATCCGGGGTCAAACGGCTGGGGTTAAACCACCCACCCACGAAACGCAGAGAGAGTCCCTTTTGGTTCGTTTCGATGCTTTCCTCCACCGTTTGTTCCGAAATTTCTTAATTGAAGAAATTACCTATTTTGCCGCCTTCCTTCTGGCCATAAACTCCTTGCCAATCACCATATATTTTGCTTGACTTCCAAAGTCCCCATGGTTCTTTGAATAAGATAATCGAGTTTTATTTTATAGAGAAGTGCGTTTCAGAATGTAACTTTTTTTTTTTGTTTCAGAATTTAACGATATATTCCTGGAAATTATAAATCTATGTAAAATAATGATAATAAATCGGTAGGAAGTTGGAGAAATATAAAGATATTTTCTTGCGTATTGGAGAAAAAAAAGTTTATTGCATATTTTTTTCATATTAAAAATTTTAATTATTTTATTTATTTAAATTTCCTTCTAAATATTTTGAACTGTCGCTAGTTAATTAATATGCTGGATTAACGTTTAATGTCATCTGCTCTGTATATTTTTATACAGTTTCGTATTTTTTTTTTCCTCTTAAGATTTTTTTATTTTTGTGAATTTTTTTTTTTATTTTTTTTTTTAAATTGGTATAAAACTGCCAGAATGAAATTAACTGTTTATTTTAGAACGTGGCATCACTGGCTAAAGTAATGGAGCACGATTACTGATAACATCTTTTAGACTCTTTTATTTTCTGCTTAAACTTCTTGTAAAATTCGGTTGATAGAATTCGGTAATTTCTTTAACCTCCTACCCCTCTTTTTTTATTTTCTTTATTGCTTTAAGAAGCTGAAGCATGTAGTAAAGATGAGAATCAGAAGTGTAGGTAAATGACGTTGTTGTAACTAGCAGTTATTTAATGCCTCAAATTCTAAACCAATCAAACTCTCGAGTACTTTGTAGATTCTACAAATTTTTATGTCCACAGAATAGAAGAAATAAACAAGAACTCATCTTTTCTATTTATCCATCTTTCGCATTTAATTTTTCCCATCTGCTTTCAGTCTTTCGAAAAGCGATTCGTTTTCCAAGAATACGAGAATAAATAAACAACAAGATTGCTTTTGACTCCATCGGGATTATCCTTATAGCCCTGAAAGCGCGTTCGGCTCATTAAATTCGTGTAAACGTTTTTACGACATAAAGTTGAAGATGGCTAATTATACCGCAAATTGAATGGGCCCTCACAATGGAGACTAATCCTTCATTCTTTGTTGGAGATTTACGGTTCAAGCACATTCTTTTCAGTTTAAAAAAAAGCCCTGATAAAAATTGACTGAAAATACAAAGCACCGCTACAAATGGGTTGTGGCTGCTTTTTTTTTCACTCGTGTGGGTGACTCGACCTAAATTTAAAATCCTCGCCGCCGTCTCGACTGGGGCATCTTCTTCGGGTGAAGAAGACACTTGTTGGAGGTTGTCTTTGTGGCAGTTGCATTCACTGTCACTGGGCCTTTGTTAAAAGACTTCGCCAATAGTCCTTTCAGCAGGGGATAAAAATTCTATACGTTTGGCTATGAGATTGAAGTAGATTTTTTTTTACTGACAGGAACATAGCAAAAGATAACGAACAATCGTTTAAAACAGGGGTGGCCAACCGAAATGATCTTGCGCGTCACTTTGGAAATGTATCATAACTCCGCGGGCAGCATATAAAATTATATATCTTCATATTAAATTTAGAACCACTATAGACATTTTTGGAGTGATAAATTGAAACATAATGAGTTATTATTTTTGTGTTTACTATTACTCTTACATGTAAACATAGATAATATAATAATAATAATGATACTAAACGCACATTGTAAAGAAATATATAACACTAAAAATAAAATATAATAAATATATAAATATAAACGAGAAAAAAAATGAAATCATTAAAAAATATTTATTTTAATAGTGCGGTATTTGTTTCTCCACCCTTTCACGTAGCCTTTGCAAATCTATCTCAATTTTGATATTTGCGCAAGGTAATTGGTGTTTATCGTAATTGGTGATTATCATTATTGGTGTTGCATCGTAATCATATTTTCAAGGCATATCAACAAATTATATTTTGTTTCTTGGGGCCTGATGGCGGAGTGACTAGCGCACGGTACCACTGGTTTCGGGTGGGAGTCCCTGAGATGCCTTGGATGTTTGTAGTGGTTCGGAATCCACTTTAAACCGTTGGTCCCGGTCTAACATGATCGTAGAGCTTTGCGAGGGTATTGTTGTTCCGCGTCCGTAGCTTGTTTTCAAGATACATGCACCCCCTGGGTTGTGCTAAGTGAGTAACGTTGGTGCCGCCCGTGCTTATGGTATAAAAGACAACTGTCTAATTATTTGCTAGCTGCATTAGAAAAAAAGAAAATAAAAAAAAACATTTTTTTTCTTCTGAAATTAAAAGGATAGGACATTTGCTATAAAAAAAAAATAAATAAAATAAAAAAAAAAAAAAATAAATAAATAAATAACGCTTCAAAATCAAATAAAAATAATAAAATAGAATTTCGGGACTGGGAACGCCTACCCCCCCCATTTCTATACTCCATGTTCAGCTACCACACTCTTTCAACAATTTAAAACTACGTTATGGCTTCTGCAGTTGATCCCAAATTGTACCGGATTTTTAATTTTTAAAATTTTAAATAGATAAAATTTATTTTTATAGATATTTATTTTTCATTTTGACCTTCCTTTTTTACGTATGTTTTATTTTCTGAGTACTATTTTAAATTTTTAGAAAGCTTTATTTTTTATCATGCTAACACTTTAAGCTGCCAATTGTGAAATAATATTATTAATATGAGGAGGGTAAAGGGTCTTAAACCTATTGGTACTTCGTGATCGGTACCCCAGTTGCCAGTTAATATATGTTGGTATATTTTTGTTTTTCTAATCGGGAACTACTTTTTCATGTTCGTTTAAATTAATTTCCTTCATTTTCTTCTTCTAATAGTTTCAAAGATTATGCTTATTCGATGTTCTCTTAATAATTCATTTTGAATTGAATATATTATTTGAAACTCCAGATCTACATTATTTTCAAAATTTTCGTTCTTTTTTCGATTTTCTTTTATTACATAATAATAATAATAATAAGTATTTGAAAATTTATCTTCAGTTGTACCTGTTTATTATAGTAAAGAGTTATGATATGGCATATATATTAGACCCTATAGGGCCTGAATGGCCGAGTGGCAAGCGCTCTGGCGCTCGGTACCACAGGTTTCGGGTTCGAGTCCCGGCGGTGCCATGATTGTTTGTAGTGGTTCGGAATCCACTTTAAAAAGTAGGTCCCGGTCTAATAGGATCGTAGAGCATTGTTACTCCGCGTCCGTAGCTTATCTTCAAATTACACGCGCCCCCTGGGTAATGCAAAGTGAGTACGTCTGTGCAGCACTTGCCTTAAGGCATCCAAGACGTCCATGTCTGTGTTTGCCAGCTGTATTAGAAAGAAAAAAATTATATATATATTAGACCCTATAATCATTGTTGATAAGTTGAAGTGTGCTTTTTGAACTAGAAAACAAACTGCATCTTAATTCTTCATCATCATATCTAGTTAAAGGTCGTAACTGTGCTGTAAAAGACGTCGAAAATACAGACATTACTTTACATTCCCAGACTGAAATTGGAGGGATGTCAGTTAAATTTCTTTCGTTGATAGGGGTTCTTAACTCTTTTTGGTTCCACGAATCCCGATCTTAAGTAAAACGCAGACCGCAGACCTCTTTCCCTGAATAATACCAACTGAAATAGATTTTATAAATAATTAAGTTTTATTAAAAACGATTAACAAAAAAAGTGAGATGGATAGAGTAGATAGAGAAGAGATGGATAGAGCAAATTTTGAATTTGAATTTAGTTTAAATATATATCGTTCATATTTTATGCGAAATGTATATTTAAGTTCAAATTGTAAATTATTGAATGTGCAATGAAAGGATTTATACAATGAATATAGTTTTGCCATTTTATTTACTTTTTTAACTTATTCTTATAATTCAGAGTTGCCTGATGGCCAATTGGCTAGCTCTCTGGCCTTTGGTACCACAGGCTTCAGGTTCGAATCTTAACGGTGGAATGAATATTGATTAGTGATTCGGAATTCACGTTAAACTGTCCCGATCTAATTAGCCCAAAGTGTCCACAAAATGACCGTAGAGGGATAAACCAAACCAAACCAAATCAATTAAATTTGATATAACAGAAAACAATCTATAATTTATTCTATCACAAATACTATTATAATGAATTGCGTGCATGTGAGTTGAGATATGCTAGATTTAGTTAGAAGTCGATGAAAATAAAGATAACATCCAAACTCCCTGACCTTTGATTAAGGACCCATGATCTAGATTTCGAGTTGATAATCATTTCCATTGCAGTCAGCATCTGGTTGCGCTCTACGAATTGCTCTATCCGACTCTGCATCTGGCTATGATCCAAGACAGTGTTGCATTATAAAATCAATGTAAAAAAAATAGAGATAATGATTTTTTTCTTTTTCTCATTCAAACTCCCTGACCCTAGATTAGAAGTTAATGAAATTAAAAATGATAGTTTTTCTTTTTCTCATCCAAATTCCCTGACCCTTAATTAAGGATCCATCATGTAGATTTCGAGTGGATAATCATTTCCATTGCAGTCAGCAGTGTTTCTGATTGCGCCATGCGAATTGCTCTATCCGACTCCACATCTCATTATGCATCTGGCTGTGATCCAAGAGAGTGTTACATTGTAAAATCAATGGTAGAACTAGTCTCATTAAAACTGTCTTCCTTCATTAAGTTGGATTAATTACTTATTAATTAATGTAGTTTTATTAAAAACGAATAAAAAATAAGTGTGATACCGTAGAATGAACACGTTGAAGTATCTTTTACTTTTTTATTATTTAAATTTTACTTTTAAAAAGCTTTCCAGTGCGAATGATGTTATTTTTTTTCAATAAAATTTGAATAGCCTGAGGGCCAATTGGCTAGCGCTCTGGCCCGTTGGTCTATAGATCGGTATAATATCGGTATCGGGCCGATATAACAGTACAGTAACGTTGGTACTATACCGTTATATTCAGGCTCGAATCCTGGCGATGGTATTAATCATGATTATTAGTGGTCCGGCATTCACGTTAAATTGTAGGTCCCCAAAGTGTGCAAAAAATGACCATAGAGCGATAAACCAAGCCAAATCAATTAAATTTGATGTGTCAGAAAGCAATCTATAATTCATTCTAGATGAGATATAACAAATTTAGAAGTTGAAGAAAAGAAGGATAGTGATTTCTTTTTTCTTTTTCTCGTCCAAACTTGATCTAGATTTCGAGATGGTAGGCAGTTCCATTTCCATTGCAGTCAGCAGTGTTTTTGATTACGCCATACGAATTGCTTTATCCGACTCCACATCTAATCATGCATGTGGCTGTGATCCAAGAGAGTGCTACATTGTAAAATCAATGGTAGATCTATCCTCATTAAAACTATATTTCCTTCATTGAGTTGCATTATCCCGTGTAACACATAATCCGAACAGCTTCTGGTCTTTCTGTTCGTCCTCCAGATGATGGTGCATTTCTCAAACAACTCTTCTTCTGAGAAAACGGAAGCGAAACAAGGCGAGTTACCCCTGAAAACTCCCTGGCCCTAGATTAGAAGTCGATGAAAATAAAGATAATGATAAAGATTTTTCATCCAAATTCCCTGACCCTTGATTAAGGATCCATCATCTAGATTTCGAGTTGATAATCATTTCCATTACAGTCAGCACTGTTTCTGATTACGCCATACAAATTGCTCTATCCGACTCCACATCTCATTATGCATCTGGCTGTGATCCAAGAGAGTGTTACATTTTAAAATCAATGGTAGATCTAGCCTCATTAAAACTATTCTCCTTCATTAAGTCGTATTCATTGCTTATTAATTAGTTTTATTAAAAACGATTAATAAATAAGTATGAACACATTGAATTATCTTTTACTTTATTATAATTGAATTTTTATTTTTAAAAACTTTTCAGTGAGAATAATGTTATTTTTCGTCAATGAAATTTCAGTGCCTTGATGGCCAATTGGCTAGCGCTCTGGCCGTTGGTACTATAGATAGGTATCGGTATCGAGCCGATATAACGATATAGTACTGTAGTATATTCAGGCTCGAATCCCGACGATGGCATTGAGCGTGATTATTAGTGGTTCGAAATCCACATAGATCCAATATAGGACAATCCAATCCAGTATAGGCCCCCAAAGTGTGCAGAAAATGGTCGTAGAGCAATAAACCAAACTAAATCAATTACATTTAATATAACAGAAAGCAATCTATAATTCATTTTAGATGTGATATACAAAATTTTAGATTTAGTTAGAAGTCGATGAAAATAAAGATAATGATTTTTTCTTTTTCACGCTCAAACTTAATCTAGATTTCGAGATGGTAATCATTTCCATTGCAGTCAGCAGTGTTTCTGATTGCGCCATACGCATCTCATTATGCATGTGGCTGTGATCCAAGAGAGTGCTACATTGTAAAATCAATGGTAGATCTATCCTCATTAAAACTATCTTTCCTTCATTGAGTTGCATTATCCCGTGTAACACATAATCCGAACAGCTTCTGGTCTTGGGCAGATGATGGTGCATTTCTCGAACAGCTCTTCTTCCGAGAAAACGGAAGCGAAACAAGAAGGTGAGTTACCTTCGCCTTGGATCCTCCATCGCATTCTGACACGCCACTGGGGAAAGTGATTCCTGAGGAGCGTTGACATCTCTGTTAAGGAAAGCGCGTCCAGACAAAAGGATTTTTTCCCAACAAAAACGGGGTTACGCGTCTGGGAGCCGAGAGACAGACGACCGCCTTGCGTCATCTGGGGGCTTTCTATTTTGGGAGATTCCTCGTTGACATTTCGCGGTCGTAAGGGAGTGAAAAAAAATAAATAAATACAACAATAATGAAAAAAAATCTGTTAAGAATGGGTTTCTGCTCGATGTTCCCGGCTTTTCCAAATCTTCTTCTTCTCCTTTAAGATTTTCCATCTGGAAATCGGGATTATTTATTTGAATATATTGCCAACGTAATTTTTATCATGTGGGATATCTTCTGCGTTGTCTGACGTAGAGGACATTTTTTTTTTTTTTTTTTTTTTTTAATATGGTTTAATTTAGCCGACTTGCGTTAGTTTAAATGGAGATATATTTCTTGGTTTTTAATTCAGTCCATTTAATTTTTAAAAAAAAATGCTTGAGTTCTTTTTCGCGTAAATTTTCAAAAAATAAGTGTATCGTAATCAAAATTTCTGTCAATATGAATCTTGTCAATCTGAATAATTTTTATCATGTTGGGATATCTTCTGCAATGTCTGTCGTAGAGAATATTTTTTAAGATGGTGTAATTTAGTCAGCTTACGTTTGTTTAATGGAGATATACTTCTTGGTTTTTAATTCAATCTGTCCGTTTAATTTAAAAAAAAAAAAAAAATTTCTTGTGTTCCTTTTCGCGTAAATTGATTTTTTAAAAAACAAGTATATCATAATGAAAATTTCTGTCAATCTGAATTATTTCAATGAAAGATTTTAATATTTAATGACTCTTTATTGACACTTATTTGTTTTCTTATCGTAGTCGAACATTTTTATAAATCTTGACATA
This sequence comes from Caerostris darwini, assembly GCA_021605075.1. NCBI lineage: Eukaryota > Metazoa > Arthropoda > Arachnida > Araneae > Araneidae > Caerostris > Caerostris darwini. Next base: position 238,960 of record BPLQ01015574.1, read on the forward strand.
AAATAGATATTTCGAAATGAATTAAGAGGAAGTTACGTCTATTCAATATAGACGTAACTTTTGAAATTATCAGAAGAAAATGCTGCAAATTAATTTAATCGAATTTAAAAAAAGTAGTTCTCTAATAGAAAAACAAAAATATACCAACATATATTAAATGATAATACTATTATATTACAAAGTAATTGATATTTGTTTTATTTATTTTATAAATACGACAAAAGTAGAAAAGGGGCGTGATGGCCGAGTGGTTGGCGCGCGTTACCACAGGTTTCGGGTTCAAGTCCCGGCGTTGCCATAGATGTTTGTAATGGTTCGGAATCCACTTTAAACCGTTGATCCCGGTCTAATAGGGTCGTAGAGTGTTGTGGGGGTAGTGTGTCTGGCGTCCGTAGCATATGTTCAAGTTACACATGCCCCTTGGGTAGTGCTAAATGAGTAACGTCGGTGCAGCCCTTGCTTATGGCATAAAGATTAACTGTCTGTGTATTGCCAGCTGCATTAGAAAAACAACAACATATTTTGCTTCTTAATAATGATTTGTGTATCCGAGTACTATTTGACGACTTATTTCATTTGCAGTTTGAATTTTATTTTACTTTATTTGTAGACTTAATATTTTTAAAGCTCATTTGTGAATGCATCTTCTATTGCATGACTATCTTAACAGAGCGTTAGTACATTATTGCTGCCGTTGCAAAATTTATGCTGATAAAATTAATATAAAATTCGGATACTTTATAAAATTCATTAACCCTTTGCACTCGAGAGCTCCAGAGCGGAGCCATTAAAAATTTATCTTCAAGCTCGATAAAATTTTTTTTAATTAACAAAAAAAAAATTAATTATTTAAAAAATTAAAATTAAATTTTAATTAATTAAAATTTAAATTAAAGTTTAAACATTTTTGCATCGAGTGCAAAGGGTTAAATTTGAAGCTTAATAATATATGACTTATTGCTTGTATTTAAAGTAATTTATTTTGATGTAAAAACTTTGAATAATTTTGGACATGATATTTTATCTACCCGATTTTTTATTTTCTTGGTATATAAAATGAACAATTTGAATTTTTCAGTGAATGGTTTTAATATTTACTAACTCTTTATTAACACTTATTTATTTGATTATCGTAGTCGGGCAATTTTTATAAATCTTGACATAAAAATTGAATATAAATTTCTTATCAATTTAGGTTTATTCAGCCTAATACGTTTTCAAAAAATTAAGACAAAATAAAAAATTGTGGTTGAAAAAATTTTTATTTATTGGAATTTGAAGTTATTTAATAAAACCATTAATCAAACGATGCTTTACAAATTAGGTACAAAAAAAAAAAAATAAAAAAAAATAATAAAAGGCTTATTTTCTGACTTGGAATTTTTTTTTTCCTAATGCAGCTGGCAAATACCTAGACAATTATCCTTATGCCATAAGAAAGGGCTACACCGACGTTACTCATTTAGCACTACCCAGGGGGATGTGTAACTTGAAGATATGCTACGGATGCGAGTAATGTCCCCCCCGCAACGCTGTACGATCCTATTAGACCGGGACCTATTGTTCAAAGTGGATTCCGAACCACTTCAAACACCCATGGCATCCCCCGGGTCTCGAACTCGAAACCTGTGGCCCTAGGTAGAAAAAAAATAGGAAACATATCAAAAAACAAATTATTTGAGTTCAATGTGCAATCACCTATACAGGCATGACAGCGATGTTCCGCTTTTAAAATGACATTTATTTAGCAAGTTGGCAGCAATGCTCATTTCTTTCCCAATGCAGTTCAAAGACCCTGAATGGTTGCAAGATGCGTGTTAAGTGCAGCAATATATCTCCCTAAAGTATCCCAAACATGCTCAATCGACTTTAGGTCTGGAGAGTGTATTTGCCAACCCTTACACACAATAGTTCACTGAAGAAGTTAATTCTTCACCAATTAATCTCTGTGTGGATCTGGCATTATTATTTTGTAAAGATAAAGGTGCCACCAACTTCACTTGCGTAAGGATGGACAATTGGATCAAGAATGTCGTGTTTATATAACTGAACTATAATTCTTTAGAGATACCTGCTGATACACATAAATTGCACACATTAAATCTTTCTACGATTGTGACTTGAGAAAATAGTGTGGGTTACCGCCGGACTAATAATCTTGAGTTACTACTTATCAAATGAAAGCTCGGCATCAGTAAAAAATTGATTTCATTGCACTCCATTTGTGTGTGAATCTTTTCATTTCGGTGGCATGATGTAAAGGGTATACACAATGCCTAAAGCCCTTTCTATAGTCCTTTGTATACAATCCTTACATGACTTCGTTATTTCTTCGTACTATATACATTTTCGTGAAACCTCCCATGTTCAGTTGACCTGGACACCAGCTTTCCAAATTGGCTGATACAAGTTTGGTTTGGTTTGGTTTGCCGCTCTACAGTCATCTTGTGCACACTTTAGGCTATACAGACCGGGACCTACAGTTTAAAGTGGATTCCGAACCACTACAAACACCCATGGCACCGCCGGGACTCGAACCCGAAACCTGTGGTGCCGAACACCAGAACACTAGCCACTCGCCATTCAGGCTGATACAAGAGAAGATCCGACTTGGGTTGGGATAGTGGTTTTGTGTTTATTTTCAGTTAATTGCAAATAAATCATATGCGACTCTTATAACTCTAAGCTTTTCTCTGCTATACTTTCTGGTAGCTGATTCTTGAAATGCATCTCACTGTTTATGAATTACAAAAGGGATCGCATTCAATCATCTTACTACATATTCGCTCCGGCCTGCTTTTATTCGCCAAATAGCTTTTCATCTTTGTTCTTCTTATAAATGATGTCGAGCACTCATGTGTAAAACATCACTGTCTTTAAATTTCAGTTCACAGTTTCTACAGAGGATCTCAGACATTTTTATAACGAATTTGACTTTCTGGATGCATTAAATTGGGGGTGGAGGAACAACCTTGAACCATTGGCGTAACAGTTCCAGGGGGGGGCAAGGCCTTCTGCCTATTAGCAAATTTCGAGACAGTAGATGTTTCCTTTTCACAAGATGTTTGTTTTCTTGACAGGCTGGTTATCAGACCTGCGCCCAACGCTCTACAATCATATTAGACTGGAACCTACGGTTTAAAATGGATTTCGAACCACTCTAAACATTCATGGCACCAAAGGGACTCGAACCCGAAACCTATGAGCGCCAGAGCTCTACTCATTCGGCCATTAGGCTCTAATTATCATGTGCATCATTAAAATTACCCATTGTCTTAAATGATCGCTAGAAAATAAATTGGAATTTTTGAAGTCTGAAAAGAAGAATGTATATTTGAGCTGAAAATAAGAAAGCTTTAGTCTTGAGTTTTTACCTTTATTTGATTATTAGAAAAAGATGTGAACAATATGATTTTAATATCTCGACAAGGAAAATAAATGACATAATTAATAAAAAAGGAAAAGGAATGTCAAAGATTGCGTTTAACTGAGAAAAATGCTTATCCAACAAAGGTACGACACCTCGTATTATATCCAAATACGCACCTCATAATTAAAAAAAAAAAAAAAAATCTCCCTTTCCCCAAATAACCATCGCAAAACCTTTAAACATCTTAATAGAAACTGCAAACAAAATTATAAAATCTGATTTTATTCTGATTTAAAGCTAACAAAAAAAAAAAAAAAGTTTATTGATTAACCATGAAACATTTTTCTCAGCTTAAAACTATGTGGAGATTGTTGTATAAAAATTTTTGGCCGATAAAAAATGGATCTAATGTACTTATAATTGATGAGGTTGAGGTATATTTAACTGATTACAATAGAAAAAAAATTAATTATTATCGCCAAAAAAAAAAAGCATAATAAGTTGATTCAGAGAAAAAAAGGAAAATTTTGCTGTAGGGTTTGGGTTTTTGATAATTACTGGATTCTCTTTTAATGGAAAACTTAAACAAATGTAGAAATTGTTTCATTATTATCATTTATTATCATGATTTTATCATTATTATCATTAAAAAAAAAAAAAAAAAAAAAAAAAACTTTTTATCGCTTCAACCAAACTACTTTTACGTGTTAAATAAGTTCCATCAAAATCAGGCTACCTGTCAAACCTCTGAATTTGCTGCCATGTATTTGTTTGAAAGAAAGAAGAAATAAAACCGGAATCGAGGTTATTATACATTGTTTTGTCTACTGTTTATTTGGACATTCAAAAAAAAAAAAAAAAAAAACCCTTTTTTTTTTTTTTTTTTTTTTTTTGTACTGGCATGCCAAAAACTTTGGATGTACTCAGCAAGAATGTTGTGCAAAAACAACCGTGATATTTTAAGAAAAACTGCTTTTTTTTTCCTCGGAAATCAAGATTGATTATAAGGGCTACCAGATTGAACATATTAGAAAATGAAATATCTTTGTTTTATATATATATATATGCATTCAAAATCGTTACCAAAATGGATGAACAGCCCCTGTAATTACAGAGACTGCAAACTCTTTTAAAGCCTGCTTTGTGTTAAACAACAGCAGCTACACCAATGTACATTATTATATTCTGGTGGGTGGCCTAAATGGCCGATTATTATCCAGCGCTCGGTGCCACAGATTTCGGGTGCAAGTCCCGTGGGTCTATGGATGCTTGTAGTGCTTCGGAATCCAATTTAGCCGCAGGTCCCGGTTTACTGAAGTGACAAAAGTCATGGGATAGCAATATGCAAATTTTCAGATGGCAGTAGCATCGCGTAGAACAGGTATAAATGCGCAGTGCTTTGGAGCTTTCATTTCTGTTCAAGTTATTCATGTGAAGAGGTTTTGACGTGATGATGACCGCACGACGGGAATTAACAGACTTTGAAATCGGAATGTTAGTTGGAGCTAGACGCATGGGTCATGCCATTTCGGAAATCGTTAGGGAATTCAACATTCCCAGATCCACTGTGTCAAGAGTGTGCCGAGAGTATGAAATTTCAGGCATAACATCCCACCATGGACAGCGCAGTGGTCGACCGCCTGCACTTAACGACCGAGACCGGAGACGTCTGCAAAGAGTCGTAAATTCTAACAGACAAGCAACACTGCGTCAAATAACCGCAGAAATCAATGTGGGACGTACAAGGGACTTGTCTGTTAGAACTGTGCGGAGAAATTTAGCTTTCTTGGGCTATTCCAGCAGAAGACCGACTCGAGTGCCTTTACTGACAGAACGACATCGCTTGCAGCGACTCTCGTGGGCACGTGAGCATATCGGTTGGTCCCTAGATGAATGGAAAACCGTGGCCTGGTCCGATGAGTCACGATTTCAGTTGGTAAGAGCTGATGGTAGGGTTCGAGTGTGGCGCAGACCCCACGAAGCCATGGACCCAAACTGTCAGCAAGGCACTGTTCAAGCTGGTGGTGGCTCCGTAATGGTGTGGGCTGTTTTTTCATGGCATGGACTTGGTCCTCTGGTGCGACTGGACCGAACATTGACTGGAAATGCTTATGTTCAGCTACTTGGAGATCACTTGCAGCCATTCATGGACTTCATGTACCCAAACAACGATGGGATTTTTATGGATGACAATGCGCCATGTCACCGGGCCACAACTGTTCGCGATTGGTTTGAAGAACATTCTGGACAATTCCAACAAATGATCTGGCCACCTAGATCGCCCGACATGAATCCCATCGAGCATTTATGGGACATCATCGAGAGGTTTGTTCGTGCCCAAAATCCTGCACCATCAACGCTTTCACAATTATGGACGTCTATCGAGACAGCATGGCTCAATATTCCTGCAGAAGACATCCAACTACTTGTTGAGTCCATGCCACGTCGAGTTGCTGCACTTCGCTGGGCGAAAGGAGGGCCGACACGATATTAAGAGGTATCCCGTGACTTTTGTCACTTCAGTGTAATATAATTGTAGGGCTGACAACCCAACCCCGTAAAAAATTGTGCGTCACGGAGCCAAGTCAGACTAATGTTAAGATATTGTTAGTCAGTATTTGTTATTTGTTATTGTAAGATATTTTTGTAGTAAATAATTTCCAAATATATTTAGTTAAAATATTTTTAATTAAAAAAATTAAATATATATATATATACTAAATGAGTAACATAAGATAATATATACAAACATAGTATGTAAAATGTTTGATAACTAATATGTGTTAGTATCTTTTAAGAAAATACATATGACGCAACAAAAATTTAAAAAATTGAAAAATTGTCACAGAAAAATAGAAATTTTTCGTCATAAACGGTTTTCATCATGTAATAATACATAAACAATGAGAATAAATAATATATTTTTCATTATCCAAGATTTTTCTAATTTTCTTCAAAATCTAATTCCTTCCCTTTGTGAGAAAACGAAAACGAAAAAACAAAACCTAATCTCATTAAAAAAAATCCAAAAATGCGTGCATTATTCCTTTTTCTCTCCTTTCCTCGTCAGGTGTGGTCTTGACCAACCGCACAGGGTAAATGTCCTCAACGACCTGACATTCTGTGGTGTGGTCCAAAGTCCTGCACCTTGTACCCCGCGTGCTTGAACTTTTTTTTTTTCCTTTTTTTTTTTTTTTCACGAGCTGTTTTTCGCCAGCTTTGTGATTAGCATACCTCTGCCGATAAGGCGCCTGTGTGTCAATATGAGATAACTGGCATGACATTTCGCCGAAAAAGTCACACAAAACGAGGTGTACACACTGTGATAAGTTTTTTTTCTAGTGGTAGATAACGAGGGGTAAATTTTTATATTGGGTAAATGTTTGGTTGGCGTCAGGTTTGAAAAAATGGAATTATGTCTGCCTTTTATCTTTTAAAATTTAGTCTAATCATTGCTATAAATTCAAATTATTCCTATGAATTTTGAGTCAGTTGCTGTTTAAAATTTAGTTTAATCATTGCAATACATTTAAATTATTCCTAAGAATTTTGTCTCAGTTGTTGTTTAAAATTTAGTCTAATCATTGCAATACATTTAAATTATTCCCATGAATTCTGTTCCGGTTGTTTTTTAAATTTTTTAAATTCATGTTTCTTATATATTTAATATATAATGATTTTCATATCTACTTAATATGCACATAAATTCTAATATAATATACATACCAAATCTTCCGATCTTTTAAGATTTTTCTTTAACTATCTACAAAACGCTGTCTGGGCCTGATAGCCGAGTGGCTAGCGCTCGGTGCCACAGATTTCGGGTTCGAATCCCGTTGGTGCCATGGATGCTTGTAATGGTTCGGAATTCACTTTAAACCGTAGGTGCTGGTCTAATATGAGTGTAGAGCCTTGGTCGTAGGGCTAATAACTCTACCCCTTAAAAAGTCAGTGTAATGGAGCTAAGTCAGACTCTACCTATAGGTGCTCCATCCCAACAGAAGCTCCCCCTCCCTCCTTCCATAAGATCATATGGGTTCTTGGACTTAGTCTATATGTGTTGTCTACCAAGTGGGATAAGAAACAACAGCAAAAAGCTGTCTTAAAAGGCAGTCTCAGACAGTTGTCTTAAATATTTCTGTCTCAAAATGTAGTTGTATTATTTTTTAGTTACAAATAGCTAATGATTTTATTTGATAAGGAATGTTTTCAAAGTGTATGTTGCTCTTCATAATTTGTGTAAAAAAAATGTAACTTATAAATGCTTTCTTTTCTTAATTGTATTCACATTTGTAATTCTTCCATTTCAATACTGTTTCTCCTTTTTAAAGACAAGTGTTTAAATTAACAATGTAGTCGTGCTTTGGATTAAAGATTTTTAAAGGTATGAAAGTTGATATAAGTTCGTTTTGATGCTTGAGGCTACTTGCACCGAAAACTGAGTTCTTTTTCAAAAATATATATAAATGTTCTCCATATCTGAAATAAACATAAAATTTCATATGAATCTATAATAGTAAGTTCATATGAATCTGAAAAATCTATAAAAGTTCACATGAATTTCGTAAGCTGTGGTAAAATATTAGAACATATTAAGCCATATAATATGCTTATTGGCTTAATATTTGTAGATACGATGCCATATACAACATATTAAGCCATTAATTACCATATAAGGCATTCATCCATTGCAGTTTTATTGGACAATTAGGACGGCGGTCAAACTTGTTTCATGCACAGTTTCAGAAATTTTGATATGTAATTCAGAAAGTTTTGTATTCGCATTCACTGAAATGCTATATAATCATCTTAAATATAGATAATTTTAAAGTAAAATAAAACATTATTTTTTTGTTTTGAAATTTAAACTTATTACACAATAACCCCTCGTTATATTGCGTGCCTAATATATAAAATAACGTGGGGCTTGATGATTTTGATGTACATTCAAAATTTCAAATTCGAACTTGAAGGGAAAATTTGTGAAAATTTATCAATTTTGTAATTAGCTTCAGTTAATTAGTACTCAAAATGTATTAATTAAAAGTTAAATTAAAAAATTAATTTTAATATAAAAATTAATTAATTTAATCAAAGTTATTAATTAAAAGTAAATAAGCATACTTTTTAAGAAGTGTGGAATAGAATCACTGTAATTTTTTCTTCATTTTGTATTTGTTGTGTAAAGGCCTCTTTAATGTCACTCAATGAATCACATTATACATTGATATGTACAGATATGATAAATATGCATATTTTAATTACTTTATTTTACTTTTGGTAAGTGTATTAAAAATTAAAAGAACTGAAGATTATATTATTCTTACATTTGGGTCGAATTGTAATTAATAGAGAAATTTTGTTAAAAATATGTAAATGTTTTATTATTTTCATATATTTCCTATTCCTTTTTCTGCTTTAAATTTTCTCTTTGTTTATATATCAGAAAGCATTTTAAAGGTTACTGCTTACTCTCTAAATAACTAATTAATAACATTGGTCTGCGATAATCATTTGTAATCATTTCTGAATGTCTGTTTCTTTATTAGAACAGGCATGTACAAACATAAGGAATACCAAGGCCTATATATATATATATACTCATTGTAACAAACCAGCGGGCCAGACATAGGAAAAAAATAACCTTTATCAGATATTTATTTCATATATATATACTAGCGCTCTGGTGCTCGGTGGCACAGGTTTTGGGTTCGTGTTCCGGTTGTGATATTGATGTTTTTAGTTGTTAGGAATCCACTTTAAGCCGTAGGTCCCAGTCTAACACGATTATAGAGCGTTGGACGTAGGCCTGATAACACTACCCCGTAAAAAGAAACCGTCTCCTATCTCGAAATCTGCCAGTAGGCAGACAGCCTTTCCCCACCATAGGGCTGTTGCACCAATGAAGAAGAAGATGTATGTATATATATATATATATATATATATATGTATAATATAAAATATTATATAATGAAATGTATATAAATATGTACAACAAAACTATAGAATAAGAAAAAAAAATTGTATTGGACAAGGAACTTTTCAGGAAACACAATTTTGTATAACAGAGGTATAATAGTATTCGCCATACACACATATTTAATATCTAGTGAAACCCATTAAAAATAATTATAAAGCGCAGAAGAACGTGAAATTTGAAAATTAATTTATTCAAATCTGAAGTGCGCTGAAGCTACAATAAATATAAACTGTGCTATAACAGGTGTCACAAATCAGATAAAGGAATAAAAAAAAGTACACATAAATATTAATTCTTATTTCCTGAAGATAGCTTTATTAAAAAAATTCGAACCCTTTAGATAAATGACTGGATCCCAAGATAAATCGAGCGAACTATGCCTAAATTATTTCGTGTTGCAGAGAGAATATTCCAAGAGATATAGATTATTGACTTTATAATTTGACTTATAATATTACACTACTACGTAATGTTGACTTAATTATATTAACTTTATAGGCGGGGAAAAAGCTATCATTCTAAACAGTTTTTCAAAAATTTGTGGGCTTTTTTGGCATCTTTTCATCGTAACCTTTTTTTTTTTATTAGTATTAAAATTAACGCAGAATTCAAGAATTTCTGGGATTGAATGCATGACGATGATCAATTAGGTGATGATTAATTTACACACAGAAGTAGTGCGGTATCCCCATAATTACTATGAAGAAGGATTATATTTATTTATATATATATATATATATATATATATATATATATATATCTATATATAAAGAAGGATTATATACATACATAAAGAAAACAATCAAAAATCAAAAGAAAACTGATAAGCTATTCCACTTATGAAGCCCTTTCACCTCCCATTTTAAGTTTGTAAATTACTTATTATGTTTGTTTATTATTCATATGTGTAGAATTTCTCCTTATTTTTGATTCAGGGTTTTAGTGTGTACTGTTTTTAGAATAGTGTAATTCTAATTTTGCTAACAATTTGAATGTAGGACCCTCTTGATCTCTAAAGCCTAGTTAGCCTATAGAAAAATCCGGCCCTGAACACGATCTTTCTGCTTACCAAACGCCACAACAGTATTCACTACACTTTATCATTTGACAAATACAAATATTGAAAGAGTGAGCAGTTAGAATTGCATTGACAGATTAAAAAAAATGAGCACAAATATTTAAACAAAATATACAATGACAGGGTGTGAAACAAGTTGCCTAGGAAAGCTGTAAAAAAAAGTGGGGGGCAAAACTCAAAAGAAATACTTATAGAAGCACGAAATTATAACATTCTGAGGATAGCTTTCTCATAGAATGCGTATCCTCGGTATATTTTATTTCTGCTCGCTTGATGATTGGATTCAAGTCAAAAACACATTCAGCAGTGTATTCCGATAACACGGCGTAAACAAAATAGCCTTGCCGTTTAGAGTCGGTTAGTCACAGGACTAAAGAAAATATATATATATATATATGTACACAATTAAAGAAAAATGATGCAATATCATAAAAAGAAAAATTATTTATTGCAGGTCATTGCATTCATATAAAATGTGTTTGGTTCAATTGCTTACGAGTAATCATGCGAAAAAATAATGAGTCAAACATTTTCTATTTTTCAGTTTGCCAATATTCTTGGCTCAAACTGTTTTTTCACAAATTTGTGTTAATCCAAATAGGTTAACGATCTATAAAATATGCAATAGTGGCAACAAACTTGTGCCGATAGTCAACAAAATCGAGACTTGTATAAAACGTTGTTGACAGGAGTTCTTATCTCCTATTTTGCAATGAAGTAAAGAAAATCATTAAAGAAGTATTTTTTTTATATTTAAATGTTTCTATTTTTATAAATTAGATCCGAGTCTAATTTCATGTTTTTATCTTTTATCAAAATTTGAATTTCGGTTTGCAAAAAATTATCTATCGTATAACTTTAAAAAAAAAAAATAGTATAGTATTACGGGACAAGATCCATGCATTTCTATTTCAGAAAGATTCGAAAGGGTTATTTATTTATTTCTGTGTAATACAATGATATAAATTATGGTTTAAAAAATGCGTAGTTTGCAAATAATTTTTCTCGCGAGGGAAAAAAAAAAAAAAAAAAAAAAAAAAATAGTCCGCTTGGGTTAAGAAAAGTATTTAAATATTTTAATTATTGTCTTACAAAAATGCTCATACTTCAATCTATTGAAGCGGCCTGATGACAATTGGCTAGCGCTTTGGCATGGATCCTTGTTAATGGCTCGGAAACCACGTTGAGCTGTAAGTCCCGGTCTAATTAGCCTAAAGTGTGCAAAAAATGACCGTAGAGCGGCAAACCAAACCAAATCAATCGGTTGAATTTTAAAAAAATCAAAAATGTTTGTCGCATGCTCCCATGATTTCCAAAATATTTATCTTCATCAACTTTTCAGGAAACGTGATTGCTAGAAAATGACGCAAATAAACTTCTAATAAAGATGAAATTCAAGTATGTTATCATTGAAAACATAATGCCGTACTTCCATTCAGTTAATTTTGTATGATGTTGTACCTGTTATAAAAGCGGTTTATGGAATGATATTTCTTCCAAGTAGATGTTGTCAGAACCAACGCAGCACTTGAAGAAGGTTTATTAAAACATCACGTGCAGGTTTATTTCTTTATGAAGGCAAATATGGCACAATAAAGACCTATAAAATATGACACGATTAAAATCAAGTCAAAAATTTGTGTCGCATGTCCCCATGATTTCCAAAATATTTATCTTCATCAACTTTTCAGGAAACGCGATTGCTAGAAAATGACGCAAATAAACTTCTAATAACGGTGAGGCTTAAATATGTTATCATTGAAAGCATAGTGCCTCATATCGTCGGTTATTTTTGAATGATGCTGTACGTGTTAATAAAAGCGGTTTATGGAATGGATATTCTTTTCCAGTCGTGCCACTTTCTCTTCCAAGTAGACGTTGAAGAAGGTTTATTAAAACGTGTCTTGAGCAGGTTTATTTTTTTATGGAGGCAAATATGGCACAAAATGGAAACAAATAAAATATGGCACAATAAAAATCAAGTGAAAAATTTGTGTCATATGTCCCTATGATTATCAAAATAATTATCCTCATCAATTTTGCGCTCTTGCTGGAAAATGGCTTGCAAATAAACTTCTAATAATGCAGATGAGGTTCAAGTATGTTGCCATTAAAAGCATAATGCCGCATATCGTACTTTTATTTTTGTGTGATATTATACCTTTTAATAAAAGCAGTTTATGGAATGGATATTCTTTTCCTGTCGTGCCACTTTCTCTTTCAAGTAGACGTTGATGAAGGTTTATTAAAATATCAACTGTCTCGAGCAAGTTTATTTTTTTATGGAGGCAAATGTGGCACATTAAAAACCTATAAAATATGTCACAATAAAAATCAACTCAAAAAATTGTGTCATATGTCCCCATGATTTCCAAAATATTTATCTTCATTAACTTTTCAGGAAACGCGATTGCTAGAAAATGGCGCAAATAAACTTCTAATAATACAATGAGGTTCAAGTATGTTATCATTAAAAGCATAATGCCTCATATGATCAGTTATTTTTTTGTGATATTGTACCTGTTAATAAGAGCGGTTTATGGAACGATATTCTTTCCCAATCGTGCCACTTTCTCTTCCAAGTAGATGTTGAAGAAGGTTTATTAAAACATCACGTGTCTTGAGCGGGTTTAGTTTTTTATGAAGGCAAATATGGCACAATAAAAATCAAGTGAATAATGTGTGTCATATTATGCCATTTATGTTCCTATGATTCTCAAATTAATTAGCCTCATCAATTATACACTCTTGCTAGAAAATGGCGCAAATAAACTTCTGATAATGCAGATGAGGCTGAAATATGTTATCATTAAAAGCATAATGCCACATAATAGTACTTCCATTCAGTTATTTTTGTGTCATATTGTACCTGTAAATAAAAGCGGTTTATGGAATGATATTCTTTTCCAGTTGTACCACTTTCTCTTCCAAGTAGACGTTGTTAGAACCAGCATAGCACTTGGAAGAAGGTTTATTAAAACATCACGTGTCTCGAGCAGGTTTATTTTTTTGTGTGAAGGCAAATATGGCACAATAAAAAAGCAAGACACGAAGAAAGGTGGATGTTTTTTATTTCTTTCCTTGGGCGTGTGCCCGTCCGTCCCTATTGTCCGTGGTCGAGCTTAGCCACAAGCCGGTGATCACAGCCGCCATAGGTGACCGGCGGTCGGTGACGGTCCCTGACACTTTGTGGACCATTGAGCCACCCGGAGTCAATTAACTGGCCGGTCACGCTGTTTATCTTTCTTGTAGGTTCTTCTCTCTTCTTGTTGGAGATTGAATCCCTATTTTTTTCTTTCCCTTCTTCTACAGACTTCTAACTCTTTTAGTCTTCTTGTGTTTGTCAGTGAGCAAGCTTCAGAATTCGGGGTGTTTTTTTTGCAGAGGTAGCCGGACCGAAAAGACGCGCGTGTATGTCGCCTTTTTTTGATAGTTATTTGTTTAAGTATGTTGGTTTTTATTATTACGCTTGGGGAGTTTAATTTCTCCCTAGAGGCAATTTTTTTTTTTTTTTTAAAGTAAAGTGCGTATATAAAAAAGAATCATTTTTTTTTCTTTGAATAATAAGTATCGGTATGTTTTACATACACAGCAATTCAATGACCCAGAAAAAAAATTAGTTGTAATGTCCACATATGCGGAGCTTGAATGGCTGAATGTCTAGCGCTCAGTGCCATATGGTTCGAGTCCCGCCGGTGCCACAGATGTTTGTAGTGGTTCGGAAACCGTGGTTTAAACCGTAGGTCCCCGTCTAATATGATCATAGAGCGTTGTCTAGAGGTTTACTCAGTCTTCAGCCCTCGTGGTTCGTCGGGGCTGAAGACTGACTGACACCGCTAGACAACGCTAAAATTGAAGTTCCATATTACCCTTAGCCATATTCGTCGCTTGCGACGTGGTCCTTTAGACCTGGTGTAGGCTTTACTGAAAAAGGGGAATTATTAATAACAACATGTCCGCAGTATGTAACTGCTACAACTGAGATGATTTTTATATATTCAGATACTGGTACTTAATTAACGTTAACTTAACTTACATAATTTACATATTAACTGACGTATTTTATAGTCTTATCGTTTTTCACAGATGTAGCGAGTTCATCTTGCACAGCTTCTGTTTGGGTCTCCAACATATATTATAATGAGAAGCCCCGTTTGAGGCCCAAAACATCTTTTAAAATGGAATTTTGAAATTCCAACATTCTCAGCAAAGTCTCAAATTGCAAATCGACGGTTTGTTAGCACCAAATCTTTAGCTTTCTGGACGTGAGCTTCGTCGGCTGAGGTGGATGGTCGACCAGAGGCCTCTTTGTCATTTATAAAATTAGTTTTAAATATATGAGTCTACAAAATATTATAGAAAAGATTGCGTAGCATAGATTTGGTTCCATTTTGCTTTTTCTTTTTCATTAATTAGTTCTTTGATTTGAGCTGTTATATAGATAAATAAAAGTAAGGATTGTTGGCCGACTTAATTAAATGCTTTCATAAATGAAATGCTAATAATTAATTACTTGATTAAATTAAATGCTTTCATCTTTTTGAGGTTTTCGGCATGAAGTAATTTACCAAATGTAGCTAAAAAATGTCGAAGAATTGTGCCTTTTTTAAGTAATCTTCAAATCTCGTATTGTGAAATAAATTTTTTATAGTAATATTTTTCTTGATTATTTATATTTTAATTACCACATTTTTAATTTGAATTTTAGCACAACTGAATATAATGCAAAGCTCTATCTTAAGGCTAATAATTGTATTTCAATAAGTAATAGGCACTATTAAATAATACTAAACTAATAATACTAAAAACCAATACAAAACGTTTTATCATTAAATTTCATTACATTAACAATTTAACTGTTAAAATAACGCTTTCTTTATATTTTTCCTCCTTGGTAAAACTTGGAAAAGTATAATATTCATCTGTAACCGCTTATTAAATTTTTTTTTTTGCGGGGTTTTCAAATGGAGTACCTTTACTTGGAGGCGAACTTTCGACATTGCTCCAATGTCTTCCCCCCTTTAGTTTTTTTATGCGTTTGCCCTCCATCAGTAAGTCTTTGGTGCCTAAAAATAGGAGCACGCGTCGCTCGTGTTTTTTTCCCTTTTTCCCCAATTTCCTTGGGGACCCGCGAAAGAATGGCATTAAAGGGGGGCACAAGGGGGTGGTCAACGCGTGTCATATCGGCAAGAAACGGGTGACGAACATTCTAGCATCCGGCAGATGTCACACGATCCGTCATTTCCGTCCCTCCCTCTCTCCTCCCCTCCCCTCTCTCCCTTTTCTGGCAAAAAAGTGCCTTTTCTGGAGAGACTTCAAATTAGTGGGTTTCTTTTTTTTTATTTATACATGCCTGCAATGCTGGGTCTTGTGATAAAATTCCCGTTTGTTACAATGTTTGTAATGCAGAAGAAAAACGTCCTTCAAAATATTGAAAAAGCTTTCTGAAATATTAAACTATAATGCAGAAGTGTCCGAAAATTGCAGACACATTTGAGGTTACAAATAGAAGAATGTCAATGTGATTGTGAAATATTATAGTATAATTTTCAATGTGAGGTTCTTTGACTTCTTGTAGTTAAGAGTACAAGCGAAACTAGATTTCATGTCATGAACTATTTATTGAATCAATAATGGATAGATTTTCTTATTCCTATTTCAATCTACATGATATATGTATTTATTCCAGCTGTGCTCACCAAAATAAAATATATTATGATATTTATTTACATCGGTTATAAATAGTGTTTAAATATTTTGATAATTTAATTCACTTCGTAAAAAAAATTGATTCTTAGGTTTGGTTTGTCGCTCTACGGTCACTTTATGCACACTTTCGGCTACAGTTAGTTACAGTTTCGTTTACAGTTTAATGTGGATTCTGAACCGCTCACAAACATCCATGTCACCGCCAGGATTCGAACCTGAAGCCTGTGGAACCAATTGATATCTTAAGAGAGAATGGAAGATCAAGATTTTTTAATTTTACCATGTTTCATGTTTGTATGTAATTTTATATATGTTTATAAATCAACTTTTGACATGAATTAATTATTATTTTGAATATAAATTCTTTCAAAAACAATTTGTATGTTTTAAGCGATACCATAGTTTAATTGCTTATTATATGATGGTTATAATTATCATTAGTGGCGCAGCAGTCCCATGGTGGGCCAAGGCCGTCTGCCTACTGGCAGATTTCGAGACAGACGATGTTTTCTTTTTACGGAGTAAGGATGTCAGTCCTACGCCCAACACTCTACAACCATATTAGACCGGGACCTACGGTTTAAAGTGGATTCCGAACCACTAGTATGATGGTTGTGATTATAATAAGTTGAGATATATAACAATGAATTATTAATAGATTTTCGAAATCTTCGAATTGTTTCGAAGATTTTAGAATAGGCAAAAAAACCTACCTTTTCGAGAGAGACTTCAAATTAGTGGGTTTCTTTATATATATATATATATATAATATGCATGCTTGCGATGCTGGGTCTTGTGATAAAATTCCCGTTTGTTATAATGCTTGGCAATGCAAAAGAAAAAGTTAAGACAAGATCCTCCAAAATATTGAAAATAAATATTAAACTAAAATGCAAAAGTGTCCGAAAATTGAGGACACATTAGAGAATGTCAAAGTAATTGGGAAATATTATAACTTTCAATGTGAAGTTCTTTGGCCTCTTGTAGTTAAAGTACAAGCGAAAGTCGATTCCATGTACTATTTATTGATTCAATAATGTATATATTTTCATATTCCTGCTATTGTGCCGAAAAAGTAAGACCAATTATTATTTTTTTATCAAAAACTCTTTATTTATTCTTCCAAATTTATTTCATCGCCTTCAAGGTAATCCCCTCCGGACACAATGCGCTTATGCCAACGTTTTTCTCAAACCTCAACGCATGCTAAAAAGTCATCGGCAGGGATGACCTTCAAACCGCGCGGAGATTCACGTTGAATCTCTTCAATCGACTCAAAACAGTGTCCCCGGAGTGGTCTTTTGAGTTAAGGGAATAGCCAGAAGTCGCACGATGTGAATACGGTGGTTGTGGAGAGACAGAGGGAGGGATAAGGGATATTAGGATAAAAAAAATTAGCAATTTAAATTTAGTTTAAATATATATCGCTCATATTTTATGCGAAATATATATTTAAACTAATTTCAAATTGCAAATTCTTGAATGTGCGATGGAAACATTTAGACAATATAGTTGTGTCATTTAATTAATTTTTTTAACCTATCCCTATAATTCAGATGTGTGAATTTTTTAAAAAATTATTTTATTTTATTGTTTTGCTGTTGTTGTTGTAAGTTTTCTTATTTGCAGTGAATGCGACTTTTAATTTGCCACACTTACTAAAATTTGAAAATGGAAAAAAAAAAAAAAAATGTCATTTTATTTATGTTAAGTTTTAATCATAGTCAAATGGTAACAGAATAATGCAAAATACAATTACACATGTTATTTGGAATAGTAGGACTGTTTTTGGCCTCCTTGAATTTTTATAATAATGATAATTATTTTTTTATTATTAATAAAAAAGCATTTAAAAATAAAATTTAAAATTTTTTCTCTGTCATTTTACAAATTGTAAAAACCGTTGCTAATCACTATATACTACGTATAAGCGGTGAATGTAATATGCATATGTTTTACATTGTCTGATTAATTTGTCATTTTGTTACTGAGCACTATGTTTGTCTTAACTAATGAATAGCTAAAAATAGTTTATATTCTTCAAAAATCAAGTCAACTAATTTCATTTATTGCATCTATATTTGGACTTCTAAATTGGCATAATTGGCGAGTTTAATGCAATAATTTATACATTTATTTAAATACTGAATACATTATCTTTTATTTCTTTTGATGCCACCTGGCGACTCCTTTTCTTTCCCCCTAAAATTTGAAAATGAACCAATTAAATTAGCTTATTTAGTGTCTGCACAACTTGCATTCGCTTAAACATAATCTACGTTAAACAAATGGCACTAAATTGGGCCATTATTCTAACTATAAACTTCATAAATAAAAACAAATAACAATTATTTTATTGGCTCATACTTGCACTTGCTTACTTTTTGCAGTTGTCGACTTCTTCATAATCATTCTCAAGATCATTAGAGAGAACTTTCGAAATTGTCCACTTTCTATATTCCCAATCTGTGCTAGGAGCGGATGCCTTTAATCTCGAACATCCATCTGTCATTATTTCGGTAATTCGACTAGAAAGATGCCCTAATGCTCACCGCAGCATCTTCTGCACCTCAAGCCGGTGTTGTAGCCGTTTCCTTAATTATGAGTCGGAGAAATTTTCTTGGGGTTCGGGGCACCGTTCTCTGTGTCCCCCCTTGCCATGTTGCGCTATGCGGCGGGAAGCAGATGTCACGCAAGAAACCCCACGTGCCGCGTGCTTGGATACTTAATTTTCAAATCCCCTCCTCCCCCTTTGTCACGTGCCACTCGTTTGCACGATCATTACGACACTGCCCCCCCCGTCCCACCCTGTACAGCAAATGGCGCATATTGCGCCAGTTCCGGTCAGACGATTTTCTGGAGACAACCCTTTTTTTTTTTTTTTTTTTTATGTGGAGCTGGCCTGATGTCCGCGACTCTGTTGTTTATAATAAATTTTGTTATCTGATAAAGATAATCTTTTTTCTTCTTTTTTTCATTACTATCACTCATACTAAAAAATTGTCTATTTAAATATGTCTTGCGTTATTTTTATTCATCTTTTATTTATTGATAATTTTTAATTTCGGTAGTAATTGTTGAAAAGAAAAGAAAAAAATGGCAAAGTAAATTTATTATTTAATAGGTTTTAATTACGCATTTATAAAAGTTTCTATAAGAATTATTAAATAAATACTTAACTTTGTATACATGTGTTCTCCATCACAACTGTTCTGTGCTGCTATGTTATTTTAATAGTTTCAATGTAACTGCTGTATTAAAACAGTTTTTCATTTATCTGCTCGATATTTGGGTTTTTAAAACAATATTTATGTCAGACTTTTGTGTCTAGAATACATATTTCACCTTTATAATAAAAACAATATTTATTGCCTAGGTTCCTTCATCATTTCTAGGTACAAATGTGAAACTTGTTTCTTTTAATTGCTATAATAAGATCATTATAGTTATCAAAAGGGATTGTAGGAATAATGTGTGTGTTTAATCCATGTCCTGTAGGGCGAGACGGACATCCCTTGAGTAATTTATTCATGAGTGGAGGTAAAGGGGCGGCTTCTGTTGTGATGGAGCACCCCTGAGTAGGAATCTGACTAGGGTCCGTGTTGTCGAAGGAGGAGGGCAGTGACTTCCCAGAGGACTTTTAGGGTGAACTACCTAGCATTTGTGTATCGTATGGGAAGAAACAAGGAAAACTCCCGGCAGGTTTTCCTTGTTTCCTCCCATACGATTCACGTGGCAAGATGGTGAACATCTCAAACGCCATCGAATCTACTCGCTTATTGAAACAGTGTCTACAACAAAGCCGCCGGCGGATTGAACCTCCGCCCTAATGCTCACCAGCGGCGCACGTTGCCACTGAGCCACGAGTCGGGCTTTCTTATTTGCTAACCATGTCATTGCCAAATTCATTTTTTTTTATTTCATTTTATTCTTAATAGAAACTATTAGTTTATTCTTTACGTCAAAGTTAATTATATCCATCAATTACATAATATTTCATTTTTTTTAATACGACTTTCCTTGCTTTTCTATTTGTACTTCTTTTTCTTACAAACTAAATCTATCCCTCCATTTCTACAGCAAGGAAAATAATTTATTAAAATATTTTTTTTTAACTAAAACTATAATTTTCGAGAAAACAAATCAGACTCATTAAAGAGCCTAATTAATTTCATCCTTTGGATCGTCACATATTCTTATGAATCTCATAATTTTCCAGTACCTTCAAAATCCTTACTAATAAACCAAACATATCACATTACCATCATTATAACACACAATAATTTATTTAAATAATAATAAACAAAAACCGTGAATCACAAACATATTTTGAAGAAAACAAATCAGACTCATTAAAGGAGCAAATGAGTGTGGCGGTACTCTTAAAAAGCGCCTTCTAAATGCAAGGGATGACGATGTGTTCGCCTTTCTTATGCGTCCATCAATCTCCATCAGGATAGCAGCGTGGGCATTCAAAACCACAACTGTGGGCCGCGAGCGCTCGTCGGTGGGGTCACTCAAGAGAAGGCCTTCCTCGAAGGTCGGTCACTATTGGGAAGGGATTCGCTTCCTCCAAGCCTTCACGTCATCGCTGTGCCGTCTAAATTTAAATATAGGAAGTGTTTTCAGTTTTGCATTGGAAAATGGGCTGCTTGTATGTTTGTGCGCTAATGTTTAATCTTAGACATGAGCGAGATGGCTTATAATAAATGGCATAACAATAATAGTTATGTTAAATTACCCATTTTTTCATACTATTTTTATTTATCACTTTTAAAACCTGGTAATGCTTCGCCATTGCTAAATCTGAGTATATATATATATATATATGTGTGTGTGTGAGCATTGTGTGCTATAATTTAATAATTACATATATATATATAATTATCCTGTTTCGTTTTTGATATTTTTCCCCCTTCTTCGTCCGGATGGCCAATTCCCTAGTGCTCTGGCCGTTGGTACCACAGGCTTCAGATTTCCACGTTTAACTGTAGGCCTCGGTCTAATTAGTCTAAAGTATGCACAAAATGACCGTAGAGCGACTAACTTAACCTTAACCTCCTTCTTCATTGGCGCAACAGCCCCTTGGTGGGCCAAAACCGTCTGCTTACTGCTAGATTCCGAAACAAGAGATGCTTTCTTTTTACAGGGTTGGGTTGCCAGCCTTGTGCTCAACGCTCTACAGTCGTCTTATTAGACCGGGACCTACAGTTTAAAGTGGATTCCAAATCACTACAAACATCCATAGCACCTCTGGGACACGAAGCCTGTGGCGCCAGAGTGCTAATCACTCGGCCATCAGGCCCCCTTTTTTCAGTTTTTTTTTTAAATATTTGGAAATACATGGAAATCCAATTTTGTAACATTTCTTTCATTATTATTATTATTATTATTATTATTATTTGCGTTCAATGTCTCGGGCCAAAATGCAAATGCAAATTTTTTGAACAACAGTCGAAATGTGAAAAAATCCTATCTTCGATTAATATCGTAAAAACAACAGCGCTACTCTACCTATCGGATTTCATTCCAATTGCTCTCTAAGGACTCCTGGACAAACTTGGACATTTTCAGTGAAATCGGTCGATTAGATTTTGAATGTATAGGGCATGCACACTCGAGCATTGCCTTTTATTTATTTAGATCTACATTTATGTAGATCTACACTCATGTCCATAAATTAAGAATAATTCAGAATCACACAGAAATTGAATTCTAAAATAAAAATTTCACCTGTAGAATTATCACACACATCTTGAAGAAGAATATGCAAATTACAGGAAAACATCACATGGCGCGGTTAGTACGTCACAATGACGAGAGTGTAAGAGTATATAAGGAATGGTGGCAAAGAAGTAAAATTGTTCACAAGCGCTTTAAAAGCCTTTCAGTGCAATAACCGCATAGTTATGGCACAAAGGAAGCATTTGGATGATTTTTTACGTGGTAGAATTATCGGACGAATGGAATATGGACGTACCCAGCTGGAAGTATCCGAGGAACTTGGAATCGCCCAGAGTGTCATCTCCAGGCTTTGGCAACGATTCTAAGATGATGATAATGTGAGTAGATGTTACAGCACAGGTCGCCCCCGAGTTACAACGCCGAATGAGGATCGGTATTTAGCAGTTACTGCTAAAAGAAACAGACGGAGCACAGCATCAGACCTGTCTCTTCAGCTACCGGTACGACAGTTTCAAGGCAGACCGTGTACAGACGCTTAGGGCACATTGGTCTATATGCTCGTAGGCCTGTCAGATGTGTTCCACTTACCGCAACTCACTGTCGCCTGCGATTAACCTGGAGTAGAGAGCATGCATTGTGGACACCGCAACAGGGGTCTGGTGTGATGTTTTCGACGAGTCCAGGTTTAGTTTGCAGTCTGATTCTCGCCGGACTTTCATATGGAGAGCGCCAGGTACCCGTTACCACCAAGAGAACACCATTGAACGACACCGTTACGGTGGTGCAGGATGGCTCGTTTGGGGAGGAATTATTCTTGGTTCCAGAACTGACCTGCATGTTCAGAGTGTAACGATGACAGGCCACATCTATCGGGATGTCATTCTGGAACAATATGTACCTTTGTTTCGGGGCGCCATGGGTGCTGAATTTCTGTTTATGGATGACAACGTCCGTCCTCACCGTGCAAACATTGTAGACGAATGCCTTCAATTGGAGGATATCACCCGTATGGATTGGGCAGCATACTCACCGGACTTGAATCCAATAGAGCATGTGTGGGATATGCTTGGCCGACGAATTGCAGCCCGTCAACCCCCTCCCACCTGTCAACCGGAACTTCGGAGGGCATTGCTTGATGAGTGGTGTAATATTCCCCAAGATCAGATTGATAATTTGATACTCAGCATGCCTAGGCGTTGTAAGGCCTGTATTGCATCGTCCGGGAGACATACTCCATATTAACCATCATACTAACCATGTTATACTGTTTTTTGTAAATAGGTTCTTTTTTGAAATTTGCTCCAGGAGTAAAAATCGCAATTTTTATTAATTATGTCAAACATATAGCATCTTTTTTGCTCTTTACCTTTTGTTTAATAAATAAGACTTTACAAATAAGTCAAATTTGTTTTGCTTCTGTCTCTTTCTTTGCCTGAACTTCATTATCCTTAATTTATGGACATGAGTGTAGAATTATATTTATCAAACAAAAAAAATGTGTTGGAAGAAAAATGCTTCCTCACGCACCACAGAGAAACTTTTATTTCAAAAATTTATTTAAATTAAACGCCCATTTAACACGAGACAAAAAACATCAAAAATTAAAAATAAATTGTTATAAAATAAAATAATTAATTATAGAAAATATTTTATGTTATCTATGCCTTTTATATACTGATTTGTTGTTTTTTGTATACGACGTCTTATTTAAGCAACTTATTTTATTTTTGCAGATTTGATGTAATATACGAAAAGACGTCAATTTACAGAATTACGACAACATTGCTTGACTTTTGTTAGCATGTGTGTACTCTTGCCGAGTCCTATAAAAAGGTGAGTTCTTTCGGTTCCTACGTGTAGAATTTTTTTTTTTTTTTTTTTTTTTTTTGCTAATATTTTTATTATTCTTTACAAAAAAAAAAAAAAATGGGAATTTAATATCCTACTTATTCAATTGCACCGCTGATTAAATATTTAAAATTTAAGTTATTAAAAATTTTTTCGTGCATTATTCAGGTAAATTGAAAATTTATGCGTAAATGAATCTGTTAAGCAACAAATCATAATTAATTATTTATTATGTCTTACATATATATATATATATATATTTTTTTTTATTAAACTCAACAATTTCATAACCAAACTTCAAATTGATGATATAAATTTGACTTGAAAAATTTTAATTATTGTAGAATATTATTAACTCAGTTGGAATCTTTGACTGATTTTGACTTTAATGCGAACTGCCGTTTCTTGAAAAATTTTTTTAAATTCAATGTGTTAAATGTTATTGATAATGGTAAAAGTCGTGTATTAATGTGTAATCATGTGCTAAAACGGAAATGACATTCTTAATCATTGAACTCACCTTGCTCTTTCTTTAACTTGAACAATTCCTGAAGGTCAGAAATTTTGTATATTTTGTACTATCTATATTAAACTTGTTTGAAATTATTTCAGTTAAAATATTTAATAATAATATAAATAAATATCATTTAAACTTAAAAGTATACAATAGCCATTTCACATTGCATTACTTGGAACATCTGTGTGTTGTGTTGTTGGGATTCATCCTCAGTGTCCTGTAGCTCGGAACGGACATCCCATGAGTGCTCTACTTATGGATGGTGGGAAAGGGGGAAACTTCTGTTGTGACGGAGCACCCGCAGACAGAAGTCTGATTTGGCACCGAGTCACTGAAGAAGGAGGCAATGCCTTCCGAGAGGACTTTTAGGGGGAACTGCCCCGCATTTGCCAATCATATGGGAGAAAACCCGAAAAACTCCCATCAGGTAGTCTGACTAACGAAACAAGATGCTGAATATCACAAAAACGACCAGGGGCAGCTTCTGTTGGGATCGATCACCTTTAGGTAGAAAGTCTGGGGTATCACTGAAGAAGAAGGGCAGTGGCTTCGGGGAGACTCTTTTGGGGAGAACCACGCCGCAGTTGTGTATCGTGTGGAAGAAAAACCCAGAAAACTCCCACCAGGTATAGTCCGACTCACGCGGCAAGATGCTGAACATCCCCAATGTCATCGAGTCTCCTGGTTTTTGAAACAATGCCTACAACAAAGCCGCTAGCGGATTGAACCTCAGCCCTAATGTTCACCAGCGGCGCACGTTGACACGAGTCGGGCAGCGTGTTTAGATCACTCGTTACTAAACTGTGAGTTTAGACTTCCAAGGGAGTTGCGCAAAATATTTCGAAAATTATGGTTTTAATTTATTTTACGTTTGCTGTAATTAAAAAACCAAATGAACCAAATGTAATTAAATAACCAAAACAAGTTTAAGAACTATTGGTTAAGATAGTTATGGTTTAAAAAGTGCAAACAAAATCATCCTTCCATGATCTTAATTTAATAATAATGCCTATTTTAAAATAAAGACGTCGTTGATGTAATAACATCATCGAAAAAATAATGGTAAATCAAATTAATAAAAAAATGGTAAACCAAATTAACCATGTCTGTTGTATTTCCAAGAGTTTTATAAATAATTAATTATTATTATTTTGAGATGCTCCAATTTTACCATAAATAAAGAAATGAACGCTCATCTATAACCTTGAAAGTGTTAAATTGTATCTATTTTCTTTAGTCATTAAGGTAAAAGTTTTGCATTCATTTCTGTTATGTAATAGTCTCTGTCGAGGAATGTCAGAAATGGAGCGCGACAAAAAGAGGGGGAGGTAAAAAAAAAAAGCAAAAGTCAATTTTTGCAGCGTGAGTGAAGCGATATTCATATATTCAGCCCACAACTCACCCAGTGGCGTGGGCATGCCTTCGATGTAGGTTGCGGCACAGAGGTGTTTATAGGCCGCCTGTCCTCTGGAAATGAAGGTCTCTGGTCACTACGCAATGGATGCCTCTATATCGTCTTCGTCTGCGATAAATTCCACGTGCAAGGTTGCCCGAATAATTTAGAGTTCTTGTAGTCATTGATCCAGTCCGGAATTGTTTTTTTTATCTTCTAATTTTTGTAATATATGTCTGTCTGATGTTCTCCAGTGGTCTTTTACAATGTTTGGGAATTTAGTCGAGTTATTTTTTGCGGAAATATCTTCTATTCTCGATTTGGCATTTGAGCTTTTCTATAATTTTGTTGGTTAAATATTGAAAGTAAATCCATTTTTGGAAAAAGAACCTTAATAGATTAACAAAGGACTTTCATAACTTAACTGTAACCTAATTCCGCCTCTGTTCTTTAGTTTTTGTATTGAAATATATGTAGTTGTAGACATTTCTGGATAATTGGTAATTAAATAAAAAAAAATTTTAATTAAAATAATTCCTCCCGTCTTCCTTAATACATTATAATAATAATACTTAATAAATAATTCCTCCTGTATTCCCTTAATTTTATAATATATTGCCTGTCTGATATTCCCCAGTGGTCTTTTACAATGTCTGGGAAGCTAGTCCAGCTATTTTTTGCGGAAATATCTTCTATTCTCGATTTGGCATTTGAGCTTTATCCGTAATTTTGTTGGTTAATATTGAAGGAAACTCCGCTTACCTTCTTAATAGGTTAACAAAGAACTTTCATTATTAACTTAACTGTAACATAATTCTGCCTTTGTGCTTTAGTTTTTGTATTTAGGTATATACGATTGTAGACATTTCTGAATAATTGGTAATGAAATTAA
The DNA here is from genome assembly GCA_021605075.1 of Caerostris darwini. Classification (NCBI taxonomy): domain Eukaryota; kingdom Metazoa; phylum Arthropoda; class Arachnida; order Araneae; family Araneidae; genus Caerostris; species Caerostris darwini. The sequence goes on from BPLQ01015574.1 coordinate 265,432, forward strand.
AAAAAAAAAAAATTAATTTAAGAAATATTTAAGAAATTTAATCTTGTAAACAAATTAAAGTTAAGAAAATTTCATGTTACAAATGACGAATCATGAAGAAAAGCATTTAGAATTAAAAATATTTGGGTTATTGCCATTTTATGAAATAATTTTGGTGAGGATGGATACACATTTAAAATTTTTTTTTAATGCCTTAATGATGTTTTAAATAATAAAGGGTAAATAAAATATAATGAATTTTTTTATAGTTCATGTGAGTGAGTCTCAAATAAATAAATAAAAAAAAAAATGTTTTTGAAATATAAATTGTTTTCCTGCCAATCTGAACAGCGTTAAAATTTTTAAATGTTATTTTGAAAACATTACAAATTAGCAAAAGGAAATTAATTAAAATTATCACAAGAAATCATATGATTATTTATATAAATAATTGCAATTCTAAATTTTAATCCGGTATCCAGTTAAATGTTGAAGACTATTCGAGTTTTAATAATCTTTTTAATATTTTCTTTAATCACTCTTTAAAAAGTAGTTCAAGAAAAAGAAAACCAATAGATGCCGGTAATTTATCTTTTATTAACAGCAGATTGATATAAATATTCTAGTGCCAATCGTGCCCATTTCTACTGGTTTGGGTTTCTACTGGTTGGGTCATCTTGGGCACATGTCACTACGACTATCGTTTTTCTTTCTTTCGGTGGTTCTATTTTTCTTATTAGCCGCAGCTTTCTAGTGGTTCGAGAAGTATTGATCAATTCATACAAACATTTATGGAATCTTCATTTATTTACAAGCAATATTTACAAAGATATTGGTAACAGGTCAAAGGCAAAAGGTAAACTGGAAGAAAAATGTTCTTTTTAGAATAAAACAACTCGTTTCCACAGCAACTGCTGGTCTCCACGGCAACAGCCCGTTTCCACAGCAACCAACAGCCCATCTCCACGGCAACAGCGCAATTCTGAATCGGTTCCAAACGATTTCTGCAAAACTACCACGTGACGCTGCGTGGCGCGAACTAAAGCATAAGAATTCCAACATCACACGAGGCCTAAACAGACGGGGACCTACAATTTAGAGTCATTTCTACTGATTTACCAGACATACTTCAAATGTTAGAAATCCGAAGAAAAATCTGCTGCTTGATGGTCTTGGTCGCTCTGGACTTTGAAGCTTTCAGTCTCAAATCCTGGCGGTGGCATTGATGTATGTTAAGTATGGATGTATGTATGTATCCACGTTAAGCTGCAGGCCTCATCCCAATTAGCCCAAAATGACCATTGAGTGACAAACCAAACCGGAGAAAAACCCCTAAACTTTTTCTTAAAGTATCCAAAAAGCCATGTGATGGCATGGTTTCGTCTCAATATCCAGATGTATACGTCTGCTAATAATTTTTTAATTCGTCAACAAGCTTAATTCATTCCATAATATTAATATAAATTTTCGGGAATGATTTTTTTTTTTTAATATTGCTAATTAACAAATGTTTTTTCCTATTATTCCCCCTTTTTTTTTTTTTCTTATTTTCTTTTAAATCAATTTTATTTTAATACACTATAGATTTTTGAAATTTGGAAATGATACCTATGCTTTTAATAATTGTAAATTCATTGCGTTATTTTATGTGTGTAGCGACATAATTCAAAACTACACTTTTTATTATCTGTCAATGGGGGCCTGATCAATGTTCGGTTGATGATTTATCCCGGCTTTGAATTTTTAACCTAGGATCGTAACCTGCGGGGGGCGTTGTTACTCCGCGTCCGTGCGTTTCAATCAGAGAGTGCAGAATGTTGAATGAAAAAAATTATCTGTCAATGTCTTGATGATTTATGAATTTTTAACCTGGATGAACCAAACGAAAGGAATCTGCAACCGAAACAATACAATCTGCAACCCCTTCTTCCTGCCCACGAATTCGACACTGATCGATCATGAATGCGTAGATTTATACCCTGGCATGTGGGTTACGGCGGCGGCATCGCCAAGGACAGCAGCGCCGACAATAACCATTTGCGCGATGTCGTAACTCGCGGGCCCACACTTTTTCCAATTTTTCGGCACAGTGACACATTTCGCGATGCTCCCCCCTCTCCAGAACAATGCTTTCACGCCGTCCTGCACTCCTCGGAGCGGTCATTCTGGAAAGAATGGGTGGAGCGAGCAGAGGGAGGTCAGAGGCCCGAAATCCACTCACAAGGTCTCCGGAGATGTCAACGGTGGACTCTTCTTTTTTTGCCACCTCACAAATTGGGCCGCTTGTTCCATAGAAAGTAGCATAAATGCAAATTAAACTTCGCAAATTAAAAATATAAGAAAAGAATACATTGCAATTTATTTTAATTTTTATGGTAAATATCTTTACCCCATGGTATTTTTTATTTTATTGATTAATTATTATTACCCATAAAATATATGGGTATTGTTTGGGGAGAGTGGGTCACCGATGTCCTGAATCCCTTTCATCGTTTCTTATTGGTTTACTTAAGTTACTTTCACATGCTTTTTTTATTAAATTTCTTTCTCGTGATTTTATAAAATCGTTTGGAATTCACAATTTGTTCTTATTGGTTTATTTAAATTTCTTTCATGTGCTTTTTTATTAAATTTCTTTCATGCCATTTTATAAAATAGTTTGGAATTCTATAATTTATTTATTTATTTTTCTTTTAATTTCTTTTACGTGCTTTTTTATGAAATCATTTAGAGTCCTTTAATTTTTTTACTATGTATTTTTTTATTTATAGTTTTATTTTCACGAGCTGTTCTTATTAATTTAATTAATTTCTTAAAATCATTTGGAATTGTACAGTTTATTTGTTATTGTTCTTTTAATTTCTTTTATGTTCTTTTTTTATAAAATTGTTTGGAATCCTTTAATTTTTTTACTATATATTTTTTATTTATAGTTTTATTTTCATGAGCTGTTCTTATTGGTTTATTTAAATTTCTTTCACGTGCTTTTTTATTAAATTTCTTTCACGTCATGTTATAAAATCGTTTGGAATTCTACAGTTTATTTATTTATTTTTCTGTTAATTTCCTTTAGGTACTTTTTTTATAAAATCGTTCGAAAATCTACAATTTTTATTACTTTTTTAATCTGCTTTCTTTTTCAGTTTTAAACGATAGCTGATGAACATAATTTATTTGCCTTAATATGATTTAGTGATACTTTTTCTTTATTTGTTTAAGATTACTGTGATGTGTTTTGTTCTTGCATTAAAGTCTAAATTCTATGGGTAACCTGTATATCAACACAGCTGATTAAACTTTTATTTTTATTTTTGGAAATATGTTTACAGGTAACCATTTTATCACATTCTTTGCATTTTCGGAATTTATTACTTTCTTCTTTTTTTTATTTTTATAATTCTTGTTATATCTGTTTCATGCACCATAAAAACAATAATATGTTATTGTAATAACTGAGTTTATTATTATATGTGTATAAAGTGATAAATACTTCAGTGTCGAATTTTAAATGGGTCTTGCTATAATTCCCGGACACTAAAAACAATTCTTACTAATGATTAATACTAAAAAAATTAAGTAACTTTCCACTGATTTTATGGCTAGATTTTTTTTTTTTTTTTTTTTTGAAAAAGAGTGATTTTTTTCTTTTTTAATCTGATGTGAACACTAAAAATATTTTTAAACTAAAATATTAAAATTGCTTAAAATATTTTAACTAAAACTAATTAAATTATGCAAAATTTTTCTAATTTTAATCAATAAAAACCTATATGATGAATACAATTCATTTTTTAAACAGTTTCTGACTATGAAGAGCAACTCAAAACAATTCATCCAAATCAATTATAATTAATTTCACCAGAAGATTTTTTCCGAAGCATTTCCCATTGTTATAAACATTGCCACAAAAATCGAGTTCAAAGTCAAAGCTGTGGATGTTTATGTTTTGATGGGTTCTTATGAGGACCTAAATACCTTACCTCACTTGTAAATAGGGACAAAAACGTGAAGTTTCGAAACGGAAGGCCGATAGACGCCGGGTGACAAACGTTTCCCATGCAAGACAATCGGACAAAAAACAAGACGGAAGCCACTCTCATAAATAACACTTGACTTTGAAAGGAATTCTCCCCGTGAGCTTGCCCAACACCACTGACCGGAAGAAAGCTCTCTTTTATCCATTTACAAATAGGTGCACGGCGAAAAAAAATTTAAAAAAAGGCTTGAGTGGTTGCCATCGATATCCGGATGTGTCATTTATTAAAAACTAAAAGTTTTTTTTGTTTTGTTTTGTTTTATTAAGCATGGAAATATATTAAATATCTATTTTCTCTCGTGCGTAACATTTTGTTATCTGTATGTGTTTTTTGTACAGATTAATTAAAGCCTCGTCTCTTCATTATGTATCACATTCATCATGTTCATTATGTATCACATTCATTATGTTCATTATGTATCAATCAAATTATTATTATTATTTTTTAATGCAGCTGGTAATACAGAGATAGTTATCTTCATGCAATAAGGACTGCACCGCTATTACTCGTTTAGCACTACCCAGGGTGTGTAGCTTGAAGATAGCTACGGACGCGAGTAACACTACCTCCCACAACGCTCTACGATCCTATTAGACCGGGACCTACAATTTAAAGTATATTCCGAACCCCTACAAACACCCATGGCACCTCTGGTACTCGAACCCAAAATCTGTGGTAGCCACTCGGCCATCCAGCTCCAGCAATCAAATTATAAAATATTATTCTTTTTTCCTTAAATTCTTTTAAGTTTAAATGTTTCAACTTTCGTTTATTAAAACATTATTTGGTTTTTCCAGGCAGTTCCAGTTTTTTTCTACAATTCATCTATTTTGGCTATATGCTTTCATTTCCATACATTGAATGAAATAAGTAAAATTAAAAAAAAAAAAAAAAAAAGTTAGAAAATAATGTAAATAAGATTGGCACAAAACAAATATTTTAAAACTATTGACTCTTGTTCTTGCACTTTCCTGAAAAGTAAGCTATTAGTGTAGGACAACGATGTTTTTTCTAGGATTATACCTTTAAGAGTTATTAAACCTCTATGTAAGATTAATTAATCAAAAATTTATTTAAAAAATTAGTTGTAATGTGCTGGTTAGGCAACCAATTGGTTGGGTTGAGATATTTGAGACACAGGCACTAATGACACTAATTGCATACTTTTTTAGGAACTTACGGCTGCATTTACACACGCACAAACACCATACACATACAATTAGAGACATATAACATTTAACACATTTAAAGACAGGTAATTATAGACTCATGGAAGAACTCCACTTCTAAGCTGAAAATCCGAAACTCGGCTACGCGCAGGGTTCGTGAAATAAAATTCTTCTCCGGGTAAGAGTCGGATGTTTGTTAGTGGTTCGAAACCCACATAACTGTAAGTCGTGGTTTAATTAGCCCAAAGTACGCAAAAAATTACCTTAGAGCGGCAAACCATACAGGATGAGAGTCTGTAGGCCAACAAATGCGCCGGGACGCTCTAAATATATTTTCTCTCGGTATGAGAGACTATTAAAAAAACCCTTTATCAACGGGAGCGTAGGTTGCGCTATACTTCCTCTCGGGTTATTCCTAGTCTCGATTCCGACTAATCATTTCTTATGAATGCCGAAAGGAGGCGCTGTTGAAAATGTGTAGAAGGAACACTGTTACATAGTTAAAAAAATTAAAATAATAAATTAAATCAATAAAAATTTATTATTAGTAATTAAAATAGAGCAGAATCTATGAGGCAAAAAATGGAATATTAAATCACATCCCATTTAAAATTCATTGGAGATAGACTATAAAAAATTAAAGTTTAAACTAGAAATTATTATTGAATTAATACAGATTTTTTAAAAACTGTTTTAATGTTATTGAAATACTTGTTTAAGTTTTAAATTTTGGATTTTGATGCTTATTTAGATTTTATTTGTAAGCAAGTAATATTATAAGCCGACATTACCAGTCCTATTCTATTGTGAAGCACTTCTCAAATCGTTAAATTTTTACGAAAAACCTTGAATTTCTTTAGTGGGAGGATAGTTTTCATTTTTTTAGTTTTAATTAACAAAAATAATCTAAATAAGCATTTATTCCAAAATTTCAGGTAAAGAAATCTGGAAATAATATTAATAAGCCTATACAATTAAATAAATCGTTATATTACGATTTTTAATCAATAAGTAGGTGTTGCCATTTAATGCCTTAATACGAGATTCTGTACCTTCTTACTTTAAAATTGAGAATTTATCACTCGATATCAACTCAGTATTAAACAAACCACGCCAATCGTTTGTCACTGTTCAGGAACCAAACCCGATATCAAATCAAAGAACCAAACCAAACCCGATATGTTCCCGAACAACGTTAGGTTGTTCTGAACCCCAGATACGAATGTTGTTTTGATTAATAGTCCCAGATGTGGGGAATGTTGATTCGTCACTGAGTATTACATTCTCTAGGTAATTGTGAGCGTTGTTGATCCTATCCAGGATCTCAATAGCAAAGTTTCTGCTTTTTGGCATATCAAAAATGCATACAGCAAAAATTAACTTATCTGGAAAAGGAAATTTTTTTTTCACCAAAATAAACTTGTTGTGTTGCTATTCATGATACCGCAAATATCTAGGGCTGATAGTTTCCGTACAATTAACGTTTGAAATCAAGGAGGTTGTCATGTGGACACTATGTATTTGTTGTTTGGTTAAATAAATTTTTCTCGTGTTGTTTACTGGTATAAAACCATTGGCTTCATCTATTGCGCAGTCTGAACTTAGTGTGATTAATGTTAGAATTCTCAAATTTGTTTTTGACGCGCGTAAATTTTATCTTTGTTTTGAAATAAGTATTTGAATTGTAATTTAATTACTTTATTCTATGTGTAAATCATTTTAATATTCAATAAATAATAAAAAAGAGTTGTTTTATATCTTTTTCAATTGATTGTTTAACTTTGCAGTGGACATTCAATATTTTAAAGTATTTATTTTTTTTAAATTTCTTTGTGAGGACCAAGGCCATTGCTCTTTTAGTTTGATTTTCACCAAAAGCCAGCCTACCATGTACAGATGCATGCTAATACAATTCCACCAGGACTGGAATAAGGCATCAGCGATCTGTGGTAAAAATCTCGTCACACGCGATATTCCGCATGATCAGACAGTAAATTCCAGTTCAGCATGCGTAGTTGGCGTGAATCTTGGGTACTTGGAAATTCATATGAGGTCGGTTTCACATCACATGTGGGGAAAAAAAGAAAGAAAGCGACTTTCACTGGCATTGGTTGCTTTTTTCCTTTTTTTTACCTCCATCTATTTTGTGTTCATTTAAAGCTTTCGTGTTATTAAATTTAAAACTAATATTGCAATTTTGATTTTAGGTTAATATATATAGCATCCGTTAATTTTACTTTACAGTGTTGTGTTACTTATTCCCCATGGTGCAGGAAAGCCTACACCAGGTCTAGTAGACCCCGTGGCAGGCGACTGGGCCATGGCTAAGGGTAACATGCAGCTTCCTTTTAGCGAGGAACCTCGATGGCTGAAGACTGACTAAACCTCAAGACAACGCTCTGCGACCCTATTAGACCGGTAGCTACGGTTTAAAGGGGATTCCGAACTACGACAAACAACCATGGTACCATCGGAATTTGAACCCGAAACCAGTGCCACTGAGCATTAGACACTCGGCTATTTAGGCCCATATCTTATATTTGTTCGCCTTATCAAGTTAAAATTGAATTCTAATCCGTTTTAGATTTATTTCTGATTACTTCAGCCGTGTGAATGGACAAAACATTTTATCACATTGGCGTTAATCAAATTCTTTAACGTTGTCTCAAACTGTTTTTAGATTGTTTTAGTTGTTTAGTTTTTATTTGTTTTACAAGATTTGGTTTGGTTTGTCGCTTTACGGTCATTTTTTGCGCACTTTAGGCTATCTAGACTGGGACCTATAATTTAATGTCGATTCCGAACCACTAACAAACATCCATGCCACCGCCATGATTAGAACCTGAAGCCTGTGGTAAGACCGGAGCGCTAGCCAATTGGCTATTAGGCCGCTGTTTTTCCAAGAAAGGTTTAGTTGGGCTATGGCATGGATTTAATTGAATTTTTGAAATCAATAAAAATAATTTAGTTTTCGAATTTTTATCATAATATTTTAATGGGAAAAAACTATTCTTTCATATGAGGTATTGCCAAACTCGTAAATTTTTTCATTAATACGATGCCCACAATTTCTTTTAAGGGCCAAATTAACATGGCTTCTTTGTTGCGTAAATGTACGCAATAGCTGTCATAAGCTCTGTATTTTTTTGGTTTATTGTTGTGATTCATGCAGAAGTGTTGTCTTGTTCATCCTCGTGGTTTAGTTTATTGAATCACATGGCTTTTTTTTTTTTTTTTTTTTTTTTTTTTTTTTTTATGTTTTGCTTCCGTTATGACTGCTGTATTTCTATTAACAATTAAGAAATTTATTTTTTAAATGTATTTCTCACTTTTTAATAAATATTTTAGGGTCTGTTTGATTAAAAATCTTTCAATTTTTTACTAAATCTTTAACCAAATAGTGACTTTTGTATAACTGATTTCAAATGTAGGGCCCCGATGGCCGAGTTTGTTGTAGACACTATTTCAAAAGCGAGACGACTCGATGGCGTTTGTGATGTTAGTATCTTGCCTCGTTAGTCGAACTACCTGCTAGGGGTTTTCCTTTCGAGTTTTCTCCTATACGATACGCAAATGCGGGGTTATTCCCCCTAAAAGTCCTCCTTCAACGCCAACTTCGCTTTTTCAGAGCCAAGTCAGTCTTCTACTTGCGGGTGCTCCGTCACAACAGAAGCTGCCCGTTTCTCTCCATCCATGAGTAGACTACTTATAGGATGTCCGTTCCGTGCTGCAGAACACTGAGGATGTGTAATTCCTTCCTAATATTTTTTATTATTTTTTAACTAATCAAATAAAAGTTATTTTATTGAATATATTATAATTTTTTCCTACAAATTTATTAAATAATTAACTTATTAACAAGCTCTTCCTATAACCCAATATGCAGCGCTTATTTTTTTTAAAATAAAATTTATTACTATTCATAAAAATTAAATTACTTCAAACCATTTTTTATCCCTTTTTTTTATTTTTGGTGCAGGTCGTATTTCATATTCCGGCATTGAAAATTTTACGACAGAAATATGGGGGTCGTAAAATCCTTTTATCAGGCCTTGAATATGTTTTCCCCCTGTTAAGAATAGAGAATAATATTGACTAGCATGCAACGTTGCGTTTAACTCAAACAAATACCTCTGAACACCAGCGGACAAGTTAACCGGATTTCACATAAAATGATCTCGACAAGATTGAATTACTGTAGCATTTTTAATGTGCTACGAGTAAATACGTTAACATTGGAGAGTTTTTGCATACAGTACATTAGTTACCGTAGGACGTCCGTTAGCTTTTTCTCCCTAGCGCGCATGCTCATAGGAAACATAAGTTCCTATGAGCATGCGTGCTAGGGAGAAAAAGCTAACGGACGTCTTACGGTAACTAACGTACGGTATGCAAAAAATCTCTATTGACTTAACAAAATCTTGTTTGTTCCGATAAAAAAAAAGGTTTAGCGTAAAATATCCAGGATGTCTTTTGTAATTGAAAAACTAATTCGTCAATTTAAAACACGGCTTATAATGAAAATAATAAAGACAAATTAATGCAATTTTTTTTATTTTGCCCACATTTAAAATATAAATGTAAGTAAATATAAAAAATAAATAAAGGCAAATTTATAATTTAAAACTGTATTGACTTAAAAATAGATTATTTTTTTCTCTTCTTAGAATCAAAAATTCAAATAATTTAAAAGACGATTTTTAATGAAAATAATAAATGTGGGCAAATATAAAAATATAAATAAATGCAAATTTACAATTTAAAACTGTATTATCTTAAAAATAAAATATATTTTTGCACTTTTTAGAATTGAAAAATTAAATAATTTAAAATATAGTAAGTGTGGGCAAATTAAAAAAAAAATAAAAGCAAATTTACAATTTAAAACTATATTTTCTTAGAAGAGCGAAAATAGAACCAAAAATTTAAATAAGTGTTTGTAATTAAATTTTAAACCCATTTTAAAGAAATAAAACGTAAATTTTCTGTAATATATATATCTAATATGATTATTGAAACAATAGAACATGGTCTATTTGCATTCAATGAATATTCTGTTATTGTTGTTTCTTATCCCACTTGGTAGACAGCTACATCAGCTGGCCTGATGGCCAAGTAGCTAGCTCTCTGGCCTTTGGTATCACAGGCTTCAGGTTCAAATCTTGGCGGTGGTATGGATATTTATGAGTTGTCAGGAATCCACGTTAAGCTGTAGGTCCCGATCTAATTAGTTTAAAGTGTGCAGACCGGGACCTACAGTTTAAAGCGAACCTGAAGCCTCGGATACCAAAGGTCAGAGCGCTAGCCACTTGGCATATTGTTAGGAATTTGTATCTAAAAATTAATAAAATTGGTTGTTTTTTTCCCCTCCAAGTCATTCTTTTTAAATTGTTATAATTTTAATTAACTTAATCTGAATTTTTTTTACAAATGACATCGTTGTTTTTTTTTAATATCATACATATCATTTTGTTAATATCATTAATATCCTTAAATGGCAAACTCCCGATCTCCTCTTTTATTTCTAAATATTCACTTTTAGTTAAATTCTTGCTATTTTTATATCTACATGAGTCAGTGTATCTTAATTCTTTATCAATTTAATCTCAAAACTGATAAACGAATCAAAAAAGCTTCTTATTTCATTCAGAACATGAGCTGCTCTTCTCTGCTAAAATTGCGTAACGAAGCAAGGACTCATCTCTAGCGATGATTTCCGGCTGCTCATTATATGCGAGGGAAGGTCAATCATTTTCCTTGCACCAGTGACTAATCTCTCCGATCACTTCTAATCAACCCTTTCGGTGCCCACGCTGTTTAGCCGAGTGCGTGGGTGGCATCTCCGCTGTTCCACCCCCTTAAATACCATTAACCGACCCGTTCGATACTTCTTGTATTGAAATAACGCCAAGTGCTTTGGGCAAGGAGGAAGGCAGATTGGATTGTTATGGTTCATCGATTCCAACCGCGTCAGACGAAAACAGATTTGGTGTCGGAATCCCTTTTGGGGTTTTATTTATTTATTTGTGTGTGTAATATCATGGGTAATTTGTATTTGTTGGTTGTTGGCAGAACCGAAAATCGAACTTGTTTCGGTGTGTGCTGGATTGAGGTTGGCGGTAGGGGTAAAAAAAAAAAAAAAAGATTAGTGTTAGAGCGTGAGAACGGGATGTTGTTTTCTGGATATTGCTAAATTGAGGCTGTATTATTTATTATTTTTTTTAGCAGTGAGATTTATTTTTTGTTCTTAATGTAATGTGGGAATTTTAAAGAATGATTTTTTTCCCCCGTAGCATAAGATAGCCGGCATTTGAAGTTCATATATATATTTTTTCCTTGCGGGTTATATGAATTTAGTTTGTTTGTGGTTTCCCCCCTTCCCAAGGTTCCCAAATATTTTCGCAACAATGGTTTACAATCTCCAAAGAAATGTGTGGGCGGCCTGATGGCCAGTTGGGTAGCGTTCTGGCCTTTGGTACGACAGGCTTCACATTCGGATCCTGGCCGTAACATGGACGCTTGTTAGTGGTTCGGAATCCACGTTAAACTGTAGGCCTCAATCTAATTAGCCTAAAGTGTGCACAAAATGACTATAGAGCGACAAACCAAACCTTCATTTCTGTGTACAATTGTGAAATTTGTTTATTTTAATTGCTAAAATAGGTTTTGTAGATCAAAAGGGGGATTATCGCTAAAAATAAATGATTTATATGATAAGCAGCCGAAAGTGTGCAAAAAATTACCTTAGAGTTATAAACCAAACTTATGAAATGGGACATTTTTTTTTTTTTTTGCCGTTAAAACTGCCAAAAAGAATTTTAAAAAAAAATTAAAATATGGAAACTGTTTTTAATAATTTTAAAAGCTTATTATAATTCTTTTAAATTATTAATAATTATGGGCTTCTTCTTTTTCATTGGCACAACAGTCACATGGTGGGCCAAGACCATCTGCCTAGTTGCAGATTTCGAAACAGGAGATATGTTCTTTTTACGAAGTAGTGTGTTGTCAGCCCACTGGCCAACTCGCTACTTCCGGGAACTTGCAGTTTAAAGTGGATTCCAAACCACTGCAAGCTTCCGTGGCACCGCCGGGACTCGAGTCCGAAACCTGTGGCACCGAGAGCCAGATCGCTAGTCACTCGGCGTCAGGCCCCAATTATGGACTTTAGTCCTTAAAAATATATACGATGTTTGACAGCAATCACATTTTTTATTTTAGAATAAATATTTAAATATTTTTTGAACAATTATTGTTTTTATATAAAGGAAACTTCAACATACTGTTAAAATTCAATAGACCATTTATGGATCCTAATTTCAATCTCAACTAATCTAGTAAAAACTCCAAAACTAAGCACACACCTCAAAATTTGATACTACAATCCCAATTGCAATCTGAACTCACACTCTCTAAACTCAGCCCTGAATGTTTACAATCAATTAAACCATTTTTTAAAAACACCTGCTACATCAGCCTGCCTGCGCGATTGCACAGCAGTTCGACTTTCCCTCTTCGAAATCCGAACTTAAACTAAAAACTTCCTTGTTGATTTTTGCTGTTCTGAAAATTTCTTGATATTTGAGAACAATTCATTGTTATTTTGAAGGTGTCATCTTTTTTTTTTTTTAATAAAGTATTAATATTACTTTTAATTAATAAAGCATCTAAGTGACCAAGCATGCAAGGATAACTTTGTTGAATAAAAGAACATCCATATTAATTTGTCATCTGTTAATACTAGAATACCTATAAAAAATCTGTATCATTAAATATAAAATTTATAAGTAAATAATATTTCTTCAAATGTATTAATTAAGAATTATAAATAATTCTACTTAATAGAAACGAAAGTTTTCAATATTTTGTATCGATTAGAAATGGGATTAATTTTTAAAATTCTACAGTGTGACTGTTACTTCATGATTCTATTTTGTATCAAGTTGAAATATGACTAGTTTTTAAAATTCTACAGTATTACTGGTACTTCATGATTTTATTTTGTATCATTTTAGTGATTGTCCGTAATTCTTAGTGCGCTTAATTTTGTTTAATATAGTTGAACTGTAATATCATAATCAAATAGGATAAAACGTCATCTTTATCATTTCTTTATTTTTCGTCATCTGTATCATTCAATTTCCGTTAATACATGTCCGTTAATTAATCCATATTTCTGAAAATTTGTGGATATGGTGCTTTTCAAATTCAATTTGGGGTCTTCGTAAACAGTAAAATAAGTTTCACTGCATTCGTATCTCATGCGCAGCAAAGAAATGACAGGAAGACAAGCTATGAATTATTAAATTTTCAATTGAAGTATTTTTTTATTTAATATTTTTACTTGACTTACTATCTAATTCATTTCTAAAAGTTCCACCTTTTTTTTTTACCGTGAATGAATATCCTCATCTCAAAATCTTCATCCAAATTGATTACAGAATTCGTTTCTTCATTTTAGCCCTTTATAATCGAAACAGCCCATGAGAAATCGGTTTCACAAGAATCTTTATTTGCACTTTTGAAAAGGAAAGATCTCTAAATTATGTATTAGATTGTGTTCCATATTCATTTGGAATTATTCCGCCGCCATGAGAACAAGCCATGAGAAATCGGTTTGACAAGAATTTTTATTTGCACACTTGAAAAGGAATGATTCTCTAAATTATGTATTAGATTGTGTTCCGTATTCACTCGGAATTATTCTATCTTCCGGTGTCGTCATCGTACCTGTGCTAAATGATAATGTCCATTGTATGTCCAGTTGTTGTTACTAATCCCTTTGGTGCAGGAAAGCCTATACCAGGTCCAGAAGACCCCGTCGCAGGCTACAGGGCTATCACTTTAGCGAAGAACCACGCGGCTTGAAGACTGACTAAACCACAAGACAACTCTCTACGATCCTATTAGACCAGGACCTGCGGTTTAAAGTGGATTCCGAACCACTACAAACATCCACGGCACAGCCGGGATTCGAACCCGAAACCTGTGGCACCCAGCATCAGAGCGTCTATCCCGCGATGACAGACACTGAGAATTAATCACAACAGCAGCAAGTATTTATTCCGTAAACAATATGAGTGGCCAAACATGCAAGGGCAACTTTGATGAACAAAAGAACAGCAATATCAATTTGTCATTTGTTAATGCAAGAATACTAATAAAAATTCTTTCGCATTAAATATAAAATTGATAAGTAAATAATATTTCTTCAAATATATTAATAATTATACTTAATAGAAACAAAAATTTTCAATAGTTCGTATCAATTTGAAATGTGACTCATTTTTAAAATTCTACATTGTTGAGAAACTTCATTATTCATCTATTTTGTATCATTTTAATGATTGTTTTAAATTTTACTATTGTTCATCTAAATTAATTAATTTAATATAGTAAAACTGTAATATGATAATTAAATAGGGTAAAACGTCATCTTTATTTTTCGTTATCTGTATCATTCAATTTCCATTAATACATGTAAGAAATTCTTGGTAATTTGTCAATAGGGTGTAAGAATTTCGAATTTAATTTGGGATCGACATAAAGAGTAAAAAAATTTTCACTGCATTCATATCTCATGCGCAGTAAAGCATGGACAGCAAGAAAAAATTATCATAAATTATTAAATTTTCAACTGAAGTATTTCTTATTTATACTTGCCTTACTATTTAATTCATTTCTAAAAGTTCCATCTTTTTTTTTCACCGTGAATGAATATTCTCATCTCAAAATCCTCACCCAAATTGATTATAGAATTCGTTTTCTTCATTTCAGAAAAAAGCAAACTTAACAATATCGTTAACAATACCGCACAAAACAAGTATATATAAAAAGAAAAAAACGCTTATAATCGAAACAAGGCATGAGAAATCGGTTTGACAAGAATCTTTATTTGCACACTTGAAAAGGAACGATTCTCTAAATTATGTATTAGATTGTGTTCCATATTCGCTCGGAATTATTCTATCTTCCGGTGTCGTCATGGTACCTGTGCTAAATGATAATGTCCATTGTATTTTCCATTCCATTCTCTCTAAGTAGCGGTATCATCGTGGAACATCTTTGGGTGGCCTTGGAACAGACAGCCCAGTAAACGGAAGCGCCCTCTCGTGAGAGGAAGTCGTCTTTTCCTGTCGCGGCAATCCTGCCTTTTTTGACTCAAAATAGGGCTTTTTCGAAAAGTTCTTTTTCTCTTTTTCAGAGCTTGTAAATTGTCAGTCATACGTCACATTCGAGGAATTTGCCGATTATGATACTCGACTTTTTTATTTATTTATTTATTATTTATTTTTTCTTTTTAAATCGTGCGTGATATGATTTGTAGAGTGTTTTGCGGTTTATTGTTTGAAAAAAATCTTTTGCTTGTCTCACGTTCTTTTTCATTTTTTTTTTTTTTTTTTTTTTTTTTTTTTTTTTTTTTTTTTCGGCGCTTTTATTGTAAAAAACGTAACTATCGTTCTAGTATGTGTTTGTAAAAGTGAATTGAAATTTTTCTTTTGTTTTAAATTTTACTCGTTATTCTTATTCGAGTTTTATTTTTACGTTCGTACAAACTATTTTTATTTCGTTATTGTTATTTTTTTTATTACTTATTTATTTATTTTACTTTGAAGTATTTAAGTTGTCTGATGGCCGAATGGCTAGTGCTCGGTATCACAGGTTTCGAATTCGAGTCCCAGTTGTGCCAAGGATATTTGTAGTGCTTAGGAATCCACTTTAAACCGTAGGTACCGGTCTAATAAGATCTTAGAGCGTTATGGGGGTAGTGTTACTCCGTCTTCGGGGGCCTGATGGTTGAGTGGCTAGCGCTCTGGCTCACGGTACCACATATATCGGGTTCGAATACCAGCGGTGCCATGGATATTTATAGTGGTTCGGAATCCACTTTAAGCCGTAGGTCCCAGTCCCATATGACCGTAGAGCGTCACAGAGCCCAATCAAACATTCATTCCCAAACTGTAAATGGGCAACTCAGCTCTAGGTGCAGTGATATAGTGTAGCAGTAGTAGTACTCGCGTCTTCAAGCTACACGTGCCCCACTGGGTAGTGCTAAATGAGTACCTGCGGGGCAGCCCTTGCTTAATGGCATAGATTAACTGTCAGCTGCATTAGAACAACAACTTTTAAGTAATTAAATGATCGAAGTTTCTTCAAATTTTCCGTTAATGTGTGCATTGGCCTAGCATTTACGTCAGAATTCTCTGTGTAAGCTTGTCTGGCGTTCTGGGCCACAGGTTTCGTATTCGAGTCTCGCCGGTGCCTTGGATGTTTGTAGTGGTTCGGAATCCACTCACTTTAAACAGTAGGTCCCTGTCTAATATGATCGTAGAACGTTGTTTTAAGGGTTTAGTCAGTCTTCAGGCCTCGTGCCTCATCGCTAAAGTGAAGCTAGATATTACCCTTAGCCATGGCCCAAGTCGCCTGCAACGGGGTCTTCTGGACCTGGTATGGGCTGTCCTGCACCAGCGAGATTAGTAACAGCAGCAACAACAAGCTTGTACAAGAATAAATAAAAAGAGATTATATTAAACAGGTATGGTTAAATATATTGTTTAATATACAGGGTGGTTATAATTAAAATCCCAGTTTCAATATTCTGTAAAAAAAAGAAACACTCGTTGCAATGATTTTAAATTTGGACTGAAGATACTTGAAGAAAGGGAAAACGGCACGGCATCAAAAAAAGGTTCCAAAGTTTATTCATAGAAGGCGCTGTAAGCGGCATAAAGAAAGTGAATTAGGCTGCCGGTGATAATTTGAATCGAAATTATACTTTATTTGGCATGAGCTGTACATTAATCCAACTGTGGTGTTCAATGTGCTTGATTGTTTCGTTTTTTTGACGGAAAAAATGACTTCCAAGTCATTCAACAGTTGTGACACTGTTAGTGGAAAGCCCATCCATCACGACAAGGTCATACCAATTTGGATGAGAGAAATCGGTGGAACTTTTTTTTGATGCCATACCATTTTCCCCTTCTTCAAGTACTTATGTTCAGTTCAAACTTGAACTCATTGTGAGGAGCGGTTCTTTTTTTACAGCATTTGGAAAGCGGGACTTTAATTATAATCACCCTGTATATTTTATGGTTAATATATATTTTATGTGAAATAAGTATGGATTACATATGTTTTACAAATATTGTATTCTGTTCATCTTATTCTAATTTCACTTTAGATAATATATATATACTTTTGAAAAACTATTTAAATTGTTTGTTTTTCTGGCAGACTTCTTTTCCTCTCTTTCATGTGTAGATCCCCCCCCACTTTAAAAATGCCAAGTGTGAACAAATACAGAAACGTTTGCTAAGGTTATAAAACATCTGTTGGCAAACTTCTTAAAGTTAACTGCTCTTTATCGTATTTGGGTCGCTCGGTATAGGTTCGCAAAAACATTTATTTTTCCCATTGGAAAGCATTTATTTTTATTCTTATATTACTTATCGATCTCGATGTGAAATCCTGTGATAGCGCTTATCTAATCAAAAATCTCTGGAATGCGGTATGAACATTTTTTGGATTTACTCCTTTTTAAACTTTTTTGATTCGTTTATTTTTAACTGTTAGTGATGTTGATTTCATGCAAAACCATAGGGAATAAATTTAAATAACAAATATTTTTTTAATATTAGATTTAATCATTTTTACTAGCAATTCGATGTGTTGCAATATTTATGTCAATCACCTCGTGTTATTAATCTAAGAGTATAACTGTACTTGTTTAATCTATTGGTACCCACAAGAATTTTATCTTTGTAATGCTAATTAACGTAGTAATTTTGATGATTTATTTTAATTTAGTAATACGTAAGTAGCTGAACTTACTAAAAAATTGAAGTTTTGGAAATATAATGAATATTATTTATAATTGAAATGCAACAGTAATTAATTACAAATGTTTTCTTTTTTTCGCAAAGAAATGGTCAGCTTGTTTTTAAGAGGTTTTTCATCTCAACTCAAGTTGTTTCTTCTTCAACACTTAAAAGAGGCCTGATGGCCAATTGGCTAAAGCTCTGGCCATTGGCTCCACAGACTTCAGGATCGGATCCTGGCGGTGGCAGGGATGCTTGTTAGTGGTTAGGAATTCACATTAAACTGTAGGTTTCGGTCGTAATTGCCCAAAGTGTGCACAAAATGACCGTAGAGCGACAACCCAAACCAAATCAACACTTAAAAGTTGAAAAACTTCACAAAATTCACTCAAAACCTCACTTCATTGATTTTAATATTTAAAATTCAAAATGTTTTATCTGTCAAAGGCTGATTATTATTAATTTAAATAATCTTTCATAGTAATTTTTCTTACCCCTCTTCTCTCTGGTTTAATGAGTCAAGTAAACCTTAAATGAAGTATAACTTTTTCCAATTAAGTAATTTCCATTATGTTTGTGAATCATGTTGTTTCCATTATGCTGTGAAGTTGTAGTATAATTTCATGATGTGAGGTTGTAGTAATTCCCATTATGTTGTGAGTTTGTAATGTTTAAATATTAGGTTATTAATTTTCATTATGTTTGTGAATCAAAAATTAAGCTATTTGATTCTAAAGGGTCTTGTTTGTTTACTCAAAGCATTATTTTAAAAAAAAAGTTTTCTTCAAATTTGTATTTTATTTTATTTATTTATTTTTCGTTCTGAAAATATTGAAATTCAAATTGCATCTGGTTGAATGAAGACGAAACGAAACCGCAAGCAATGTTCGAAAAAAGACGAGTTTTTTTTCTTTTATAGTTCACAGTCTGTTTGGGATACCGTGATGGATATGCTGCCACGCATGTCATGCAATTATGTGAAATATTCTACCTGCGTTTCCTCGGGTAACGGATTCAGGATGCACATGGCCATGGAAATGATTCCCCCTTTTTTTTTAAATACTTTTTTTCTATCATTTCTACGGTCTTTTCTTTCTCAATATTTATTTAAAAATAAAAATATATATTTTATGATAAAATATTTAAAAGCGATACATTATTTAAGATTATTATTTTTTTTATTATATATTTCACTATTGTTTTATTTGAAATGAAAAAAAAAAAAACTTAATAAAAGAATAATAACATTAAAAAGTAAAACGAAAAATAATATAATAAAATATCTAAAAAGTTTCAATAATCCTGTCAATAAAAATTCAATAATACAATTTTCTATTGTGCTCTCTAATTGTGTGTTCTTTGCAATGTTTAGGCTTTTTTCGTGTCTTTGAACATTTTAGATTTTGGAACATTTTCACTGAAATCTGAACACTTTCACTGAATTTAATTTCTTTTACGAGCTTTTTTTATGCATAGTATTTATTTACAAAATAATTGAGCAATTATTAAATAATTAAGCATAATAATTAATTCAGAAAAAAAAAATTATGTAAAATTATTCTGAAAGATCGTTTGCTAAAAAACAAACAATTTTATTTCAAAGTGAAAATGAAATTTTTCAAGAAAGAAAATCGTTTGGAATTCCATAGAATTCCATTTTTTTTTTTTTTTTAATTGCTATTATGCGTTTTGTTCTTACATTAAATCATTAAATTATTGGGTATTTCTTTCACCAGCTTTTTTTAATACATAATATTTATTTACGAAATAATTGAATAATTATTAAATAATTTAGTAAAAAAATTAATTCAGCATGAAAATTAATGCAAAACTGCTTTAAAAGATCGTTTGCTGAAAATAAACAGTTTTATTTCGAAGTGGAAATGAAATTTTTCAAGAATAGAAAATCGTTTGGAATTCTATTGTTTTATTTATTTATTGATATATTTTTTTAATTGCTGTTATGCGTTTTGTTCTTACATTAAATTCTTAATTAAATGGGTAATCTGTATATCGGCACATCTAATTACAATTTTATTTATTTATTTTAATTGCTGTTATGCATATATTAAATTCTAAATTAAATGGATAATCTGTATATCAGCACATTCGATCATAATTTTATTTATTTATTTTAATTGCTGCTATGCGTTTTGTTCTTATATTAATTTCTAAATTATTACGAGTATTCTGTATATCGGCTCATTCGGTTAAAATGTTATTTGTTTATATATTCAAACTGATTAACTGAGCTTCGAATTCTTGCACGGACTTGCCCGCAGTATGTCTGTCACGTCAGTTGGATTTTTTCATGTCACTTTTGATTTTGAACATTTTCATTGAAATCTATATTTTTTTTTATTTCTTTTACGAACCATTTTATACATAATATTTATTTACAAAATAATTATTATATAATTCAACTATAAAAACTAATCCAGAAGAAAAATTAATGCAAAATTGTTTTAAAAGATCGTCTGCTTGAAAACAATTTTACTTCGAAATGAAAATGAAATTTTTCAAGGAAAGAAAATCGCTTGGAATTCTATACTTTATTTATTTTAATTTGCTGTTATGCATTTTGTACTTACATTAAATTCTAAATTTTATGAGTAATCTGTATATAAGCACATCCGGTTAAAATGTTATCTGTTTATTTATTCAAGCTGATTAACCCGAACTTCGAATTCTTGCACGGACTTGCCCGCCGTATATCTGTCACTTCAGTTGGATTGGGAAAAAGGGGAAAAAACGCGCGCGGCAAAAAGTGATGACGTCACGATTTCGTTGCGACAGGCGCGCAATAATCGGGAGCCGAAAAATTTTGGCGATGCCAGGAAACCGCTCGTCATCTCGCTACACGCGGATTTCCTTATGAGTTGCCAAGGTGCTGTTTGTTTTTGCTCTTCGTCATTGTGTCAATGAAACGGGCTTATTTAGTCAGCTTTTTCTGCGATTTACTGAAGAAATATTGAACACGGATTTTTCACCGATACAATATTGATACATCAGAATACAGGTAACTTATTATACGATCCCTATAAGATGATGAAGGCCATGCTCTTACCTGAATGGTATTTTTAAATTCGAAATAATAAAAGTAATTATATGTAATATTTATTAGCCACATTAAATAATAATTATGAAGTACAGCATCTAAAAATTGTCGATATACGAATATTATTAAAAACGTGCTAATGCGAATACTGATGTTATATTGAATTGCATGTTGTAAAATAAATACAATCTAATATTTCTTTTTATACAACTAATGCACTTTCATAATTTTTTTTGCATCTATTTATGTGAGAAAAGATGGATTTAATAAAAGTTCAGAGAAAATAAAGATTTTATTCATTTTTAATGATCGCTAATAGCTCTGCATAAAAATCAATGCTAAAATATTCTTATAATAACTACCCAATTATCAAGCTATTTATCTAGTACTCTTTATTTATATTTCAAATACTTTTTTTCCTTTTTTTTTTCTTCTTTCTATTCTTCTGTATTGACCCAATTGGCTAGCGCTCTGGCCTTTGGTACCTTAGACCTCAGGTTCGAATCCTGACGGTGGCATGGCTGTTTGTGAGTGGTTCGGAAACCACTTTAAATTGTAGGTCCCGTTCTAATTAGCCTAAAGTGTTAACAAAATGACCGTAGAGCTTCAAATCAAACCAAATCTTTATTGGCGCAACGATGGGAAAAGGCTATCTGCCGACTGGAAGATTTCAAGACAGGAGATAATAACTTTTTACGGTATACGGTTGTCAGCCCTACGCCCAACGCTCTACAGTCATGTTCGACCGGTACCTACGATTTAAAGTGGATTACGAACCACTACAAACATCCATGATTTCGAGTTCAGAGCACTAGTCAGTCGGCCATCAGGCCAGTTTTTCTAATTTAATGACAATTTTACTAAAAGGCAGAAAAAGTGCAAGAAAGATATTAGTTAATTTTATTAATATACTTACTATATACTTGCTTGCTTTACTTTTATACTTACTTACTGACTTACTTACTTAATATACATATTTATGTGCTTAAAATTCCCTATCCATCCGCTCCAATATTAAACCTTAAAAAAATATACATTTATCTTTTATCTAACTGTTCCAATGAATTCCCGCGAAAGGCTTTTGCAAAAGGGGGATGGGTTGTTGAGAGGTCCGTTGCTTATCGTTTGGTTAAGCGGGGCTGCAAGGACATGTGCGTGGAATGCGCTCGGACAATCCGAGAGAATGGCCAACAAAGGCAAAAATCGGTTCCCTTTCGACCCTCAGTGGGTCACTGACACTTCGGCACAAAACATGCGCAGATGCCAGCGGAGTTATTTACTGCCGCCAAAAGTATGCCAGCGACAAAGGGACATTGTCCACCGCTGATGGTCACCAGACTGCTCTCGGTCCTGGAATGGGAAGGAGAAATTTATGTGGGAGACGGTGATTGTTCGCACCCCTTTTCAATGAACTGCTTGTTGAGATGTCTGCAGTATTTTTTGAGAGGTCGTCGCATGAATCATCCCAACTGAACTCCGCTGATTTCTATTTCGGTCTTTATTATTGTTAGGTTCATTTCTTCTAAATATTCATGGAATTGAAATTTTCGTAAAAAAAAAAAAAAAAAATAAAACATGACTTTTGACATGATAATTAAACTTAAATTTTATTGCAAGATCTTAAGGGGCCAAAGAAAAAAATAATACCTAAAACTTCCGTCGATTTCGAGAAAAGTACTAGCTACGCGTAAAGTAGACAATCTTACACATTTTTTTTAATAATTAATGAATTAATTATTAATTTTAATCATATTAATTGCGCACAAAAAACAGAGTTTTGTTATTACATTTTCTTTTTATTTCAAAACGAACTATTGGGTCTGTGAGCTCTGTATTTAAATTAAATAAATCATGCATTAAGTTTAATGCTTAAGGCTAACTTATTGTTATAATTTTTTTTTTTTTGCATAATTCTTATGTTTTCATTTCAAAATGCAAATGCAGCATTATATATTAGGAAGGAAAAAAAATTTTTCTTTAATGTTAAATCTAATTTGAAAATTAACCTTTATTTAAGTAAAATGTTCTCTCTTTTTTTTTTTTTTTTTTTTTTTTTTAATTTGCTGTATTAATTGATAATAATAAAAGTCCCGATCTCATATGACTGTAAAAGCCTCACGGAGCCCAGTCAGACTTCTCACCCGCATCTTTTCCAAACTGTGTAAGGGCATAGTGATGTGATGTAATAGTAGTAGTCATATTAGACCGGGGCCTGCATTTTAAAGTGGATTCCGAACCATTGCAAACATCCATGATACCGCCGGAACTCTAAGACGAAACCCGTGACACCGAGCACCAGTCACTGGGCCATCAGGCCCCCTTTCCACAATTACTGACAAGTATTTAAAAAAAAAAAAAAAACGCCTTCTAAACTTTTTCCGAGGTACTATTGAAACGTGCCATTTAAAATTGGCTTTTGTCTAATGTACAAATATATTGTTTCATTTGCTCAATAAACTATTTCTAAAATTGTTTTCAAAGTTTCCATTTGATTAGTCCTCTTATTTTTACTGTACTTATTCGCATCTTTGGCAATAAATTAACAATTCAAACCGGAAAAAGTTAGCATTTTTTATACATGTCGTATACAGATGGATACAGATCTGCCCGGACAGTCGCTCGTCTAAGAAAAGATAACATTAATTAAGTTTGTATTCAAGGAAGTATTTTTTCTGTTAGTAGTATTTGACTTGCATAAATTACATCGTCAAATCCATCCATTCCTCCCTCCCCTCTCAGAAAATCCAATGTTGAAATAGCTGGAAAATCAATAACTCAGCTGCTGTAACTCAATAAGCCACAATCCTGTATTGCTGATTATTGGGGGGGGTATTCCGATAGAACGGTTTCTGGAGTGGTGGTGCCCCCTCCTTCCGAAGCAGCCCTTTTTCGGTGATCTGTTTCTTGGAAAAGCAGGTGTGCTTCTTATTTTTGCAGCCGCCGACGGCAGGCCTCCCCCTCGAAAAGGTAGGCAGGCAGCGCGCGCCGCATTTTCCGGCCCGATGAACCCCATCTGTTTTGTGGGGCTTCCGCAGTGTTTGCCACCACTCCTGCGCACAATATGCGTGTTTACCTGCTGCACGAGGGCCCACTGTTCTTGTCGGTGGTCCCCCTGCTTGTTGCAACTTGCCTTCTCTCGTTTCTGTTGCTGGTTGGGGAGGGGGGAGAGAGATGCGCGTGGCTGTGGTGTGATTTCGAATTGCAGTGTGTTTTGTTTAGCAGTAGGTAAATAAAATATTGGTGAAATCGAAATCGTTGTTGTTTGGATAGAAAATTAGAACTTGAGCTGTTGTCTGAAGCATGGAAGAAGTGTTGCATAAATATACTTAAATTAAGAAGCCTATGTTCCTACAAAGCATATCTGTCAAGTTTATGGTACTATATTTCAAAAATGCAGCCTGCTTGTTTCCTATAAAGATTTGGAGATCTTCATATTTCATTAAACAAAACAGACATTGCATGTGTTTTACCTTCTTTTTATAAACGGCAACTTTTTGTTTGAAAATATGACTGTTATATCAAATTATATAATTTATGCATTCTTTTGCTCGTGATCAATTTGTTGAAAGATTTGCTTTTAATCAATTTTACAATAGGATAGATAAAACTGTAATTTAATATTTTGAATGATCTTTATATCTAGCTAAATTCAACATTCGTGTAGTTTTTACATTGTTTGAGAAATGCGATATTAAAAATTCTGCCTTGTTGAAAATCGTCATGTGAATTTCACAATTTATGTATTCACTTGTTAATTCTTGGATAGATAAAACTGTAATTTAACATTTTGAATGATCTTTATATCTAGCTAAATGCAACATTCATTTAGTTTTTACGTTGCTTAAGAAATGCAATATAAAAAAATTCTATCTTGTTGAAAAACGTCATGTGAATTTAAGGTTAATACAGAATTAATATCGTTTCGTTACAAGTTTATGGAAACGAACTTCAAAAAAAAAAAAAAAAAAAGGGGGTATCTCTTTCTTCGTGTCATTCAATACATTAACTAAATTTACAGACTATTTTGATTATTCGGGAATTTGTCAAAATACTGCGATTGACTAATAATTGAACACCTGATGGCTAACTCTATTGATTTGTTCATGCTTTGCTCAACGACATCTCAATAGAGGATGCTTTTTGGTTCATAAAGTGCAGCTTTATGATTTTTAATGTTATCGTTAATAAAATAAATACTAGGCGCGGTTAATTTCTTATGGTTTGATCCAAATTTATCCTAGCTTTTTGTTTTATTATTTGATTGCTGAAAATATCTGTTATTTATTAATTTAAAATTGTTTTCAAACATATTTTTTTCATGGTTGCAAATATTTAAATTATAATTTTTATGAATAAGCGATCTCTACTACTATTCTTAGCAATGAATATCTGAATATTCTCATTTTATTTTGCTGTTTAAAAGCAATAATGATTTTTTTTTAGCATTAAAAATTAATATTGCTGTACTTAACATAATTATTTAATGACGAATTTGATACATTGCTTAAAACCTAAAATATTCCCCCCCTCCTTTATTCTAGCTTTTGTTGCATTTAATTAATTGTTGTTAGCATTAATAATAAGAACTTTTAAAATCCGACTGTTGTCTCAATGGCAAGTTGCGCCGCTGGTGAGCATTAGGGCGAAAGTTCAATCCGCTGGCGGCTTTGTTGCAGACACTGTTTTAGAAAACGATGAGACTCGATGGCATTTGTGATGTTCAGCGATTTTGCGACGTTAGTCGGAGTACCTGTTGGAAGTTTTCCGGATTTTCTCCCATACGATACGCAAATGCGGGAGGGCGCAATGCGGCGTCTTTAAAAATTCTCTCGGAAAGCACGGCCTTTTTTTCTGAGCAACACGTAGCCAAGTCAGACTGCTATCTATGAGTGCTCAAAACAGAAACTGCCCCTTCCCCTCCATCCATTAGTAGATTACTCTTGGGATGTCTGCCCTGCACTGCAGGACACTGAGAATCAGACACAGAATTTTTAAACAATAATTTAATGCCAATAAATGCATGCCAATGATCATTAGGGATGATTATCCTCCAGAATTTAACCACAGGCTTCAGATTCGATTCCTTGGTGGTGGCATGGATGTTTATGAGTGGTTCGGAATCCACTTTAAACTGTATTAAACTAGCGAAGGATTTTGTTGACTGTTGTGTTGTTGCTTCTTTTCCTGCCATCTAAAGGCTGCAGCCAGAAGGCGTTATTTAAAACTTCAATATCCACGCGCTTTTCTGATGTTGCCATTCACTTTTTTGGAACATTCGGAAGTTTGGATCATTTTTTAAACTGTAGACGATCTGTTCAGCCCTCGTGTGCACAAAATGACCATAGAGCGATAAATCAAGCCAAACCTCCAGAATTTTCGAAATTTGAAGCTACCCATTCCGAAAATATTTCATTACAAATTCCGAAAACTTCATGTTACACATTTTAAAAATCTTTAAATTTTTTTTTATTTCTCTATTTCTGAAATAAAAGTACTTAAAAAAATCTATGATTTTTGTAGATAATGGTTAAATGCTATGCATAAATGAAATTATGACGTTATAAGTAAGCGGGCCATATGATGATATTCTTTCAAATTTTATGTTGCAATTTTGTTGAAAGGGTGCCTTAATTTGCTTTATTTACATTTTTCCGAAAATTTGACAAAACAAAATATTATGGTATCCATAATACCATTGGATGGTTATAATTGGATATCGATATGTTTTGGATCATGATATCTCTTTTACGTTACTGAATAAAATCAATTAGTTTAATAAACATTGGACCATCAATGAATTAAATAAACATCTTTTATTTAAAAAATTACATAATTTAGATTTATTTTATCAAAAGGTTGTTTTGCTTAATAGAAACTTCTAATGGAATTTAATTAAATGATAAATAAAACTCGAATGTAATTTTATTGATTTATTAAAAATTTATCCATATTGATTTTATTATTTTTTTTTAAATCCTTATCTGATTTCGAACGAAACCGAAAATAGAAAGAAAAAGGGGGGAAAAATTATTTCCCCTTGAGGATTTATCTCATCTCCACCGTGTTCTTTTTCGGGCGAGATATTCCGAATCCACGTACTGCAGAAGATGGCAGACAACAATAGTCGATAGCAGATTGGAGAGAGAGAGAAGAAAAACCAAACACAAAAAAAAGCAGCGTCTCTGTGCTTTTTCTATTTTTAAAAGAAATCATAATGAAAAAAAAAAAAAATAAATAAAATAAAAATTCATGAAAAAGCCAACAGCAGTAGCAGCAGCAGAGGGGTAAGAAATAAGGGACGCTATGAGAGACGCGTGTCGTCTGTCACTTTCTCCCCGGCCGTCTGGCATAGGGCACGTGCTCCTAGTCACCTGAGGTTATACCCCCCTTTTCAGGCAGCTGAGCAGCACCCCCCTAAACTTTTATTCGAATACGAGTGGTGAAAATTACCCCAGCAGTCTCTTATCCGGTGATTTCTTGAAAAGCTCGGTGCAATTCCATTGAGTTTGTTCAAGATGGTTTCGCAGTTAGCACTTACCTCAACCAGGTGTCGTGCTCATTTCTTGTGCGCCCTTTGACAAAGTTGGTGGTACAGTTAGATCTGGAGGAGTTAATTTTTTTTTTTTTTCTTTTCTCCTTCTTCCCTCCTTTTCCTCCTTTGACTCCTCAGATGTACCCTCTGCCCCGGTAACATTATCTCTTTCTTGTTCCCGATGGTGGAAAATGATGCAAATTGAAAATGGTGGGGAAGGTGGTCCCCGTATTGATCTCTCAAGTCGTTACTGGGGAAGTGTTAAAGAGAGAGGCTTTGTGGTGTGGAGCCGTTATCCCGTGTTTGATGACAGTGCTGAAGAAGAAGGCTAGAAAAACCGTAGGTTTGCACATTTATTTGAAATGTTTGAATAAAAATATTGAAAATCTTCCATTGCATATAAAAATTTATTTCTTTTCGTGAAATAAAATACTTTATTTATTTGCGACGAATAATTCACATGTATCAATCTACCTCCCATCCAAAAAAAAAAAAAAAAAAAAAAAAAAATCATTTGGTTTATTAGTTTTAAAATATAAATTTATTATTGATAATTAAATAGAATGGGGCCTAATGACCCAGTGAGTAGTGCTCTGGCTATTGGTGCCACAAGTCTTTTTGGCTCGAGTCCCGACGGTGCCATTGATGTTTGTAATGGTTCGGAATCCACTTTTAAATTTTATGTCCCAGTTAAATATGATCGTAAAGTGCTGTCTTGACGGTTAGTCAGTCTTCAACCCTCGTGGTTCCTTGCTAAAAGTGAAGCTGCATATTACCCTTAGGCATGGACCAATCGCCTGCGACGGGGTCTTTTGCTCGGGGTCTCCTGCACCAGGAGGATAAGTAACAACGACAACTCTTTAGGCTAATTAGATCGGGACCTACAGTTTAACGTTCATTCCTAACCACTAACAAGCATCCATGCCATCGTCAGGATTCGAACCTGAAACCTGTGGTACCAAAGTCCAGAGCTCTAACCAATTGGCCATTAGGCCGCCTCCTGTCTCGAAATCTGCTAGTAGGCAGACGGCCTTGGCCCACCGTGGGGCTGTTGGTCAAATGCAGAAGAAGTATTAAATAGAATGAACTGTTTTTTAGATTTTTATGTTTTAAATTAAAAAAGTTATGAGTTGATGAAGAACAAATTAAATGATTTTAAGAAATCTAATAAAGTTGTTGTTGCTGCTGCTTCTGATCCCCGTTAGGGACTAGCTATTAAACCAATTTCATAAACCTCTAAAATGTCCAAACATAGGAGAGGGGCAGAAAACAGCTCGTCCAATGTAAAATCTAGACGGTTTAAATATGAGCAGGCGATGCTTGAGCAACCCTACACTTGGTAGAGGTCCCAAAAATCTTCTGTTCTTGTTCATGGTGAGACTCCTGGCAAAACGTGATAAGCAAGTTTGGTCTAACAAAGTTGTAATTCTCTTTGCGTAATAACGTTGTTTTAATTCTGTTAATTAATTTACATAAGAAACGGTATGAAATCATGGAGAGTGATTAAATTGTTAATGTTTATATAAACTACAAAAACAATATAGAATTAAGATGAAAATTTTACTATTTGTTGATTATCAAATTAAAAATAACAACATAGAAAAATATACAAACGCAAGTATAGTCTTTGTGTTTGAAAAAAATTATTTTTTCCAACGTTTTGTATGTTTTTAAATTATAGAATTTACAATTTTTTCATTCACTGCTGACCAAAGAAATGAATTACATCAATAATTATGGAGTGCATATTTCTTACATTTTTTCTTACAAATATTAGTAGCATCTTTATTATACAAAAAAAACTCTTTGTTTCTAATAGGATATATATATATATCGTAAAAATTAAGTTCATTAATTAAACTGCCAATTAGTTAAATTGACCAGGAGAAAATTTTAATTAGTAGTAAATCTATAACATTGTGTTACAAATGAAATAATAAATATATTTTTAATGAAGTATATAGAGAAGATGCTGTAACAAAATAAGTGAACTTATTGTCGATATTTATATAAAATGTACTTTGTAGTTAAATAATATCGTTTAATGAATAGTCGCTTAAATGAAATAAATCTGAATGCATAAATTATAAATTTAAAAAAAAAATACCATTATATCGCTGAATTTACCTTGTATTTTTATTTAGAAAATGCACTTTGGAATTATAATTATTATTATTTTCATTTTTTTATGATCAAAATAAATCATTGATAAAAATTCAAAACGAGAAAACCGCAATAAGTTTGTTGCGGCCTGATGAC
Organism: Caerostris darwini; assembly: GCA_021605075.1. Taxonomy (NCBI): domain Eukaryota; kingdom Metazoa; phylum Arthropoda; class Arachnida; order Araneae; family Araneidae; genus Caerostris; species Caerostris darwini. The sequence goes on from BPLQ01015574.1 coordinate 295,284, forward strand.
CATATAGCTAGCGCTGTGGCCTTTGGTACCATAGGCTTCAGGTTCGAATCCTTGCTGGTAGCATGGATGTTTGTTAGTGGCCCGGACTGGGCCGGAATGACCGAGTGTCTAGCGGTCTGGCACTCGGTGCCACAGGTTTCGGGTTCGATTCCTGATGGTGAAACGGATGCTTGTTAGTTGTTCGAAATCCACTTTAAGCCGTAGGTTCGGGTCTCATATGACTGTAGAGCGTCACAGAGTCCAATCATATTTCTCACCTACAACATTCCCAAACTATATAAGGGCAACTCAGCTCTAGGCACAGTGAGTAGAAAGTAGTGTGGTGTGGTGTAGTAGAAATCCTCGTTAAACTGTAGGTCCTGGTCTAATTGCCCAAAAGTGTGCAAAAAAGGACCGTAATGTGATAAACCAAATCAAATTTGATGTTATGTTATCTCAAATTTCCGTTACTTTCCTGATAATTTTTTCCTCTTTTTCTTTCAAAATGTGGGGAGGGAGGGCCCCCCTCACATTTAATGGAATTAGATAAGATAAGCCATTTCATAAGTGACTAGTGTAAATAAAAACACGAGGAAAATAATGGATTCTAATTCCTAATCTGATAGCCTAACACCTAGTGGAAACGGGACACAAAGTAAGAAAAAAAGAAATACTTATCACATGATTATCATCGATTTTTTGCGATTACCGTTAACACTATGTATTTTTTTATATTCCTTTTTTTCTTTTAAATCTGACGACAAATCCCTCAAGTGCTCATTGCATGAGATCATTAATGTAGAAACCTTTCAAGAATCGCGCTCGTCACCCTTTCCAAATATTGCATCACATCCCCGGCTAATCGAAAAAAGGGGGAAATTAACGCCGTGTGACACCCCGCCCGTATTTATTGGCGATTCATCGCCATTTGTTGGTGGCGATATCTTTTTTTTCTTCAGGTAGCAGCGTCTTGGAAAAAGAAGGGGGGTTGGGGGGTCTGCAGATCTCCCGCTCTCGTTATTCCCATCTTGCATCTGCTACCGCCCTTTGTTGTGCGGCATGTGTCCCTTTATAATCGGACCCTGCGTGCACCGACGTGCCACCCAACGTTCGATTTAGGCCATTTTGGAACTTTTTTATTTTCTTTCTTTCTTTCTTTCTCCAAAAAATGGTAATCAAGTTTCTTGAGGTGGCATCGAATAAAATTAGATTTATCGCGGGGTTGTTGATTGTGTATGTAAGATTTTAGCGTTCTGGAATATGTAATGACGTTATATTTCATGAATATCACGTTATGATTGTGGTATTTTGTGTAATGACTATTATATTTCAGTATTTTCTGATTTTTCTCTAAAAATTTAATTTTTTATATATTATTATAGAGCAAATACGTCCTTATATGTATTTCTTTAAAATTTGAATACAGTTAATTTTCTATTTACAGTTACTTTTTTCTATTCTGTTAACTTTCTATTTGTAAATACAGCTAACTTTCTATTTACAATTACTTCTTTCTATTTTTAAATACAGTTAACTTTCTGTTCTGGTAAATTTCTATTTTTAAATACAATTTACTTTCTATCCTTTTTGTTAACATTGAATGCTCAACATATTTTTTCGAGAATTTTATCCAAATGTTATTTCTGTATTTTTCTGTCTCTTTTTTTTCTAGCAAATACATCATGTTTATTATAACAAAACACCGCATCATCATTGTAAAATAAGAAGAAGAAGAATTAAATTAAGAACAGTAAATTCCATATTGTTGACAGTTTTGGAAACGCAATCCTATTTGAATTTTTTTTTTTCTATCTTTATATAAGCCGCCGAAATAATAAATCAAAAATTAAATTAAATTTAAAAAAAAACATTTGATGAATAATCGACTTTTTGAATTTCTCATTTAAAATAATTCTGTTATGGAATTTATTTATATAATAGCCAACGGCCGTACCATGCTGAATATACCGGTTCTCGTTAGATCACCGAAGTTAAGCATCATTGGGCGCGGTCAGTAATTGGGTGGGTGGCCACCTGGGAACACTGCGTGCCGTTGGCAAATTTGGGACTTGAATGGCCGAGTGTCTAGCGCTCTGGCGCTCGGTGTCACAGGTTTCGGGTTCGAATCCCGGCGGTGCCATGGATGTTTGTAGTGGTTCGGAATCCACTTTAAGCCGTAGGTCCCGGTCTCCTATGACTGTAAGAGCGTCACAGAGCAAAAGTCAGGCTTCTACCTACGGGGTGCTCCATCACAACAGAAGCTGATTCCTTCCCCTTCAATCATGAGTCCATATGGGCTCGTGGGCTTGGCCAGCCAAGTGGGATAAGAAACAACAACATTTATATAAATAATTTGTTAAAATTGGTGTTGGTGATAGAAAGGTGTTAAGGTAAATTCTAATGGATCACAAAAAGTACTGGAAACATATCGAAAGTATAAATAATTAGACATTAACAATATTTTTTTAAAAATGTTATTTTTTAAGATTCTTGGAAAATTAATCTGAAAAATTGTTTAATATTGAACTAAAAAAAAATCAAAGAAATTAATTTAATTATGAAGCTTTTATAAGTGTGATTTCTTTATTTATTTCTATAAACTTTACCGCCTAGTTAGTAGTTAAATTTATCTTACTCGTAAGTTACTGCAGTGGGTATGGAACTTGAGTAAAAGCTGCTGGTAAGTTATTGAAAGAAAACAAATCCCGTGAAATATTGCAAGACAGCAAATAACAATTATTTGCCCGCTCCGAGGGCGAGGGGTGCCTGGATCCCGTCTGCCATTCCTCCCCGAAGAACCAGAGGGGGTCTTGGACAGCCCCTTGCTTTCGAAAGGCAACCTGTTTAAGTGGAGTGAACTATTATACTTTTATGTACCGTATCTTGGGGTGGGGGTACGGGGCCACTATACAAGTATTGGCGTCTGCAGCAGCTGTGATTGGCCGCGCATCGGAGCGTGCCACTCTCGCTTTGCTAAACTTAGCCACCCTTGGGGAAAGGGGGGTTTGCCAGAATTGGCTGACACTCCTCGGACTTCTATTAGCTCCGTGATGAGTGCTGTTAATGAGGCCCGATCTGCAGTGGAGCGGGCATTTTGATGGAGCCGCACTTCACTTGCTGTTGCTCAATTTTTTCTTTTTAATTTTGTATTTTCTTTTTCTTTAATTGAGTCGTTGTGCTGGAAAAAGTTGAGTGCGTTGCTAGACTTGGGCAAAGGGGGATGGGGGATGTTTCCGATGTAATTATATAATTACTTGTGTGATTGCCGCGAAAGTTGTTAAGAAAAAAAAAAAGCTGTAACGTTTTGTCTGGGTCTGCGATAAAAAGGGAGCCCTTTGTTTTTAATGAGTTTGGATTCTGAAACCACTTGTAGCTGGCTGCATGCTAAAAATAGATGTTTACCGCGCCGAATGGTGTTTTTCTTGGGAGAAATGTGTGTGTGGAGTGTCAGTTTAACGTCTCCATACATTTCTCCATGTAACACATGTCTTTTAAAGAATGTTTCGTATCTCAGGGAGGTTGATCACTCCATTTATTCACTATCATCATCATTATCATTTTCATTCGCAAGATAACAAAGATTCACTAGATGCATGTTTACTTTTGTACAAAAAAAAAAAAGAAGCGAAATTTGCATTTAAAAATAAATGTTGCTTTAAAGACTTTATAGCGGCCTGATGGCCAATTGGCTAGCCCTCTAGCCTTTGATATCATAAGCTTCAGGTTCGAATATTGGCGCTGGCATAGATGTTTGTGAGTGATTCGGAATGCATGTTAAACTCTAGGTCCCGGTCTATAAGCCTAAAGTGTACACAAAATGACCGTAGAGCGACAAACCAAACCAAATTAGACCAAGTCCAAGAACCCATGTGGCCTCATGGAAGGAGAGCGGCCTGGTGGCCAATTGGCTAGCGCTGAGGCCATTGCTACCATAGACTTCAGGTTCGAATCCTGACGGTGACATGGAGTGATTATGAGTGGTTCGGAATCCACGTTAAACTGTAAGTTCCGGTGTAATTAATCCAAAGTGTGCACAAAAAGACCGTAGGGCGACAAACCAAATCTTAAAGACTGTATAAAAATTTATTTTAAGTAAATTTTTAAATTGTCAATTTTAGTTTTAAAATTGCCAAGTTTTAAGAAAGCTATGTTATTCAATTATTAATGGATATTTCGGGATAAAATCCTTGATTAGTAAGTTCATTTTTAAAAAATAATTTTAATAATACCTTTAATCAATGCTATAGTCATTTGAATATTTTTTTCTTAAATCTAATGTTCGATATTATATCTGTTATTTATAGTTTACGCATAACATTTATTTTCACTTCGCATCGATTTTTTTGTTTTTATGCATTTGAAGCATATATAAATTTATTTAAAAAAAATATTTATTTATTTTTTATTAACTATACATTGCGAGGGTAAAAAATGTCTGAAGTGAAAGTTAAAAAAAATTGTGTTCCTTATACCTTTTTAAATTTCCATAAAACATCTCCAGCACTCCTTAAAATTCCTTCCTACGTCAGCCCTCCCTTACTTTCGAATTTACTTAGCTCTTCTACCAAATCCTATAATTTACCCCTTATCGTTTTTTTTTTTTTTTTTTTTTTTTAACCCTCTTTCCCTCTCTCTCTAGTCGTCTGCTCTCCGTAAAACTGCTTCAAATTGAACACCTCATACGCGTGCCAATGATTCCTCCTTTCCTTCACGAAACCCCCTCTCTCTAGTCATCCCCATATAAAATAAGTGCCGAGGCTAGGCTAGACTGGGATTGGCGATCGCCAAACCCGTTGCATCACCTGCAATCCAGTAACCCTGAGTGTTTGTCTCCTCTCGCCGCTCTGTACTGTGCTCAGTTGCGTTTCATCCGCGCCAGCCTGTGGATTACTTGTAACGACAGTCTCGCTCTCTCGATTTTGCGCCTGCGCTATGCTGTCATTGTGCCGCGTGTTGTGCTTTTGCTGCTGCTGTTACTAGATCACAAGAAAATTAAAAATGCGTGCCGGTATCCCTGGGTCCATCTCGCTGTTCAAGCATGGATTTTATACAGGTTTCTTGCTCGCATCATAAGTGGGAATCTTCTTAGTTCGGGAAAGAAAAAAAAAGAAGTGCTGTGTGGATTTTTTTTTTTACTTCGGTTATTATTATTTTTTTTTTCCTTGTGTGTTTTTTATTTCATTATGGAGAAACGAAACGGTGCGGAACGTAATGTTTCGCCCTGCCCTTCCGGTTTGATGCCGGACGACGAAAGGACCTGTGGTTTCAACGAGGTACGATGGTGGTGCCGGACTCAGTGTAAGTTTTTGAATTTAGCTTGTCTTTGTGGGGATAGTCCATTTTTTATTATGTGTGTTAGAGCGCTTTTGTGAGTGTACTTGTCGAAACGCATGTTTTTTTCATTGGGAATTTTGTTGTGTGATGTACGTGCACAAAAGTATAGCAACTGAATTTGTTGTTGCACAAAAGTTTCGCATTTGAATCGAGCTACTGTTTTGTTGGAAATTTTATGACAGTCTTTCATACGCCCCAAATATAGATTTAGTAATCCAGGTTCTAAAATGAATTTAATCCGTGTATCTTCCACTTTTTTTTATTGATCTTGAAATTACTATAATTTTGATTAAAAAATATTTTTCAAAAAATAGAAAAATTGCCTTAATTATTTATTGATTAAAAAAAAAAAAAAAACGAAGATGAAAAATTGTTAAGTGATGAAGTTGTTAGTAATTCAGGTTCTAAAATGAATTTAAACCGTGTATCCTCCACTTTTTAATTTTATTGATCTGCAAATTACCATAATTTTGATTAAATAATATTTTTCAAAACTAGAAAATTACAATAATTTATTGATTTAAAAAAAAAAAACGAAAAAAATTTTTAAATATATTTAAAAAAAATTGTTTTGTTGTGAAAAATTGTTTAAGTATTTTAATCTAGATAGTTTGCATTATATTGTACAAAGAATTAATATTTATAATAATAAGAATTAATATTTGAGTATATGTTAATTTTTGTTATGATAAATAATTGAATTAATATATTGATAATTTTGAATATGTATTTGATAATATTTGATTGATAGTTAGTAATATATTTTACCTTTAGCAAGTTATTAAAACTTAATGTTATACATGCCTCAAAATACAATTTATTAGCAATCGATTTAAGTTGGAAATAAAATGAATTACATAAAAAAAATAGTATTTGGTAACGCTTAAAATAAAACTAAATACAGGAAATTTTTTATATCTCTTTTGAAGTCTTTCGGTATAAAATATTTCATTTTAAGATGCATGAAATTATGTCAAAATAATTCCTTAAAACATACAAATATGTTTGAGATAAAGCGATAATATTTGTAATGGATGCGAAGAAAAAGTTGATTATTTATAATAATGCATAAACAATCTAAAAATCTATTTTTATTTTATTGTATAAATATTGAACTTATATTAACAAAATATGTATTTACGAATTGTTTTTACATTACTTTTTTAAAATTGTCTATTAATAATTGATTCTGAAATCGTATGCATTTACAATTGAATTCTAAATAAATCTTTTTCTTTGTCGCCAACATAAACCTTTTATTTGCACAACTAGATTTACGAACCTAAATTATTTACATTAAATGAATCAACCCAGATAAGTCGCCAACAAGTCAAAACGTGTCTTATTCGGCAAGTTCCAAATCCTTTTCAACCAATCCGATTGCAGACATATTGTTTGACGATAATAATAAAAAAATAATAATAATAAACAAACATGTAATCCTCACTTTATGACCAAATAATCGCCACTGTTTCGATTACATGCATGCCTGAACAGAACTCGTCTTGTCGCTGCAGTCATATTGCCGGAAATTGATCGCCAAGTTATGCTGGAAAAAGAAAAGAATATTTTCGTAATAACCGACCACAGGTCATCATACTGACCCCCAGCCATTCTGTTCCTTGTTGTAAAGATTCTATAGTAAAAGAAGATGCACGTGATCATTCGAATCGCCGATGCTTATCGTTCGTCTTGGGTCGTTCGATTGTTTAGTTTTTCTTTTTTTTTTCCATTCATTTTTCTTTTTCCCTTTGTTTTATTTGTCATCTCTCTGTGCGCACGTGCTTATGTTTTGATCAGGTTTTATATTCATGTTCAATGAGGAAGTGAATGGGGGTGTTGTAATGCCAACCTGCGTCTTTTGCGGATTGAGAGAGAGTCGTTTGTTTTTCGTGTGTGCGCCTTGTCATTCTTCTTGGGATCTTTTGAAAGCGTATTTAAACGCCGGATTGCGTGGTGAAAGTGTATTGAATGGCGAAAGAGATGTTTTTAATTGCGGGGGATTGTTTTTTGTTTCTCTTTTGTATTATCACATTAGTGGGATGTAGTTTTGGATTGCACTTTAAGTTAAGGAAATTGTTTATTTAATAGATTATTATTGATGATGCTCCGATTTGAAATGACTTTAGGTTCTTAACATACATAAGCAATGGATAAAAAAAAAATTACGATGTTGTAAAATTTAAATATCGCGAAGTATTATAGTATTTTAACACTTTCTAATAATTTGTATTGTGGACATATCTAGTTTGCTAAGATGAAGCTGTTTTAGCCAATTGGCTGTTTTTACTAGAATACTTTTAATTTTTTGTTTCTGTTTGAAATACAGTCAGTACATGCACTTTTTATCGAATTTAATATTCTTGAACTTTTCTATATAAACACTGGAATGTATAAACGCAGCATTGTTTTTGAAGTGCTAAAAATATTTTGATGTTTATTTATTGCAATTAGATACTAATTCAAGTACTTGATCATAGTCAAAACTACAGAGTTATGTGTCATAAACTTGTAGAAACATTGTTTGGATTCTATACATACATTTGTCTAATTTTTTTCGATATTATTAAATATGTTTTTTTAAAAAATCGTGTTTATCAATATATATCTTCATACGTAATTTTGAAACAATCCCCAAATTATGTTAAAATATCATGTATTTAAAAAAAAAAAAAAATGTTCTTACTTGGAAAAAATATCTAATTACCATGATTTTGGTTAAAAACTGTTTCAAAAATTTGTTTTGTATAGTATCTGCTTCCCGGAGACTTTTTCCATTCTCAAAGGAAGTATTATTGTTATTATTTATAACCTTTAAAACATTCATTTATAACCTTTAAAACTTTTAAACTAATTGATAAATTCAAATTTATCTAAATTTTATTGCAATAAATATTTCTTTTAAGGATTCAAATTCTGATTTATAATTTTAAGGATTCAAATTCTGATTTATAATTTTAAGGATTCAAATTCTGATTTATAATTTTAAGGATTCAAATTCTGATTTATAATTTTAAGGATTCAAATTCTGATTTATAATTTTAAGGATTCAAATTCTGATTTATAATTTTAAGGATTCAAATTCTGATTTATAATTTTAAGGATTCAAATTCTGATTTATAATTTTAAGGATTCAAATTCTGATTTATAATTTTAAGGATTCAAATTCTGATTTATAATTTTAAGGATTCAAATTCTGATTTATAATTTTAAGGATTCAAATTCTGATTTATAATTTTAAGGATTCAAATTCTGATTTATAATTTTAAGGATTCAAATTCTGATTTATAATTTTAAGGATTTAAATTCTGATTTATAATTTTAAGGATTCAAATTCTGATTTATAATTTTAAGGATTTAAATTCTGATTATTCTGACAAGATATGAGCAATAAGGTAGTTTTTGTACAGATTTGCAGATTATGTTGGTAGTGTATGTTTTCAATGTTCAATCACAGTCTTGCATAAAAAAAAATTATTTGAAGATTTAACTTAATGTACAAATTATCTTATATGTTAACATAACATTTTATAGTAATGGATTTTTTTTCCCGAACCGAATTTATTATTTCTCCTTTGTTATACATTGCATTTCCTCATTAGTTGTTATCCCTTCCGACATCTCTGCAATTGTGATGAAGCATGACCATTTTGGAAGTTAGACGACTGTCTTTAAACTCCTAGGTGAATGGGCAGTCATGGGTCAGTAACTGGTCAGATGTATTTCATTCCGGTAGCGTCTGGTTTTGTACTCTTTTTTTTTTTTTTTTGAAACGTGTCTCTTTAATTTGCTTCGAACAGAACCCATTTACATCGCTTGTAATCACTATGCGATATACTAATTAAACCAATTTTTTTAAATAAATTTCAAAACTTTCATCATAACCAATTTATATCGCGTGTAATCATTATGCGATATACTTATGAAACCACTTTTTTAAAACACAAAAATTTCAAAAAAAAAAAAAAAAAAAAATCAACCAAAATAGTTTTATCATTAAAAATATTTTAATGAATTGTTTATCATATAAGAAAAAAAAGTGATATTAGATAGATGATTCATACTTCTTAAAATAAGTTAAAACTTGACTCATTATGAATTAAAAATAATCAAGAAGTTAAAAATGTTTCATAACAGAACTGTATTATAATTTTTCATGGTAAATATGACTTTTGACTTTTTCTCAACGGAGTTGCTAGTGCATATTTTTAGTACAAAAGTCTACTATTTAAATACAGTAGAATCATTGTGTAAGAATCTTTCACTAGTTGGCATTTGCAGCATGAAATGGTTGCTATATTGAAATTTAATTTAAAGGGTTCCCCTCCTTATGATCTTTTCGCATTTAGTCTTTTCAGTCGTATTTAAGCCAAAATTCCTGAGTTATAAAGCCAAAATTCGAAAAAACGATTGGATTTGATGGATGTAATTTCAAAAATCGCATATATTTTTATTTTGAATAAAATATTTCATATTTTCAGAATTAAATTTTCATTGTATCCAAAAAATACATTTGAGATTTCATATTTTATAATCAACAACGGTATTATTTGAGAATTAATTAATAAAAATTTAAGCGTGTTTGTTTTTAAGCGATACGTTTTTATTATATTATATAAGTTATGACTTGGATTTTGAATATAATGACTCACGAATTCAATGACTCACAATTATAAATCAAAACCACTTTAAAATGCATATAGTTGAGACACATATAAGGTGGAAGATTCTCGCTTTTACTTCCTGTTATAAAAAGAGAAGAACGAGTTTTTTTTTTTTTTTTTTTTTTTTAATGTTATCTGCATCTTTATCACGTACACTTAACTGATAATGGTAAATGCTGACTAAAGCCGATGTTTCTTCCGCATGTGAAATTCTGATAAAGTAAATGTGGAAAATACATTCAATATACAGGTACTCATTCGATACTCGTGTGTATAATAGAGAAAAAAATTATGAATTTGAAAAAATTGATATCAAAATGTTAAAAAAATTGAATCTATTTAAATGTCACAATTTTATCGTATATGAAGCTTTTCTATGCAAAACAGTGGCGGTTTTAACTTTTCATTTTAGTTGAATTATACTTGGACTGTTGATTTGTAACAGATGAAAAACTTAAATGTATCTGTTATCGTATTGTATAATAGGTACAATAGCGTATCGCATTGTAGTGTAGTATCGTTTTAGTGTTTGAAGTGTTGAATTCAAATCATTAACAAAGTATGAATATAGATTAAATATATATAAAAAACAAGAATTGAACTATTTGCATACATTTTAAATATAATCCATGCTTCTGCTGTACTTTAACAATGTACACCACAAAATTTTCGTACCATAAAAACCGAGTTCGTGCTCTTTTGTCTTTCTCCTTTTTTAGGTTTTCATTATCTCATCTGTGTGTACTTCACTCCCAGGTGTTAACAATCATTGCTACCGTTTAAGACCCCTTTTTTTATTGTCCCTGCAGATTATGTGCTACTCTGTTTGGCCGCTGACCCATTTTCGTTCCATTCCTCCTCCCCACCACCACCCCTAATGGCAGCCGGCAAACAACTCTTAAAAATTCTAGGCCGGCAGATTCAAGTTTTTGTAGAAAGATGCCTGCCCCGAACGTGATTCACCCTAATAGAAATAGAAAGTTCACCCCGATTGTGGCAACATCTGTTCTTTTCATTTGTGGTAATTGACTAATTCGCCGCTTTTAATTGCATTATTTATTTGTTGCCATCGGTTTCCGAATATATATATATTGGAATGTTCGAATTATTTCAGAAGAAAGATATAAAAAAATCGTTTGATAATTTTTTTAATTTATGGAGAATATTTGATTTTAAACACAAAATTAATAATACGAAATTAAATAATTAAAATTACTTATAATTACTTAATTAAATACGAAAATATTAAAATTTCTGATATCATTCCAGGAGCAATATAAACCCATTTGTATTTCGCCGCTTTTAATTGCATTATTTGTTGGCATCGGTTTCCAAATATACATATTGGAAGGTTCGAATTATTTGAAAAGGAATTAAAAAAAAAAAAAAAAAAAAATCGTTTGATAATTGATTTTTTTTTTTTTTTTTTTTTTTTTTTTTATTATTATTTTTTTTATTATTACTGTACTGAACATGAGAGAGAATATTTGATTTTAAATTAATTAAATACAAAAATTTTTAAACTTTGTGATATCACCTATTTGGAGCGATATAAACCCATTTGTATCGCTTAGAGATCGATGAATGTTAATTTATATGTGCTTTTTAACACTTTATTTCTTTACACTTATATACAGCAATGATATAATATATATATACACCCACTATTATACTGAAGTTAAACTGTTACTATCGTTACTGTATATATAGCAACGGTGTAAATCAAAACGAATGCAATTTTTATTTCAACTCAAATTTAAATTTATAAACGTTATTTTATTTTTTTTTTTTTAAATATTTTTATTTGGCAGATATTTTTTTTTTTTCCAGTTTCCCTTAAATATAAAACTTTTAATTTTCGAAAATTTATATGAATATAAATTTACCGTTATTTCATAAATTGTTATATACGATTTTTTTTTTTTTTTACCCTTTAAATTCAGAATAACTTTTTTTTTTTTCTCTTCATTTCAATTTTTTAGGGAATTATGACACAAAGCTCGTTGACAAATTGACAGGGCGTTGTCAAATGAATCGGATACTTGTCAAACGCTCATCCGTCACAAAATGTATTTCTTGCCTGTTGTGTCAACGTTTCCAAATGTGTAGTCGGTGCTTCTATTCCTAGTATAGTACAGGTACGCGGATATTTTAGGAGGAATCTTTTACTGCGCCAATAGCTCTTCGCTATTAAATTCTGGCTTTTCTTGGGATAATGCTTTATGGACTGTTTATCTTTAAACGTCAGTTTTAATTCACCCTGACAGCCATTTAACGCGCTAAACATCTGTTTCGACATGCATTATGTGTATTAAAAATTTTCGAGCGCTTGTAAATTTAAATGGTAATTGTCTTCAGTTTATGCAATTTGATTTCTAAAGTCTAATAGTTTAATATTTTTTTTTAATATTGTAAAAGATTGTTTACAAATGCTTATCATCCAAACATTTAATTTCTTTAAATTATCATGTATTTTTTTTTCAGCAGAGTTTTTTTTTTTTAAATCTTTAAAATTGACTATAAACGAAGTTTTCTTTTCTAAAATTTATTGTAATTATAAATGCTTAATGATTTACATTTCAGTCGTTTTCATAATTTACGATATTCTGTATTAGTATAATACTGATAAAATATAATACTAAATTTTGTAATATTATATAATACGATTTAACAAGCAATATTCTAAAATATGTCAATATAGCGAGCAATATTCTTAATATACTTTCTTAAAAGTGAATTATTTTTATGTAATAATCTTTATAAGAATTAGTTATTAACTGATTCGATTTTTTTTTTATAATTGGAAATAAGTTTTATTAGAAATCTGTTAAGAATTTCCATTTTAAATCTTATACAGTTTGTATTAAATAATAATTTTAAATGAAAAGAAAAAAAATTAGATGTTTTATTGATTAAGAATTTTTAAATAAACCTTTTATTATTTTTTAAATTCTATGATCCAAAATTGAATGACATATAATGCATTCGTAGAAATTTTCTAATTTCCTTATTTACTAAATTAAATAGCTTTTTTATATTAAAAATAAAAAAATTATAATAATAAGTATTTAAAAAATTAATCAAATTTAATATATTTACCTCCAAATTCTTTCCTGTATGAAGTAAACTCTTATGATACTTCAATAATTGAATTTATTTTAATGGCGATTTTATAACAGTTTATTTAGAACACGAATGAATGGTAGATTTCCTATTCATCAAATTTATCGTCTGCTGTTGCCATGGCAATAAAATCGTTTAGTTAACTAGAATTGTTTTTGTATTAAATAAAAATGTCAACTATTCTGAAAGTCTTTAGAATTGTGGAATGACCTGGAATTTCAAAATATTTAGTTTAACTGTGTTTACCGCCAAGTCTGAATAAGTTGTTAGTTAAAAGATTTTTTTACATCATGTTCTTCTGCTGGATTTAGCTCCTGGCTGCAGCTACTGCTTGGCTTGCGGACGATCATCATTATTTATTTCTTTGCTAGTTTTTCTGGCAATAGATTTTTTAGTCTACCTACCGTCTGGGTGTAGGGGTGCCACGTCGCCTGTCTACTGGATTTTTTTTTTTCAAATATATGTTCGATTACTGTGGAAGAGTTCAGTTGTTATTAAAAATTGATCTCATTTATTTTTTCAATATCAAATTCCTTCTGAATTTTTAAAAAATACCTTAATTAAATGTGATATAGACGTTGTCAGGAAACAAAAACCAAATCGAGTTCAGATTTTAAAACGAAAAATAAAATTAATGATTAGTTAGAATTCAAGAAATTCAGAAATACTATAGCTTAATTTTGGAATTACGTTAGAAATATTATGATAAATATTTTTCCTTTTAGTATTAAAAATACGAATAATAAATGGGTTAACACAATTTCTGTATCCATAAAATGAAAACAAAATCAACATGGGTTCTTTTATGAATAGAATTTTTAAAAAGTGAGAAACTTTATAAAAATATAATATAGCACACGAACCTTTTTTAATGATTTTAAAATATTAATTACTTTTTATTTTAATGTACGATCTTATAATTACGATATTGGTAATGTATTAACGATTGATATTGTAATATAGTAGTGTATTAACGATTAATATTGTAATACTACTAGTAATGTATGAGCTATTAATATTGTAATACTACTAGTAGTATATAAGCTAAAATGATTTTGTTTTTTATTTATAAGTAGTTTTTCTTTGAAAAAAATCTTTGAATAAATTCTGCATCACATAAAAATATTTATTGGATGTTTTAATGATTTTTTTTATTGACAATTCAACTGGAGAATTCACAGTTCTTATTATTCTAATGATTATGTTCTCGTTATCATATTTTGAATTATAAAAAATTATAGAAATATTTTATTGCTCTTGTGTATTTGGTATTTCACTTTTATACTAAACTGAAATACTAGTTATTTATTGCTGTTTTTTTTTTATTTATTTCAGGTCAAAGGTGGCTGGAAGAGTCAGCATTCCGCATTTTAGTAATAATGCATCATCCGACGTTACTTCTGGTGCTATACGTATCCACTATCCTCAGGATAGTAGGTAAGTGCAAAATGCTTTCTTTCTTATTCTTTTAATATGTACGGGGCCAAAAAAAAAAAATCGTAACTACTAGTACGTGACATAGTACAATGAAACCCACGTATACCTAATAAAACTTTTTTAACGTACCTTTTAAATGTGCACAAAAGTTATATATTAATTTGTGTCCTTTTATATCCTTATCATCCCCGAACCATAAATTTGTGAGTGCCACGCGAAATTCAAGGTGAATACTTTTTATTTTTTCCCCTTCTTTCCCCTTACATCTTTCCCTTGGCGAATAAGATTTTGAGAAGGGGGAGTCATAACGTTCCAAAGGAAAAAAGGGGAAGGAGAAAAAAATTGCTCAGAAAAAAAGAAAAAGTAAAGTAAAGCCGTCCATCTTTTTTGCTAAGGTTATATCCTCGCTTCTTTTCTTTCTTTTTTTTTTTTTTTTTTTATACCCCTGCTGCATTAATTACCTTGTATGCGCCTATTTTAAAAAAAGAACTTTGAAGGATAAGGGGGGGTAGGAGAGGGATTGTGGATTTTCTGAACTCGCACGTCGTACTTTGTATAAGAACTAGATCAAAATCTGAAGCGGGTTGGTAAAGGGGGAGAAGAAAAGTGTTATAAAAGTGCATTTCGGCACGCGCAGTCCACGCGATAGTCTCTCTTCTTTTTCTTTTTTTATGGCTGTTCTTTCTTTCTTTTTTTTTACTTTACATTCTAACCCCCTTGGCTAATATTCTTTGCGTCTTTTCTGTCCCCCCTCCTTCGGAGTCGGGCTTGCCAGCTGTCGCGCTACGAAGAGTCAGTCAGGTAGTCTGATGGTGATGATGATGATGATGGCCATATGGACTTCGGAGGTGCCGCTTTTTCACCGTTTTCCTCCTGTTCTATCATTGGCCCGGCTGTAAGAATTAGAGAAGAAGGGGATGGGGGGTTAAATAAATATGCCCTCCTCCCCATGCGCGTTCTCTGCTTTTCGCGCGTTTTTCAGTTTTTATATTCTGCGTTTTTAACGACTTGTGTCAGTAATGCGATATACAAGATATTGGACTAATGTTTTTAAATATATAATTAGATTATTTTTTTAGCAAATATTTAATGCGATTTATTTATTTATTATTTTTTTTTTTATAAAATTTCGTCGCGGTATATTGGATTATTAATTTAGACAACATAATTGTCCGTATTTTGTTATTCATATTGTATTTCTTTTCTAATGTTGCTTTTTTCAATGAATTTACATGATTTTTTTCAAATATATCATTTGTAAGTCCTTCGCATTTATTATTTTTTTTTTTAATGAATAAAATATAATTCACATACTTCATGTTTAATCCAATGTCAAGCCAAGGTCCAAATTTGTGTTTCGTCATATTTCCAGGTGAATTCAGTTACTGGAATAGAAATTCATTTGAGTTCATATTAGCTTTTTATATAGTTATTATCATATTTGCTTTTCTAATTACGTTTTCATATTCTAGCTAATCCGCCTGTAGCATAATTCGGATTTAGAAATTAATATTTTAATGAATGATTTTTTAATATATATATAATAAGCAATTGTTCTCTTAAAAATTATGATCCAAGTCAAATGAAAAAAAAAAAAAAAGTTTTGCCAATTAATATATTATATATATTATTAGTATATGTTAATTAATATTAGAAAATTTTGTATGTTTCATTGCTAGTTAAATTAGGAGAAGTTATTTTCGTTTAAAGACGTTTGTTTTTGTTGTCAAAAATTTGAACTTGTTCTTTGGCTAATTTCAAAAATTCTTAATTCATACATTTTCTTTAAATCTTTTTTCTTTGTTATAACAAAATAAGAAAAAACAAAGAAAAATATATTTCGTCGATATAATACTGAAATTTCTTTTGACGTAGGTTTATTTATTTATTTAAAATTTTGGATAGCTTTGCCAGCTTTCAACTTTATAGTTTTATTTTATTCTTTTTTTGACGACTACTAAATCTTATTTAATTTAATTTTTATAATTATAAAAAAGGTAATAAGAAAATAAAATTTCATTTTGGTTAATTGTTATAAAATTACTATGAGACTTTCTCTTTTTGTCCTCCATTTTCTGGAAAAGAAACTAGAAAAAAAAATATAAATAAATAAATGAGATTTGAAATTTGATACTTCCCGCCCTTTTTTTCCCTTTTCCTTTGCCTACCCCCTCAATTTTTTTTTTTTTTTTTTTTTTTTTTTTTTGCTTCTTTCTCCTCTTCAAAGTCATGTAGGATAAAAAATAAAAAAATGCTCCGTCGAGTGTAAGAGACATATTGCCTCTGCTTAGTACTGTTACATGTCGTACCAAGTCCATTTTTTCTATACATGCGAGTATTAGCTGCAATTTTTTTTGCCCCTATCTCTTGGCCATAGCGACGCCATGGGACTTAGAGAATTACGAAGAGTTGGATCTCATATAGTTACATATTAGTTATGTGGTCTTTATTGTGCGAAAAATTAACAATTAATATAAAATTTTAAGTTCACAAAAATTTGTTTAATTAGTTAGAAATATATGACATTCGTTTTATTTTTCGATATTTAAAAATCACGTACATTCAAAATGATTTTTTCCCCGCGCTGTTATATGTGCTCATCATTATTTTTTAAAACAATAAATTTAATTTTTACTGAATCTATCTATTTTACTGTTTATCATAAGTCGTATTAAATTCTGCAAATAAATTATTTGAATGTGTCGCACTGTTAAGTTTTTTTTTTTTTTTTTAATTATTTATTTTTAAAAAAATAATTACAAAAAAAAAGTCCACGCATGGTTTTTGGACTTAACGAAAAAAAATTTAAATGCCAGTTATGAGTAATGTTATACCACTAAATGAATTTACTGACCATCTCTATAGCTTGTGAACATAGTCTGGCCCTCTTTTATTGGACAATCGTAATGCCATTGATTGAAATAACTCGGGGCTTCTTTTATTGGACAACCTTAATGCCATTGATTGAAGTAACTCGTAGCTTCTTTTATTGCACAATCGTAATGCCATTGTTTGAAATAACTCACTGTTTGCTAATATAGTACATATATTTTAATTTTAAACGTTATTGAATATACGCCATAACTTATAGCAAAGTTTTTCTAAATAATACACCTAAGATGTATATGAATGTGGATATACCATAGATTTATGTATTGCATTTCAAGCAAATATCTTTTCGCTGATACACTAATAATTTTAGTATTGGGGAGTTGTTGTTTTTTAAATTTTCGTGTTCGAATGTATTAATTTTTCATAGAATCTTGGCATCAACTCATTTTTTTGTGTAGCTATCCCAGAAATATAATAATAGATCAAGAACTGTACGAGATACATTCCTTGTAACCATCAATGCTCCCTATGTAATTGCCTTCGAGATATTTCTGTCCTTAAATCATCCTTCCCGACACGCGTTTTCCATTAACATTATTCATTGCGGTTATAAATATCTTTTATATTCGACTGCTACAAAAAGGGTTGATCTTTTTTTTTTTTCTACACACCAGATACCTTTTTTGTAAGGGGGGCACATATTAGTCGTATTCACCTCCCCCTCCGAAGTCGTTTGCCCGCTTCCTTCCAGAGGTGGATGTTGTTCAGGCGGCATATGCCACCGCCATGTAATGGAATTACTGCTGCAAAAGAGATGCTTTTCATTTCCTGTTGGGGAGGTGGGGGGGGAGGGCATGTACAGATGTCGCGTGCCTCGACATACCCTCTTGGTCCGGAAGGAAACCCCCCTCCAAAACACTAGATTTCCTCCTTTATCCCGACGTCTGGATAACCAACCTCCCTTTTTTGGCAAAACCTTGAATGAAATTTTTCGGCCAAAAAAGCAAGAGCCCATAGGCTGTTGAAGGAGACGTTATCCCTTTTCGTTTGATTTGCAAGAACATCTGAAGTGTTTTTCCGGGGGTTTTGAAGAACTGCTGGAGGGGGGTAGCGAAAGGGTTTAACGGCGAAATGGAAGGGTTTCCAAAAACGGTACTTTTTGAAGCCTTCCTCTTTTTTTTTTTTTTTTTTTTTTCTTGTAGAGAAATTGTGGGTTAAACGAGTTGCTCAGTTATTTTTTTTTTTACCCCCTTCCTGTTGATATATTTGTTGTAACCGTTACTGAATTTTTACCGCAGTTTTGTAGGTGACATTATAACGTATTCTTGTAATTGGTTTTATTGAGAGTTTTAGCTCTGTTAAATTAATGTCCTGTAATAGGGTTTTTGTTGCGAAATTTACATATTATTGTACGTGAATTTCTTACAAATCTTTTGAATTTTTATTCAAATTTAGATTTAAATTATTATAATTAGATCTGTAATTGAAAAGGCTTTTCACAAATAATTATTAGCGCTAATTAAAAAAATACAAATTATTTTTTTTACATTAATTGTTTATTTTAGTTGGTAATTTTAATTGTTTCAATTTTGATTAAATTCAGTGGTGTTTTTTTTATGTATTTACATTTATTTTCGACATTAAATATTTTGCTTTTTGGATCTTCTTGTAATATATGAACGAAGAATTTAATAACTAAATATAAATTTAATAATTTTATTTAATTGTCGTATAAATTTTTTATTTATATAGTACAATAAAATAATTATTAAAAAATAATTGTTGCATAAATTTTTAATTTATATATTAAATTTTAATAATAATTTTATTGTAATCTATAAATTAAAAATTTATGCGACATAATTTATGAAATATCTATTTTTATTATTGCATTCATTTTGTTAATTAAAAAAAAAAGAAAAAGGACTTTGAATTAATATTCTCAACAAAATAAATCTTAGAAACGAAATTAATTAATTATTAAAAACCAAAAGAAATTAAAATTTATCAATTTAGTTCGAATGAAATAAATGGCCATTTTGATTGGTTGGTACCGTGTACAATGAAAGTTAAGTGACATGTTTATAGGCGCAATCTTTGACTACCTAAATTCTTAAATTAACCTTTCATAGATGAATATCTCTAACTCGTACTGGGTAATTGAGGGACTTCTTAAGAAAACTTCTCCAGGAAACGTCGAATTTTCTTCTCTTTCTCCCTTCCCCACTTCCTTGCAGATATCTTCTACCTACGAACCACCCAACGCACGTCTGAAGGAAACTCCGCAGACACAAAAACCGAAACACCCTTTCTTCCGTCTCTGGCAGTATCTAGCGACTCATTTGCAAAAAAAAAAAAAAGAAGCGATACCACGGACGTTGGCCACATCCTCAGCTTCCAGTTACATCTTCCCTTTCTTTCTTTTTTTTTTCTTCTTCTTCCCCTTTCTTCCGTTTTTTCTTCCCCCCTTTCTTATATACCTTCGTCATATCTGCAAGAAAGAAAGTTACAGAAGGAGAATGTTTCTCGTCCGAACAGCTGATCTCCATGTGTTCCAGCTGTGGACTCGCGTGGCTAGTCGAAAGTCGGCAACCTCTGTCATCTCCATCCTCCTCCGCATCCGACTGATGATGGAGGATGGGGATCCTCATCCGGAGATGATCACTTTCGAAGGGATGTACCCCCAAGTGGCGCCGCATCCTTTCGCGCCATGCTTGCAGTCGGAGAGAGACAGGATGGTGTTTATGATGTGGTGAATCGGAATCTCTGGTGGCAGATGTTGATTTAATTTGCATGGTTATTAGGCATGAATATGTATGGATTGGAATTCGCAGTTATGTGATTTGGACGTTGATTTAATTTATACAGCTATTAGATACAAGTATTGTGCTACTAATGTCATGAAATGGATTTGGCTGGATATTGAAATAATTTACTAAGTACGAATATGTAGACCGTCAAAAGTTAAGTCTATTCTTCCAGTATTTCAAATTTTGGTGGTAAAAGGGGGTCGTAACATGGTGGTTTATCATCATCAGCAATAGCACGACAGTCCAGAGTGGACCAAGGCTTTCCTTGAAGAGATGCTTGAGTTATGCTTTCATTCCTCTAGGTGACAATGGCCCTCCAATTCTTAACCTTTAGTACAGCAAAATCTTTTTCAATTACGCCTATCCATTGCAACTTGGATCATCCTCTTCCTCTTTGTCCCTGAGGCCTGATGGCCAGTTGGCTAGCTCTCTGGCCATTGGTACCACAGGCTTCAGGTTCAATGCTGACGTTGGCATGGATGCTTGTTAGTGGTTTGGAATCCACGTTAAACTGTAGCTCCCGGTTGTGTGCAAAACCGTAGAGCGGCAAACCAAACCAATCTTTATCCTTGTGGCTTTGCTAAAACGAGCCTTTTAACAGGATTCAAATCATTCATTCTAAACATTCCAAGTTCCAACAGTTAAATCCGGATTCCCATTATTCTTATTCCCTGTTCCAATCCGTCTCTGTAAGATCTGCCGGTTACTTTCTTCATTGGATTTCTTAACGGTGAGGATAGTGTTGTCAGCCCCACGCCCAACCCCCAAAATTGGGTGTTTAATCTACAGATTTAAGTATAAATATGTTGAATATTGTCAATATGAAGTTAGCTGTTAGTAAAACTTGATTGTGATCGGTTTTGAATATATTATTTGATGTGGTGCAGTGAAATCGCAAAAAATTAAATTACTGAGAATAAATCTATGTGATAAAGGGAAGTCATGCTTCCATTACTAACAAAAGTGTGTTGACAGTTGAGTAAATAAAATATGAGTGCCATCCTCAATCTAGTTTTAGAATCAATCGTGACTATGAATTCGAAATTTGAATTCCGTGTATTTAAGGTAACTTCCCATCTAAAAATAAATGGTACTGCTAGGTGTCCGGTTTACTTTTACAAAGAAAAACATGTGATCAGCATAAAAGTGCGACGCAATGCAAATATTTAACCGTTCTATTAAAAACGTGCGATTTTTATCTTTTACGCAAAATATTTGTTAAGTTCTCTCTTTTTTTTTTTTTTTTTTTTTTTTTTTTATGAAATTCTTAATTTATACATTTTTAAATCAATTTTTTTAAACGAAATACTTTTTATCGCAAAAAATCATTTTTATTTAAAAATATGTAATAAATATTTGTATAAAAACGATTATAAAAAAAGTCGTTTATTTTGAATGTTTAATTTTTATTTTTAAAATGTTTTTTTTAATTAGTAGATTATAATTTTTATGTGAACTATTCTTCGAATAGATGTTAATTATACAATACGTAATAGAAACATTAAGTAAATAATCAATTAAGAAATAAGAAAACAACTTTATTTAAAGTAATGAAAACACACATTATAAAGGGATAAGGAAACTATTGGGAAAAGCAAAATAGAGACACTTTATTTTTTTTAATGTTGCCCATTTACTTAGTTGCTTAACACATTGTAAACGTCACTATATTTATAATTTCTCATATTTCCTATTACCTTTATGTAGTATTTATAACTATCATCACCTAGGAATCACCTCAGCTGCTCCAATTACGCTAAGGAAGAGATGTAACCCAGTAAACCCATTAATTTGATGCGGAAGTGGGGGAGGGGACTTCCCTTGAGACTCTTTCCCCTACCCCCTACTTCAGTAGCAAATGCGAAACAGTATTTTTAACTACCAGATTTTAGATTATGATGCATTATATTTTTAGATTACAAAGATTTAGAAATTACTTGATAAAAAAAAAAAAAATCTATATTTTATTAAAATATTTTTTCGGTTAATAATTTATTTTATAATTGATTAAAATTAAGTACATGGAAAGCATTGACTGCATATTTTAAAACAGTTAATAATTTGACTCATCAACTCGTTATTACATAAAGAGATTAGAGCATACATTTTAACACAAATCTAAATTTAAAAAATAAATTTACAATTGAATCATCATTTAGAATAGTGTTATATGAACCGCAAAATATCGTGATCGTCAGTAATATTTCTGCTATCAATAAACATAAGCAAGCAGTCCTTGAAAAAAAATTCACTATACGTTTATTTTAGGCTCCATCAATAACCTTCATACATAAATATGAAATGGACGCTTCCATTCCGTGAAGATAAATGTTCGATTTAAATATCGTTTGCCCATTATTCGAGCGATGATTCTATTTGAGTTCTTGAACCCAAACGGAAACTGCTTTTTGAAAAGGAACCAACAGCACCATTTCTCCTAAACCAAACTCGTAAAATAAATAAATAAAATGGCGCTTTTCGGGGGCTAAGTTTGACCCGCCATTTCTGCATCGCGGGCAATGGCAAGGACAAATCATCTATCCATCCAGATAAACCCACCTGCTCCTTGTCCTTCCATTCTTTTTTTTTATTTTTTTTATTCGTGTATCCTGGCCTGTGTGATTCAGACAGGTTATAAAAGCGTAATAAAAGAAAGGCCGCGTAGGTGGGAAGGGGAGGACCATTGTGTATTGGGATTACATAGCTTGATGCCGGTTACCATAGCAGCCGACTTTGTTGCTGTAAGTCGTAAATACCAGCAGTGATCATCCTTGCTTGCATGTAGTATCGCATCTTTTGATCGGTATGCCGGGAGGATTCTATTGTTTATCTTGTTCTTTTTTCGATCAAGGTGTTGGCGATGCCATTATCGATTCGTCGACAAGGAGTTTTAGAGCATCCTCAAAACTCGAGTTGTGCTTTTATTTACTTATTTTTTCTTCTGTGCTTTACTTTTTATGTATGTTCCCGCCTTGTGGTGTTTAATGGTGTGTGGTACGGGTTGTTTATAGCATATTTGCTTTTTTCTGAATTGCTGTTTTTCTTTTTTTTCATTAATAACACTTGTCCAAAATATTCGTTCCTAAATATTTATGATGTTATTTAAAAGTTTTATTTTATGAAAATATCAGTGAGTTGATTTATTATTCTAATAGTTCTTTTTATTAATATTTGGTTTTGAACTTTATTTGCATTTTATTAAATATCTTTCACGTTTTTGCAAAAATTAATTTCTTTTTTGACATATATGCTAATTTTGACTTTTTATTGTTAGTCAAAATGAAATGGAAAATGCCATTTAAATACTTGTAATTTATTGACTTTTTTTTAATGAGTTGAAAGAATCAAGTAACTATTTACTACAAGTTTGTGTTTGTGAAAAAACGTTAAATTTTAAATCATTCACAGAAAAATTCTTCTAAAAAAAAAAAAAAAAAAAAAATACTTCCATATAGTATTTTAATTTCGAATTGTCCTGAAACATTAAATTCAATTTTTCATTGTAATTAATTTTTAAAGTTAAATTATTTTTTAAAACATTCAGTTCAAATTGAAATAAATTATGCTATTAAAAAACCATAAATATTTGTGCTAATTTTCGTTCATATTCTTTTCATTAATCGTTGCAAATTTCTCATTCTCTTAATTTTGATATGAATCATTCAAACAGTTACTGGTCATTCACATTCTATTACTTTTTATTATTTTTATTATTATTATTAATCGTTGCAAATTTCTCATTATCTTTGTTTTGATATGAATCGTTCAAGCAGTTACTGGCCATTTAGATTCTATTACTTTTTTTTTTTATTAATTGTTGCAAATTTCTCATTACCTTTGTTTTAATATGAATCGTTCATGCAGTTACTGGACATTGAGATTCTATTACTTTTCTTTTCATTAATTGTTGCAAATTTCTCATTACCTTTGTTTTGATATGAATCATTCAAGCAGTTACTGACCATTTTGTTCAACAAGAACAATTTTTTTTTTTTTTATCTTAACGATCAAATTATATCAAAATCATATAGATACATTAATACCAGGCTTCAATTTTATAAATCATCTAATAATATTTATCCCAATATCCAAGTAATCCAACTGATTTTTCTAAATGGCTCCGAAAAATGTTTAAGTGATTAGTCTTTTACTCAGAATAAGCCATGATAAATTTTTGTATGCTGTTAATTCTTCTTCTTCAGTATTACCAAGCAAAAAGTAAAGTAGCTTTTAAGCTTTTCCTTTTTATATTCTTGTTGACACCCATTCTTCCAAACCCCATCCTTCTGTTTTTCTGACTTCTACCCTGGTACCAAACCACCCGTGACCACTCGTTCCAGCGAGGGTCACCAGATAGCACCGAGGGCAAAGAAACAAGAAGCCAAGCCAAGGGTCATGCACGCCAACACAAGCAACGAAGACGCATACGCGTGCTCACCATTATACATTGTCTTCTCTCAGCGGAGTAGCAAGATGCGTCAATAGAAGCCTTTTTCTTTTTTTCCTTGGTGGTTTTTTTTTCCTTCCCTCCCTTCTTTTCTTTTGCCTGCTTCGGACAGCTGTTGTTTCTGCAATCCCCCTCTCACCCCCCTCTTTTTTTTTCGGCAACTGGCCGTCTTATCTCTCCTCACTACACCAGGTGAGGCCGGGGAACGTGTCCAGGTGGTAGCAGCAGTAGTACGGCACGCGTCCTGTATGCTGCACGCGCGCGCTTACCCGTTAGTAGCCCCCCAATCGTCTGGTTGATTGTTTATTCACCCTGCCTTATTTTGGTTGGAAAATTACTCTATTCCACGTTTGCCAGCCTTGTTGATGCCCTTTTGCCAAATGTGTGCCCCGTATTTTTGGTAGTAGGTGGCGAATGGGCAATTGCTGTGGTAGTTATGGTGATTGGATTCACGATATGCTTGATTGGCGATTCAACCGAGAGGAGTTGTGTACAGATTTTGCTTTAGCTTTTTTAACATTAGTCATATTTTTAAATTTGTAATAAAAAGCTAATTTGATGGAAAATTTACGAGACATATATTCCTTTACATGTATTATTTTTAAAATGCAAATAAGCTATTATGAATTAATTATATGCTCAACTTCACATAATTGTTTTTATGTTCTTAATAAGGGCTCTCGAATTCAATTGTCCTTTTTTGAAATTTTTATTCTGGTGTCGCAAAAGTAGTAATTACAGAATGACAATGAATTTAACTGAAGTTTAAATGGTTCTAATTTCTGAAATCTTATACAATGTGCAGATTTTTTAAGAAAGTATACTGTTTATGATCTTCTGTTATAAATTTTAAACAAAAGATAAAAGACTTTAAATATAATATAAAACATCTGTGGTTTTAGTATTGTACATATTCAACTGTGTTGCTAGGATTGAATTCATTCTTTACGTAATATAAAATCAATGTAAATAAAATAATAAAATGGATGTGAGGAAGGCATAATTGTTAAACACGTGAAATAACATCTCAAGTCACGAGTAGAAAAAACCCGTGAAGAATGAATAATCGCTGTGGTTTCGTGGATAATATATTCTTCAATTGTTTGGAGAATTAGTCACTTGCACAAATCAACCATTCATTAATTGAAAAGATAAATTTTGATATGCTACTGAAGAGCCTTTTACTACAGACATTAGAAGACAGCCTTTTACAGACATTATGGAAATGCTACTTTACGTACATAGTAATTAACCAATGTTCAATAAATCCACATACTATAATTGAGTTCTGCAAGGAAGCATACGAGTCTGCCCGTGATTGATAAAATTCAGATACATAATAAGGATTTATTTTCCCATTCGGATAATAGGACTGAGTACATATTGTCGTTGAGATTTGTTTTTATAGCATATATGCACTTACGTATATATTGTTTGTCTGAATTATTTTATTATTACTTAATACAAAATTAGTAGAGTTTTTTAACAGTTTGTGTGGAGTGAAAAGACCAGTAAAGTTGTTTTGCTCACTCCACAGTTGTGTGAAGTAAGACCAATTGTGCCGCTGTGTAGTGGTTCGGAATCCACTTTAAGCCGTAGGTCCCTGTCTCATATGACCGTAGAGGGTCAGAAACTTTTTAATCAGACTTCTTCTCATCCACAACATTCCCAAACCGTAAAGGGGCAACTTGGCTCTAGGTACAGTGATGTGGTGTGGTGTAGTAGTACTCATGCTGTGCTCGAAGACCTAATGAACTTGGCCACTCTTGGCGACTTGTTTGGTGTGGATCGTCTGAATGAATTGGCGAAATGTCCATTCAATTATGTGGACTCCATATGGCGGTGAAATTCCTTTGCAGCGTAGATGCGTGAGAGGCGTGGGCGGTTTTCATAACTCAAAGGTTAGTGACTCGGTCTGTACATCAATGGAGAGGAAACGTGCCGTTTCCTATTTCCTCTCTCGCTATCTACCTACATACGCGACCGGACTGGGGACACCATCAGACACCTGCCGGCGGTCGAGGTGGAAGACAACCTCGCTTTTTTTTAAATTTTTTTTATCTGGGGAGCGATTCAGGTGCGCGACTCGCAGCAGTGATGGAAGTGGACTTGATAAGACATCGCTGCCGTCGAGTAGCACAGGAATTGGTTAATTATAATGTCGAACCGGTTATTGGATGGGTGATTCGAGTCGAGTATTCATTCATTTTCTGCAGTAAAAGCCATTACTGACATCTGTTTGTGGTGTGTAATCTTCTGTGCATGATTTTATCATCTTACATTTTCGTCATTTCTACTTAATTAAGAATCTTATCATTTTCCCATTAAATTCATGCGATTTTCGTGTATTTTTAAATACCTTATAATTAAAGAATGGTACTTTCCATTTAAAGATTTTGTATTATTAGACTGCATTATTTGATTTTATTAAGTTATTTTTAAATAGGTTTCCGGTTAATTTTGAATTGATCTAATTGTTAAATAAAATCACAGTAATTTTATTTTGGTGATCACCTATGTTATTTTGGATTGCTTTTATAGAATCAAATTTTTTAAACAATTTTTAATTTTAGTTTTAAAGTTAGATTTAAAATTACTGATTATTAAAAGAATCTAAATAAACATAACGGTGAAGAATTAAAATAAGATATTTTACTGTTTTCGATCAATTATAATAAACTTTTTTGAGAGAATAGATTGTTTGTGTGAAAAGTACTTATACATTATAATCATCTAAATGACAACTTATAAAACCGAACCCACACGTATCGAATGAAAAATGTATCTAATGTTATAATATTCAATTGACATTCATAAACTTAGTACTATATTCAAGCGATGTTTTATCATTTAAATATCCTTTTCTGTCTTTACATCGCGAAAAATATCACCTTATTAGAATATCTCAGTTAATCAGGCACGATTTGATCTGCCCAAACGCATTAAAGCTGTCCAGCATGTTACGACACATTAAATGGGATGCATCAGGTCACCATAATGGTATTAGATGAAAAGAAAAATCAACATAAAATCCAAAAGACATAAAAGAAAAAAAAAATCTCTCTTAATCGTCTCTAGACACGCACCCTTTCTGACGACGATGCCCAGCTAAGTGCATCGATGTCCACCCGCTTGGAAATCCTCCGTAATTAGAACAGACGCTGCTTTATTTAATTGCCCTTGACCAGGTGTTCCCCTCTCGCTTTCTGTTTTAATACCTCCACTGGCGAGCCTTTTAGTTATCACATTCTCTCTGCGAAAAAACAGTGATTATGGTAAACGTGTCCAGATCTATCAAAAGTGTGAGCCATGCCTTTTCTATGTGCAATCTGCAGAAGGGTGGGAAAATTAACAGTTGGGCATGCGGCCAGTGGAGCATGGACAGGTGGTTGATTATGAATCGTATATGAAGTGCACCACCAATTCAGCTCTGTCTAGGAAACAGGTATTCCTTTCTCAGTGTTCTGGACTTAAAGGTTTGCGGAATCTGCTGACTTCCACTGCCCTTTTGTGGAATCGCCACCACCTGCCACTTGTGTCGTCATCATCGGTCACCCGTTGTTCCAATCTGTTCTTACGATCAGTTGGTGAATGAAAAGGCATCCTGTTTCGGATGGGATTGGAATTTTATTTTGGTCAGGTGCGGTTTGAATTGACGAGTTTTGTTATTATACGTTGGCTATATTTGCTAATGTCCTAATTACTAAAGAACGTAGGGAAATTTTACTAATTGCATTTTAAATTTAATTCAGTCGATACGAATTCTAACCTTTTAATACAAAAATGTATTACTAGTTAATCAATTTTTCCCTACACCTTGCTGCTTGATGGCCAATTAGCTAGCACTCTAGCTTTATATCATAGGCACCAGGTTTGAATCATGGCAGTGGCATGGATGTTTGTTAGTGGTTCAGAATCCATATTAAACAATAGGTTTCCGATCTCATTAGACTAAAAAAAGTGTGCACAGCGACAGACCAAATCTCTATATCTTATTTATGGTACCATTTATGATAGTCCACTGATTAGACACTTACTAATATTATTTACTAGCTAAACAAAGTTATTAAACGTATTTCAAAGTAAATATACATTAATAATAATTATTTGTTTTAAAAAAATATCACAATGGATTTTTTTTTAAAAACCAAGCTTTTTTTTCTTCCAATTCTCAGCTAATATTTTATCTCAAACACTTCAATAACGCCTTTTCCATGCTCCCAAAATGGCGTTTATTTTTATTTTTTTATGGGAAAAGAAAATCAAAAAAACATTTTGAGAATAATTTTTGTGAAGTTAATCGATTTAATATCAATTTTTTCTGCTATTAAATCACAAATCATCCAACGAGCTTTTTTTATTCTTGAGCAAGAATAAAATGCCATTTCCACCTTTCCCCTGGCACTTACAGAAAATCGCTTTTGATGAACATTTAAGGGGCGAAGAGGAAAAAATCACCTGCTCTGCATCAAACCATTCGATTCCGTTGTTATCCATGAACTTGGGGTATTAGGGTCAATACGTTATTTGAAGTGACTCTTATTTTACAGATCATCACTCTTTATTGCTTCCCACCCACTTGGACCATCCAAAAGCCCGAATCGTGATTTTTTGCCATCGTTTTCTGTACGGCCTAATAATGCTGCCTCCCTCTCTTTATGCTCGTGCTCGATAGAAACTTATAATGGCTATATATTCGCCAATCAAGTTCAGGGACAGATGTTTATTTTGAGGATGATGATTTTCATATTTTTTTTTTTTTTTTTTTTTTTTTTTTAAGAAATGGGCTCATTAATGGAAATGGGTTTCGGTGTGTGTGTGTGTACAGCGCCGTAATTATCTTTTCATCTTTTTAGATAAATATGATAAACGGCTTGTTAGTAACACTTTTGTATTCGTCCGCCTTGTGTGTTTTGTTAATGATATGCAATTTTGGATTGAGGCATATGATTGGCGTCGAAGATTAAATTGAGAATTTTGGCGATAGAAAGGTTTTCTTCTAGAATATTTAAATACGACAAGCGATATTTTTTATTAAGAACCCTATTGGTTGATTATAGTTTAATTTGAATTTGAGATACGAAATTCAGTTCAGATTTAACTTGATGTCGTGATTAAATTGTGCTTTGCAATACGATTACTTGTTAGTTGAATTTAACAATGCGTGGTATATTTAAAAGAAAAATAATTAGAACTAAGTTTTGTGATTAATTTAATGTAAAGTTGAGTTCTATATTTTATCTCTAATTGCAGTCCATATTTTTATTTCTAACTTAACCAGTATTTTATCCATGTTATCGGGATATGACTTTGGAAGCATCATAGATTGTCTATCAGTTTGATAGATAATCTATGATGATCATGATATATGATTAATACTATAGATCAGAAATCAATGATGATTTCTCTATCCTCACTCATCTAACTTATTTTCCTTCATCGCTTAGAATTTTTTTATACAGATGAATCGCAACACTCTTTTCCTAATTACTTCGCCAATTTTATGTCCCTTTTTATTTGGATACATTTTATTATTCATCTTTTAAAATTTTCACTAATATTTATCGATTTCAAGTTTTGAAAAGATGAATTAAAGTTTAACTTTTTGTTTTAAAGCTTGTTAATATATTTTAAGTACTTTTTGTGAAAGATGCGTTTGCTATAAGGATTCCTTTTTGTGTTATTTCCAGGAGCATGTTCTTCACGTTCCACGCCGAGGCCGCGACCTCCCCCACAGCCCACGATGAGGCCGAACATCACATTCCAGACGTACGCGTGTTCAGAGGCCTACGCCAAGTGGTACTGCCTGAATGGAGCCACGTGCTTCTCTGTTAAAATCGGAGAATCTATCCTCTACAATTGCGAGTGAGTATCTTCTTTTTTTTCCCTCTACCCTAAAGTATGCATTGAGTTGACATAGATCTCTTCTTAATTTAAATACAATTTCATGATTTCCAAACTTTGTTAATCTCCAATCTTAAACGTTATCTAATATTGTAAATGAATCTCAATCTGATATCTAATAATGGTAGAAAAAAAAAATTATTAGTGTGTGTGATTTTTTTTTAAACCTAGTCTATAAAAATAATTTTCTCATACTTAATTCCTTTTTCTCGTTTATCTCTAGGTGTGCAGATGGCTTCGTAGGCCAAAGATGTGAATTCAAAGATTTAGAGGGATCTTATTTAGGTGTGTATTTTTTTATATCTGTTTACATAAATCAAAATTAAATATTTCATCTTAAAATGTAGAATTCCTTATTTCTTTTAATGGTTCAAAACTTTTTAGAAAATTCAGTGACCTATCATTAAATTAAATTAAATTAATTAAAAAAATTATGTTAATTTTTTTATATGTCAATTATTTAACATTAATCTTAAATAGTTCAATAAGCTGTACATCTAGATTTGAATAACAATTTTTTCTATTCTCTCCATTTCAGCGTCCCGACAACAAGTGATGATAGAAACAGCTAGTATTGCTGGAGGTGTCACGCTTCTTATTATTATACTAGTAGTTGTACTTGTTGCCGTTTATGTTCATTTCAAGTGAGTGAAACACACCTTTTATTTATTTTTTTATTTTTCCAAATCATCATTCATTAAAGTGGAAAGTTATAGTTTCTTGTTTTTCGTGGCATATTACTGACATGCATTTCTTTTATCCAGAAAACGACGGAAAGAGCAGATGCACCCCGTCACTCCCATCTCTCAGACCTACAAACCTTTCAGTGCCTTCCGCGTAGCTGATGGTTATGTTGAAGACAGAAATATTAACATGAGTGTAAGTTCACCATTCATTTGTAGTATATATATATTTTTTAATATATTTGAAATATTATTTTTCATCGTAAACATTATCCTCTTTAAAAATATATATATAAATAATTATTTTGGGCATATTTGATGATTGATGATATAGTTATTAGGATGTCATATTACAATGTCATAAAATGTTGTTTTCTTGTTGTCATAAAATTTCAATGCGATACAAAACCCCCAATTTAGTAAATATTCAACTATTGCATACTTTATTCAGAATATTAAGTAAAATAAAACTCATTGATATCACAATGTTAAATGAAAAGTCCTTATAATCTTTTAATAAATTTTTTATCCATAGAAAATTTTAATAAACCAAATAGAAGTTTATTGATGCAGTAAGTTGTAAAATCATAGTTAAGCTATCAAGGCAGAAGATGTTTTAGGGAAAGAAAAAAAGAAAAAAGAATAAACTCATTAATCATTTGCTTTAAAAATTAAATATTTTTCTCTATTTTTACATTTAATCACTTTTAGTGTTTTGTATAATACTCCTGAAGATTTGATATTTGGTTATACATATACAAGTGGTTCCATATGACTGCAGAGATGTAATTTTATTCCTGCTGAAGCAATATCATATGGAACCACTTATTATCATATTTAATTCATATTTATTCTCAAAGATAAATTTGTTACATAAATAATGCAACATTGTTATGTAATGTTATTTTATGGTTTTTGAAATTCATTGTGTTATTTTTTTTCTGTTTAGGATCCAGAATCGGGTCATGGAGAGCAACACAGGGTTGTGGATGCAACAGTACATTGTGCTTCTAGCAGAGCAAGGACTTCTTTGTAACAGCAAAACTTTTTTTTAACTATGAATACTGTTACAAAAATAAGACAGCTTAGCTATAGAAATTAGCAAAACTTGTGAAATTCCCAACAAGCCAGAGCATGATCCAGGGATTTGTACAGAAGAGAAATAAAAATAAAAAAAAAATTGTGGTTTGGCTCTTTGGCAGTCAGTCGACTGTATTGGGATTTGAAGGAATTTGGAGTGGAGAATAACTAGTCTGAACACACGTTGGCAGAGAAAGAAACATTTTCAAACAGCAGGGCTTTTGTGTGTGCTTTTCATTATGGAAAAAAATATACCAGCTTCATTATCAAGAAATACTGTTTGAGTTTGTTTTTTGCTTATGAGCTTCAGAAACTGTCTTGGACTGTGCTGAAAAAAATACTCCCTTGTGGCTCAAATTAACAAAGAGTTATATTTGCATGCACAGTACAGAATTCAAAGGCTTGTTTTACAATACTGTAAAATGTTGAAAATCCATTTTGTGGGTTTTCTTCATTCATATTCCTTTAGCTTTAATATTTCTCGAAGCCAAATTTTGTAATATTTTTCTCATTTCTGAAGCTTTTTAAATGGGTTTTTTTTTTCTCCTGAAATATATTAAATGTTTGTATTTGGTGTATATTAAAAAACCAAAGCTGTTAATCTTTTGAAGCATTCATAGATTTGTTAATTATATTATTTATGTGCCTTACTGTTTTTGTCAATAGAATCTTGTTTGTTATTGCACTTGCTTTTATATATCCAATAAAATTTTTATCATTTCATCATTTAAATAATACTCTGTTAGTGCACACTTAATCCCTTAACTCTATAAATGTATATCCCTTTAAATGTGTCTGCCAAAATTGGACAAAGTTATTTTCTCTCTGTATAATGCTACATGGCAGCTGTTTTTTTTACATTGATTGCATACAAAGATTTTTTTTTCTTTTTAAGATTATGTAAAAGTTTTTATTAAAAAATAATCCTTGTGAATAGTAGTAATATATAATTTTTATACACAAAGTTATTCTGATGTATTTTACTTAACGAAATATTTTTTAATGTTGCTTTGATGAAAATATTTTTATAAGTGGAAACTGTTGTAGGATGTGGTTCAGAACTGTCTTTATACAGCATGGGCAAATTTTCTGGTTATTTTTTTGCAATTTATAAAAGAAAACATTACATATGTTTTAAAGTGCAGCTATTAAAAATGGGGTTTTTTAGAACCTGGCAGCAGTCGTGTTCCATCCTTCAGTATTCCGCAAAATGTAATTAAAGTTTCACTGTAATGGGGAACATTCCGGTGTGTTGTTTGCGGGAGTGCTGAAATTCCTTAAAATATATATATATCAATACTTTTTCTTGTGCTTCTCAGGTGTTACTATTCCGAATTGCAGTGTGAAAATTTAACTGCTTTGAAATTTAAAGTTTATAATTGTTCTCCAGGGCAACTTATTTTACCTCAGTAGTTAGTTATTTCTTCTGAAGGCAACTAGCATTTTAAAAAATAAATGTATGTATTACAGGATCATATATATTTAAAAAATGAATTCATAATCGGTTTAATTTTTTCAGATCTATTATGTTATACCAAATATTAAATGAAATATCCTGTACTGAAAATTAAAGTGATATATATACTTCATAGGCAACTATATTGTACTTAGTGGTAAATCATGAATTACTATTAATAACTGATGTATTTATACCTACATGATTATACATATTTCTGATGAAATGAAATGAATTAATTACAAAATTCTCTGATTTTTATTCCATATAAGTGATTAGATTTTGAGAAAGTTTTTATTGGGAATTCAGGCATTCCTAATTTGTTGTGCATCAAAAATTTTGACTGCTTTAATAATTAAATTTATATTTCATAGGCAACTAGTATATTTATTTAATAAGAATAAAACAATTTATTATGTTTCAACATATTTGTTGTGTTTCAAAATTTTAAACTCATTGATTATTCCCCAAGGTAAAATTTTATTCATCAGAATTTTCTATTTTGATAATTTTCTTTCAAATAATTTCCTAATTTAAATAAATTGATTAGGTATGTTTGTCGAATTTGAAATTTTAAAAATTGTTTAACGAAATTTAAGTTTAAAATTTTAGTATGCGAGTTACTTAAATTTTTCTTGATAAATATTTGAAAAATGAATTTTTTTCCCCTGTTGTATTTCTTCAAAAATAGATTTTTTTAATAAGAAATTGTTGCAATGATATTCTTTTATATGTATGTGAGTTTTTTTGCAAATATTGACTTGCATTTTATGTGTAGATATGTATATAAAAAAAATAAGCAATGTAGATTGTGAAGCTAGTATAGCTGGCTTCTTATTTGAGCTTTTAAAAGTGATCAATGAAACCCAAAAAAAATTGACATATTACTTAAGTATTTATTTTGCTAATTTAAAGAAAAAACACTATTGTTTTTTTTTACAGTGAAATGAAATAGTTATCAAGAATACTGTAACATTTATTATTGAAAGAAAGTAAATTTTTTGTGTTTCATTGATCCCGTAAAGCTTGATAATGTTTTAAATTTTGTACATACTTTATTATATTATAATTTATGATACATGGTACAGTTTTGTAAAGGGCTGTGCTATAATTTCAACACATTGTCCTAGTTCCTATTCAGTTTTAATTTTTTCACTAAGGCGTTGTAATTAAATATAGTAAAGTACATTTACTGCAATGAATTGTTTGATGGAAAAAAATAAGAAAAATATTTTTTTTTACTTAATTATATTATTTTTTTTTTTTTGCAATGAATATGTTGTCTCGACACGAGCTTTTTCCTGTCTTTTCGATAAGCATCTCCAATAAAAACTGCATGCTTTTCTGTAATACTTCATGTACTATGAAAAGTTAATCTAGTCGTTTTGCAGTGGTTTATGGATTTTACTGATGCTTTTTTTTTCTGCTGATACCAATGACTTACATGTCTTAAGAAAACTTACATCTTGACTTTTACAATTTGCATGGTTCCCACAATTCTTTCAAAGTCTATTAATTACAATTTGAAATCTATTAAAAAATTTTCAAGTTTCACACATCTTTTCTAGAAAATTTAAGGAAAAAAAACTGGAATCTTACAGAAAATAATTGTAAATATTTTTATTTATCGTTGCATAAAAACTGGAGCATTAGGGAAATATAAATTATTTGTATAATTTCTTTAAACATAAAATAAGTTATTATAAATAATTAAATTTAGAATCTATATTTTATGTGCTTTATTCATTATTTGAATCCTAATTTTATTATTATTTTTTTAATTTTCCATGATAAAACTTTAAATTGTAGAATTAGTATATATTTCTGCCTACATGTTATTGAATATTATTTATTGAAAATAATAAGCTTATTTTTTAAAAAATAACCCATTTTATATAAATATTTTTAATGTATTTATATATTTGTTTTTACTAAACCCTAGGAACCATGTAGTGTTACTTGATTGTTGTGCATAAAATTTATTTAAATGTTTTATACAGTGCCTTCTTTCCAAGTACGTCTTCCTCTGTGAATACATTAAGTGCATCTGCAAACTCAGTTTTGTATATAGTAATTTTATGGGTGGATCTTTTTTTTTTGTGTAATATAAACTTGAAATACCTCTTATAAAAAGACCAAAGTGTAATTTGTGTATCCTTTAATTTAATGCTTAAGTTATATGATTATTTTCTTTGAAAACTTGTTGCATGATTTTTTTTCGAGAAAATCTGAACTGTGTGACAATAAACAGTTTGTGAAAATATTGAATACATTTGTGTCTTGTGTCATCTTCATTTGTGTCGTTTGTCATCTTGAATTCATTTGTGTAAACTAGTTATAATATATAAAACATGATTCAAATAATTTACATTTTAATAGTTTAGTTATAATTAAGTGATGGATTTTGTAAAAATTTACAAAAAGGATTTTAAAATAGACTGGAATAAACTTAGTAAATATATGCATTAGTTCCAATTACTATAAATATCTACATAGTACACAATGTACAACAATTGTAATGATACCATTTCTATAAAGTTTTCAAAAGGCGTTTTAGAATTTTGAATATGAATAATTATGTATTTTTCCCAAATTTCAGTTTATACAAATGTAACTAATGATAACTTTCTTAAGAACAATATTTTGAAATCCAAAACTACAATAATAAAAATCTTCGGAACCAGAAGCCTCTTTTAGAAAATCCTTTGTTTATTTTATACTTTCAATTAAAACCAATAGAATAAAGCTAATGTAAAATAAAAATTGAAATGCAAAAGAAAAATCATTTGCTTTGGATGATAAAAGGAATTAATCACTATTACAGTTATGTGAATATTTACCATAATAATTATATGAAATGATTAAGCAACGGATGATGTATACAAACCTAGTTCATTTATAGTAAGATTAATTAACCAATATAAGCAGATTTTCAGTTTAATATATGCAAGAAAAAGATTTGAATCATCGATTTAAATTCGCATTCGTGCCCCTCCCCATCCATTTTTCTGTTTACTGCCATTGCTTGTAATGTTTCATTTTAACTTAAGCTATTATTATTTTAATAACATTAATATTTAAATTTTTCTTAATATTATTTTACTTCATGTTTATTACTTTTTACCTTAACATTATTATTTAAATTTTTTTTAAATAACTTCATTTCATTTTTTTTTTTTTTTTTTTTTTTTTTTAGCAATTTTTTATCGTCTTACTAGAGAATACATTAATCTCAATATATATTGAATTCTTAGATAAGCAATATATATTGATTAGATTTATTATTTTTTTTATCGAAGATTTGGAAACTAACGAAATAAATTTGAGAAAGTCAATTTGTTTAACTTCTATCGTTATATAATAATAAATAAATAATGATTGTTGCTTAATAATTCATTAAAATATACAACATCTATAATCATATATCAGAAAGCACATTTTTCCAATCATGAATGTTTTCAAATCAAAAAAAGTAGTAAAATATTAATATAAAATCTATTTTGCTAAAATTAATTATTTGCTAACCTATTGTGCTATTTTTATGAAAATTGGGACAGACATTAAATTGTTAAATCAATGACATGTTGTGTATCAAATTAAATTTATTTACTTTTATATATATTTTTTTCTTTTTAGCAAAATATTATAAATAATATCCATTATTTTTTCGTGACTTTTTCTTAAAGTAAGAGGACTCTATGTGGCTTTTCATATATCTATATATATGAAAGGCATATAGGAAGGAAAGATATATTTCATATATCTATACATACCTGATACTATTGCTGTTTGAGGTGAAATGTTTTTATTTGTATTTGATAAGTCTTGGTTTAATTTGATTATATATAGACATACATATAAGTATGGTATCAATAAATTATTTTGCTTTACGTGGTAACATGCAGGAGAGCATGGGTTTGAATTTTCTTTCTGCTTGTGTTGAAGTCGCTGCTTTTAGAAACGAGAAGCCTTATTGACTCGTTTAAGCATATCTTATCTGGTGAAAGTTTTCCTGATTTTCTTCCATACAACAAGCAAATGCTGAACATGTAGCTCTAAAATTCCTCTCAGACGTCTAATCGACTGTCGGCGGATTTTTCATGGCATACATGAGGGATGTCAATGCAGGAGATGGGCATGATAAATCCATGGGCAAGAAAATCTTCTCAATGAGGTCGAAGAGAAGAGAGGACTGTACGAATAAACTGTGGGTGTCCATTTAAAATCTGGTTGAAAAATGATGCATCCTGGAAAAGGCTGAATCTGCCTTTAGTGGCAAATGAACGGATATCAAAGTACCCAGCTTTCGAAAACAACATAAAAGCACTCGTGTGGTAGCCTATTCTTCTTCCGAAAGATTAAGCTTCCGAGTTTTCTTCTATATGATATGCAAATGCAAGGCAGTTACCTTTAGAAAACCTCCCGGAAAGCAATGTCTTCTATCATGTTGCCCGTCTGTAAACTATTAGTGGCATGCGTAAATGGAACACGAGGCCCAAGTATGTTCAACAACAACAAAAAAAGAAAAAAATTAATTGTAATTGGTTGAGCATATACTTATAAAGGTTACACATAAAATTTAAAATTTAATGTAAGAACAAATGCATAACAGTAATCTTAATTAAAAAATTACAATTATTAATAGAACTTATTAATTAGAACAGAATTATTAATAGAATTATAATTGTATTAATAATTATACTAATTTTATTTATTATTCTTATTAATAGAACTTATTAGAACTACAGAATTCAAAAGGATTTTCTTTTCTTTCTTGAAAAATTTCATTTCTGATACTGTTTGCGTGATATTTTTGTTAAGGAAAAGATGATTTGTTTTGTTTTGGATGAGTTTGTAGTGGATTTTTAAACTGTGCAGTAACAGCGAAATTGATTGGCATTTGGTTTTTTGAATAAAGGAGTTGAGTTTTACAGTCTATTTAGACTTTCCCTGTACGATCAGTTGAGAACATTGAACGTGAACATTGATCATGATCATAGTTTCTACTGCCGAACGATGAATCAGATGGATACTAACACCGAGGGGAACGGACCTTCTCAGGACCAGCCGCAAGTACTCCCGCCACAGGATATGGATGCTACAACAACAAATTCTAAAGAAAGTGAAAAAGTCAGCCCAGAAGGGATGTGTCGACAAATTTCAACGGCATTTAAAGAAATGGACGTTATTGACACTATTGTTGCGCATGCGCAACGATCCGATTTGCCTCAAGACTACATTCAAATTAATGAGAACTTGCTAAAGAAACGACAATACCTGGTGGAATGGGTAAGTCGGTTTCATTGTCCTATAAGTGAATGTACATTGCATAATCCTAAAAGTAATAATAGTAATGTTGTAAATAATAGTAAGGTTAATGTAGGTTCTGTAAATAATGGCAAGCTTAATTCTAGTCATGTAAATAAAAGTAGTTTCAAAAGTAAAGTAGATGTACCTGTTAAGAATAAAAGCAAACGTAATGCGAGTCAAATTGCTAGCTATGAGGGAGCCAAGGACTCCGGGGAGTTTCAAACTCCACATAAAAAACTGATTGCGAAGGCAACCTTTACTTATAGTAAAGACAAAGTAAGTGATGCTATTGTCACAAATAATCAGTTTCTTGCCTTGAGTACTGACGCAGCAGCTGAAGATGAAAGCGTCACTGTGATTCGGAAATTACCGCCAATCATGGTTAAGCCAAAAGCCAATTTAAACGACATGTTAAAACTGATTGATACTAAATTTGATGGCGATGTACATATAAAGCTAGCTGGAGAAATGATAAAAAATCTTTCCAAATTCCGAGGATCAACATCGAGAGATCACTCGCTTTCTAAATTCTAATGATATAGAGTATTTTGTAATTACTCCTAAATTTCTCCGTCCAATAAAGGCGGTCATCAAGGGTTTGCATCGGGACACAGCTCCGAATGAGATTAAAGCCGCTCTGGCTGATAAAGATTTTAATGTCGAGAAAGTAGTACAGCTGACCAGGACTAGGGATAAGCAGCCTCTCCCTATTTTTCAAATCACATTGCCACGATCGAATAAAAATCAAGAAATTTTTAAAGTAAATCGTCTCCTGTATTTAGCTGTTGTAGTTGAGAAATTCAACAAAAAGCCTGTTACACTTCAGTGTTTCAAGTGTAATTTTTTTCACCACAGTTCAAACAACTGTGGCTTTAAAGCCCGGTGTTTGAAGTGTGGTGAGGAACATTCACATAAGGACTTTAAACTATTTGATAAGCTTGAAATTTCAACTTGCATTAACTGCGGACAGTCGGGACACACAGCCGCCTGGAGAGGTTGCGCCAAGTTTCCCAAAATAAAAGTTAACTCCACCAAGTACGCCACATACCCAAAACACGTATCAGCCAGACAGGTGACACCAAACTTTTCCTATGCTTCGGCAACGAAAAATCAACCACCATCTCAACAACCAGCCACTACTGCCACCATCAACAATGACTTCTCCCAAAATCAATTGACTCACTTACGGAGCATCGCAGATCAAGCCCCCTTTATCCAAAATGCTTTGCTACTTATGAAAGAATTTGTATCCATTTTCTCGGAATTAAAAAACTCTGGAGAACTTCTCCAACAAATTAGAAACGCGGATAACAAGGTAGATAAATTGCAGGTCTTCATTAATGGCCTAGCAACTCAAACAACCCAAGTTTCCAAGTTCTAAGTTTTTATTTTTACTTTAAAATTATGCAATGTGTTTTACATTTACTATGGGCCTTGAGCCGACTGACAATATTTTTATGTTGCAACTAGGAGGTTTGGTCGCTTCGCGACCAAGGTACTCCGTTCACCTACACCGATTCAAAAATCTCATTTTCACTTTGAAATAAATTTGTCTTTTCTTTCACCAGACGATCTTTCAGAACAATTTTACACTATTTATTTAATTACGTAATTATTAGCCTCGTGAAATAAATTTAAAAAAAAAATTGAATGTTGTCAAGGAAGCCATGGAGCCTGCTCCCCAAAACATTACCCATATATTTTATGAGTAAAAAATTAACTTTTAATATGTAAATTAAATCCTTGAAAACATTACATAAATATTATATTTTAAATACTCAGTCTTAATTTTATTAACTCTTTGATATATATTGTTTCGCAAAAAATTTATCATTCTTTTAAGATCCAAAAAAATAATAAAAAAAACCATTAATACAGCAAAATTAAGAATAATGTAAATTATATAATATATTCAACTATTATATACTTCAGTGTTTAATACAGATATAAATTTAATTTATTACGGCTTGTGAATCGGTACGATTCATCGGAGTTCCTTGGTCGCGAAGCGACCAAACCTCCTATTAGCAAGAAATAATTAAACAGTGGTAGTCGGTCACTGCCCATTGATAACGAAAAACAATTTGCACAATATATAGAAAAAGTAAAAATATAAAAGAAAACATATACAAGAAAATACAAAGCACAACTACTAAAAAAAAAGAGAAAAAGACCGGAGAGAACCTAAAGCCGAAGCACAACATAGCACCCACGCAGGAGTATTTAAAAGAACAAACAAAAATATACGCGGAGCGCGAACTTAACCTGAAGTTACCAGGACCATAGAAAAATGCAAGAGAAGAAATGCAGTCTACTGATTGATGTTTATAACACATCTAGGTCTTTTACGAGACGAGTGCAGAGAAATATCATATTCAAATTGATTTAATGCTTGGATGACAGAGTTACTAGATCTATTGAGTGATGAATAAAAGTTTTTTGCAATTTTAGCCACATATTCCCTAAAGCTAGGCATGGAAAGTGCATATTTAATTTCGGCGTTTCTAAAATACCATGGGGCATCAACAATCATGCGGATAACCTTGTTTTCAAGCCGTTCTAAAATAATAAAATTGCTTTTGGCTGTAGAGCCCCAGACTGGACTCGCATATGCTATTATCGGACGAAGATAAGCTAAATAGATTAGTGTTTTTAGTTCAATTGTTAGTTTAGAATGTCTGTTGTTTAGTATCTGTTAGTTTAGAATGTTAGTTTAGAATTACGCAAAACATTATTAAATTTATCGCGCAAGTAGTTAATATGAGCCTTAAATGTTAGTCTTCTATCAAAAATTACACCTAAATACTTAGCTTCTTTAGACCAGGAAATGTTAGTATTAAAAATAGTTATGTTAGGAGGATTATAGACTTTTTTCCTGGTAAATAGCACTGCTTCAGTTTTCGCGACATTGAGTTTAATTTTCCATTTTTCTAGCCATGATTTATTACGGCTTCTGCTTTTATTTTCAAAAATTGTTCGATCTCAAAATTCAACTAACTGTTTTAATAAAATTTTCACTATTTATTTCAT
Source organism: Caerostris darwini (assembly GCA_021605075.1). Classification (NCBI taxonomy): domain Eukaryota; kingdom Metazoa; phylum Arthropoda; class Arachnida; order Araneae; family Araneidae; genus Caerostris; species Caerostris darwini. The sequence continues at coordinate 337,373 of BPLQ01015574.1, forward strand.
TTAGATAATTGGACATTTTTTCAAGAATGTATCATTAGTGAAATATCAAATTTTTTATCATAAAAGAGATGATTCTTATTTACAGAAATTGAATACTCTAAACAGAAAATATAAATAGTTTATAAATATCATCAAAAAATTATTAAAATTTAAACCATGAGTATAGTTTTATAAACGGCAAAATAATATCGAGATTGCGCGAGAAACGTTTAAGCAAATCACTTTTTCCTAATATCTATTATGATTACTTGTAAGTTGGATTTTTCAAAAAGTCATCATTGTTGAATAAAGATGTCGAGTGCCTGAACGCGAAGCGTTCATCTACTCAATGGTATGTGAAGGCAGTAGGAAAGAAAAGTCATGATAGATCGATAATAGTAATCGTATGATTTGAGAGAAAAAAGAAGAAAGTAAGAAAAATGTAAATCATCGGTGATGGAAACGTAACAACAAATGTATGATCAGAAAATATGCTTTGAAGTAACATATCTAAAAAGCGATAAGTGAGCAGGAAATTAGGGTGGTTTGAGGCTTCGATTCCATTTAGAAGTAGAGAAAGGATACTTGTATTTTCCATTAAATTGCGTAAATATAGTTTGTGCCTTGATGAGAGGGTCTTCGTGAGTAGCAATGGTATTGAAGAAATTTCTAGAAAGTTTAGTAATATAGTTGTCAATAGAATCAATTTTTAAATCTTGATGAATTGTAGAGTTGCGGACAAACCAGGGTGCACCAGTGATAATACGAAGAAGTTTGTTTTGAATAATTTGTACAGATTTCTTGTTAGATTGTGCAGCTAGACCCCAGATTGGGGCAGCATAGGTAAGGATAGGCATAAGAACTTGTTTGTAGAGAAGAAGTTTGTTTGACAAAGTTAATTTAGAAAATTTATTAAGGAGTGGTAGAGTGAGATAAATTTTTTTCCAACAATTTTCTTTGATTTTTTGAATATGAGCTCGAAACGTAAGTAAACGTAAAACGTAAGTCTATAATTAAGCCGAGATATTTAATATTAGTTGCCCATTCAATTTGTTGATCAAAAAGGGAGAGATTAATATATGGCTGTCTGGCGTGACCTTTTCGGAAAATGATAGCTTGAGATTAAGAGACATTAATTGCGATGCGCCATTTAGTTAGCCAATCCTCTAGGATATTCAGAAAATTTTGAAGAGTATTGATGACATAAAGAATAGAAGCACCTTGGGCAAGAGCAGCAGAATCGTCAGCAAATAGGCAAGTGGAAATGTTAGTGCATTGAGGAAAGTCGTAGGTAAAGATATTGTAGAGAATAGGACTTAGCACGCTTCCTTGAGGTGTACCAGCACAAATACGACCGATTTTGGAGAATTCATTATGAAGTCGAACTTGAAAGATTCTATTTTTAAGAAAATTTGTAATGATAAGTGTGATCCAAGTTGGAAACTAAAGTTTGATCATTTTGTAGATCAGTCCATTGTGCCACAGTCGATCGAAAGCTTTTTTGACATCTAGAAAGACACCTCCTGTAAAAAAATTATAGTTATATCCTTCAGTGATGAAATTGGTGACACGTAGAAGTTGATGACAAGTTGAGTGATGTTGACGGAATCCAAATTGTTCTGCTGGAATTATGGAATTTTTATCGCAAAAAGAAGTAATATGTTTCACTAAGAGTTTTTCGTAAAGTTTTCCTACACAGCTAAGGAAACTGATGGGCCGATAATTTTGAGGAAATTTCCTATCTTGGCCAGGTTTAGGGAACATGATGATATTTGCTTTTTTCCAGATAGGAGGGAAGTAGTGATATTTAGTACAGCTGTTGTAGATTTTTGCAAGATGAGTAATGGCATTAAGTGGGAGACACATTAAGGCTTTATTTGGAATGTCGTCAGGTCCAGAAGATTTCCGAATGTTGAGATTCTTGATTAAGTTAATTATGTCAGATGGAGAAAAAAAATATTGTTATGATAATTTTGATGATCAGCTAGAAAGGAAGTTACTGTATCTTCAACATGCTCAATTTGTGAGTAATCGCAAAGTTCAGTGTTTTCTTGAAAGGAGAGTTCAAAGTTTTCAGCAAAAGAGTTCGCTTTATCAGAAGATGAGAATATAAGACCTGAGGATCCAACCAGTGGAGGAATTTTGGGATATTTTTTGATAAAATGTTTGTTAATTTTGAAGAGAGAATTATCTTCTGGATTTAGGCCTAATAAAAATTCATTCCCTCTGTCATTTTTTAATTTGTGAATCATTTGCTTTATCTCTTTTTGAAGCTTGTTGACGGATTGCTTGAACGGAGGAAACCTGGTATTTTGCCATAATTTTCGAATTCTGTTTTTTTCCGCAATTTTAGAGGTGATTTCAGTAGGAAGTTTTTGGTGTGGTGTACTGAGTTCTTTAGATTTGCTACCAAGTTTGATAGCAGAAGTAACAGCATAGTTGAATTTATCAATTATTTTGTCAATATCTTGAATATTGGAGATGACTGGATTACCAGGAATGCTTTGAGAGAGAATTTTAGTAAAAATATTCCAATTGGTAGTTGTGATTATGCTATTGAGAAAGGGCGTATTAATTGTAATTGGTTGAGCATAAACTTATACGGGTTACACATAAAATTTAAAATTTAATCTAAGAACAAATGCATAACAGTAATCTTACTAAAAAAACTTACAATTATTAATAGAACTTATTAATTAGAACAGAATTATTACTAGAATTATAATTGTATTAATAATTATATTAATTTTATTAATTATTCTTATTAATAGAACTTATTAGAACTACAGAATTCAAAAGTATTTTTTTTTTCTTGAAAAATCTCATTTTCACTTTGAAATAAAATTGTCTGCTTTCACCAGACGATCTTTCAGAACAATTTTACACTATTTATTTAATTACTTAATTATTAGTCTCGTGAAATAAATTAAAAAAAAAATTGAATGTTGTGAAGGAAGCCATGGAGCCTTCTCCCCAAAATATTACCCATATATTTTATGAGTAAAAAATTAACTTTTTATATGCAAATTAAATCCTTGAAAACATTACATAAATATTATATTTTAAATACTCAGTCTTAATTTTATTAACTCTTTGATATATATTGTTTCGCAAAAAATTTACCATTCTTTTAAGATCCAAAAAAATAATAAAAAACCATTAATACAGCAAAATTAAGAATAATGTAAATTATATAATATATTCAACTATTATATACTTCAGTGTTTAATACAGATATAAATTTAATTTATTACGGCTTCTGCTTTTATTTTCAAAAATTGTTCGATCTCAAAATTCAACTAACTGTTTTAACAAAATTTTCACTATTTATTTCATTTAGATAACTGGACATTTTTTCAAGAATGTATCATTACTGAAACATCAAATATATTATTATAAAAGAGATGATTCTTATCTACAGAAATCGAATACTCTAAACAGAACATATAAATAGTTTTATAAATATCATCAAAAAATTATTAAAATTTAAACCATGAGTATAGTTTTATAAACGGCGAAATAATATCAAGATTGCGCGAGAAGCGTTTAAGGAAATCACTTTTTCCTAATATCTATTATGATTACTTATAAGTTGGATTTTTCAAAAAGTAAATTCATATTTGTAGCCATGCTTAATCATAGTAATCCGTTTGATTCCTGCTAGTACAATCTCACTCTCTTTTTACTCTACGAATTCCTTTTGTTAGAAACATTTATGTGACGAACCCTTTACCAGAATAATATTCTTAAATGCATAAAATAGATCGAGTACTACTGTGTCCAAAAAGTAAGACCAATTTTCAATTTAAATTTCCCGGGCATATGGTAATTTATTTTTTTCTTTTTAGGTTGTTCGCACTGTCCTTGATATCTATCTGAAATATTACGTCAAAATATTCATTAGTGCTTGAGTTACGCTTTTCTTTGTGAGACGCTAAAATTGATTCCGGCGATTTTTGAAATGTCTAAATTAATCGAGCAAGAACTTGCATTAAATTTTGTTTGCGGAAACGCATAGAATGTTGCAGAAGGCATTCGGTGAGCATTCCTATATCGGAAAGAAATGTTTAGAAGTGGTAAAAACAGTTCGAAGAAGGCAGAGAATGCGTTGAAGATGAAGAGCCCTCTGGTCGATCACCAACATCAACCGACGAAGCTCACGTCCAAAAAATTAAAGATTTGGTGCTTACAACCATCGATTTTCAATAAGGGACCTTGCTGATGATGTTGGAATTTTAAAATTCCATTTTAAAAAATGTTTTGGGCCTCAAACGCGCAAATCTTGATTGGCACCGAAAACACTGAATGCGCCAGCTGACACTGCATTGATTCTTCATGACTTTTTCACCAAAAATGAAACCCATATCGTTTCACAACCACAGTATTCACCTAATTTAGCATCGTGCTACTTCTGGCTATTCTTTAAACTCAAAAGACCACTTCGGAACACCGTTTTGAGTCGATTGGAGAGACATTACAAAAATCGCCGGAATCAGTTTTAGCATCTCACAAAACCAACCGTAACTCAAGCACTAATGAATATTTTGACGTAAAATTTCACGCACATATCAAGGACAGTGTCAACAACTTAAAAAAGGAAGAAAAAAAAATTGAAATACCATACACCCGGGTAATTTAAATTGAAAACTAATCTTACTTTTTGGACACGGGCCTGAATGGCCGAGTGGCTAGCGCTCTGGCTCTCGGTACCACAGGTTTCGGGTTCGAGTCCCGGCGGTGCCATGGTTGTTTGTAGTGGTTCTGAATCCACTTTAAAAAGTAGGTCCCGGTCAAATAGGATCGTAGAGCGTTGCGGGGGCATTGTTACTCCGCGTCCGTGGCTTATCTTCAAGTTACACGCGCCCCCTGGGTAATGCAAAGTGAGTACGTCTGTGCAGCACTTGCCTTAAGGCATCCAAAGACCAAGCTGTCTGTGTTTGCCAGCTGCATTAGAAAGAAAAAAAAAACTTTTTGAACACAGTAGTATAATTGAAAAATTAACAAAAAAAAAAGTAAGAATACTGTTGTTGTTTTCACTTAATGCAAAATTTGGACAAAGCAACACTCATGTCCCGCAAGTAGCTTTTCTTTTTCATTGTTGCAGGCCTGGAAAATTTAGATTTGCAAATATAAACTATAATTTTCTCATGTGGTTTTACTAAGGAGGGCTGTTGGCTGATGGAATAGCGTTCTGGCGCTCGGTGTCGTGAATATTTGTAGTGATTCGGAATCCACTTTAAACTGTAGGTCCCGGTCTAACATGAGTGTACAGAGTAGGGCTAACCACCATACACCGTAAAAAGATAGCATCTCCTGTCTAGAAATCTGACAATAGGTAGACGGCATGGCCCACCAGGGGGCTCTTACGCCAATGAAGAAGAAGAAGGTTTTACTAGACGTGGATTGCCATCGGACATCAACTCAAAATTGTCAAGAAACATCGAAATTCTTCAAATTTTTTTAATTAAATCACACTCGCCTTAAGAAATCTGTTCTGATATCAAGAAAATCTCTCTCTCTCTTTTATTTTAGAATTTTGTTAGGCTAATGATGCAGTTTCTATCTAATAGAAAATATTATTGCTCCATAGTTCATTTCCATGTATCAAGAGAGGAATAAATTAATAATTTTCGTTACCTGGAATATCTACATTTGAGCATAAATTCTCTTTTCATGACAACATAATTTTCTAAATAACTAAAATTTTTATTTCTCATTTAACCTTTAACAGATTATTTCGGAACCCCACGAGTTAACTCGTGCGAAAATTAATTTTTAATCTTACGCTAAAGCAAGTATTTTGGGCTACAGTTTTATTCTAAGGAAAGCCTGAGTTAACTCGTGATTGCGCTCTTCTGAAGACAATCGTTCTATCATGATTTCGTGTTATTTTACAAACATTTGATTTAATGTTCCTTAATATTCAAAAGATTGCTAATTTATTTTTCATTGGTATTTTTTTTTTTTTTTAATGAGTAAAAGTGAAAACACCTTTAAGGATAATAGCAGCGATGTATCATATAATGATCTCGAAAGCTATGACGATGAATGAGAGAATTATAGTTCTGATTTTAATCCGTATGCATAAATTTATACATGAATTTTTATAATAAAAAAATAAATAAAATATGATTAGAATTTCATCATCCTCATCATTATCATCAATAGCAGGGCAGCCCAGGGTGGGCAAAGGCCTTCCTTTTAAGAGATTTCAATGCATTCCTCTGGGTGACAACGGTCCTCCAATTCTTAACCTTCAGTTCAGCAAAATCTTTTTCATCTGCTGCCATCCATAGCAACTTGGGTTGTCCTTTTCCTCTTTGTCGCTGTGACTTTGCCAAAACGAGCCTTTTTACAGGGTTTAGATCATTCGTTCTAAATGTATGAGCAACCCAATTGTCCTTAATAAGTTATAATATCTATGTCTTTATAGCATTTATAAATTTCTGTGTTATACCTTTTCCTCCAACAATCACTTTTCCCTGACACCTCCAAGAATAGCCCTTAAAATCTTCCGCTCAAATATAAACAAATGGGCCTCATCAGATCTTGCCAAAGTACATGCTTCAGAGCCATAGACCAAAATAGGATGATTTGAATTTATTAATCAAAATTATAACAGTGCTTGTTTTCTATTTCAGTTTTAAAAAAATGTTTTGAAAAAACTGTATTTGAAAAAAAAAAAAAAAAAAAATTATCCATTAAAAGGCTTATAGATCAGGTGAAGTAGGACTGACATGTTCATCATTATGCGGCAGCACAAATTGCCATAAAAGTAGAAATTTTTCCTTTTAAGTGAAAATTTATTAACGCTCCCCATAGAGAAGCCTAGCTCCTTAAGGCTCCTTCCCACCGAAGCGACAGGCGACGACGCGACATGCGGCAGGCAAGAAAATTTTTTCGACCCCTTCACAGCGAAACGTCATTACGCCAGTGAAGTTCCGCTTCGAGATGAAAGTTGGTCAATTCGAAGCGGGGCATTTCAAATCGCTTTCAGGCGAACTCAGTGAGGCTAGTGATTGGTCAACTCTTGGCGCTTAAACGCTTCTCGCCTCGGTGAGAACGAGCCTTTAAGAGCATCTCAAAAGTCCTGATTTTCAGTATCCATGTTTAATCTTTAAATGGCCTCTGATTTTGGGAAGTCATGATAAAATAATGCAGATAATTTGCGTTTTAAAATATTTAGTAAGAAGTTTATGTTGCTTTTCATTAAAGGAAAATCATTTTAGAAATTCTACCGAAAGAGGCTTATTACGGCCAATTTATTCTTTGTTGCTGATGTGCTTAACCACAATAGGTGCATCTTAACTGGTGGAGTGTGGGGCGGAGGTAATATTCGCGACATCATTTCCCTTCATCACTATTTAGATAAAAACATTTATTTTCTAAAGTATTAAGATTGGCATCTCAGATGCGACTATGTTAATACAAGCTGTATGTTTTTAGGAGGTAAAATGAAATAATCAATTATGCTAGATTTAGCCCTAAGCGTTTTGATTGTACATTGAAGTATTTTGAACAAGTAACGATAGGGCATAAACCCCAAGTTTTCATCTGAAATTTCACCACTTCAACGTATATTTCAGACAGATATCTACATTCCTTTTAATTGTAGGAATAATCAAAATTTATAATATGAGCTGGGAATCGGCATGATTTATAATATTGCATTCAGGCAACTTTTATCTTGCATGTGCTACTTGTTTTGATGCATCACAGATGAGAACCAATGGAATTCGAGCTTCAGGTAACATGATAAAAAGACATTGTTTGCTTTGTTCAATGCAATATTATAAACCATACTGATTCCCAGGTCATATTTAATTTAAACTATGTATACAGATCTTTGCTGATTTTAATGAATATTTCAGGATATAAAGATATTTTTCACACACTTTGTACTTTAAACATTTTTAAATTATAAAAAAATATTTCGCGTTCTTGAAAGCAATGCAAAAGTTTCCCGAGTAAGAGACTTTCCAACTGCTGCTGATATGAATGTCATGATTGATAAATTGTTTAGAAGGCATAAGCATCGCTATGGTAAGCTTATAAAATCTTTTATCATCCGAGTGCTGTACTTTTATATTTCAATTGTAGAGAAATCTTTTTATCATGCTAGTATATGCTTCTCTTTCAATGGAGTTAAGAATATACTTTAGTTTTCTTTCTTTTTGGACAAATAAAATATGGTTAGCGAAATTTTCGATTTTTTTTTAAAGACGATAAGCACCAAGAAAGCCTAGCCTCATATCCTCCAATGCAAGTATTTGTAGATGAAATAGTGATAATATTCATATACATTCAAGACACAAAAATAAACGTCTGATATTGCTTAAATCTATGAATCACGTTCTACAGACATTGCCGTTTTTTTTATAAAGCCTTTCAAATATTTGTTCCCCTTAAAAAGATTTAGATTTAATCTTTTGACAAATAGCTAGAACGTTAAAAAATATTAATACAGTTTAATGCTGCTTTTAATCTTTTCGTCTATAAGATACCCACATAAAAATCTAGTGCATTTTAAATTTCCGGAAAAATTCAATTTAAAAAAATTATAAAAAAATTGTATATTATTAAATATTCTTAAAGTAATGACATATATTATTAAATATTCTTAAAGTAATGCACAGTAGCCCCTCGATATATCGCGCTCTATTATCATGTCATTAGAAGAGTTCGTGCTAATTTTTTTAAGCAAAAAAAAAAAAAAAAAAATTTCTACACAACTGCTGGAAAAATTGCTCATCGTATTACTGTGTGTAAGATATTAATGTTATATTTCACTTTTCCTAAGTCAACCGACATGCATATTATACGCAGGTTGATATTTTCAGTATTTTAAATTTTGTTATTTTATCACAGTTTTCCAATAAATTATAAAATAATACTATAAAATATAGCTATGGGTTTGGAAAAATGTCATAAATCACAGTAATTGATAATTTATAAAAATGTGATTATATAATTCTAAATTTGCTACAACTATGTAACCAGGGCCGGATTTTCCTATAGGCTAACTAGGCTTCAGCCTAGGGCCTCAAGATCAAGAGGGGCCTACATTCAAATTGTTAGCAAAATTAGAATTACACTATTCTAAAAACAGTAAGCACTAAAACACTGAATCGAAAATAAGGAGAAATTCTGCACATATGACTAATAAACAAACATAATAAGTAAGTTGCAAACTTAAAAATGGAAGGGGAAATGGCATCATAAGTGGAATAGCCTAGGGCCTCTTTTCATCTAAATCCGGCCCTGCATGTTACAGCAACTTAATTTCACCAAGAAAGTAATAATTTCGAGATGCGTACAACCAATCTTTAACTCAGAAGTAGCTAGGGAGATAAATGATAAAATAATGATCTTTTCTTAACAAGAAACTCGAATTCTTATTTGATTCAGTTTGGATCTTGATTTAACTATCATGATCTCAATGTCTTTTAAGTTATTGCAAATATGAAATCAAATAAAGTGTTTACAGACCGCTTTATGTCCGCATCAGTACTCGATATTCTGAAATTGAAGCACCTTGCCAATTCGTCTGCCTTCAACTTCTATCAGGGAAATTTAAGCATTACAGTATTATGAGCATTAAATTACAGTATTATGAGCAGAAAAAGTAAATTATTTTTCTTCCTTATTTGAAGGACAAATGGTGCTTATGCGTATACATTATTTTGAATTTATAAAAATAATTATAAAAAACAAAATATTGAAACGGCCATCATCCATCGTATTAGTACTGGTTGATATGGAAAGAATTACTTTTTTAGTGCGCATGATCAATTTTACTTGAGTAAACATATCGCTCTATTTTAACATTATTTATGAAGAACTTGGTTTAAATTAAAATTTTAGTATGCATAAAAATAAAAAAGATTTTGAAATAACCTTGATAAAACTAAAGTTTCATTTTTATATAAGTGTTCATAGTGAATTGATAAAATAATCCAATAATGTCAGATTTGATTCTATATACCAAGCCTTTTCATTATACTTTTTGAGAGTATGTACTGGTAATTCGAGTTTGTGATTGGTTTGTGGTGATCAATGTTATTCCTGTCTCTAACATATCATTCCGTTTCGCGGGAATAAAATTTTTAACTGTTTATTTTCAAAAAATATCGAATGTCATCATGTATATTAAAAGTATTGTTCTGGAAGGTTTCAAATCATATGGAACAAAGCAAGAAATTAAAGGATTTGATCCTCAGTTTAATGCAATTACTGGATTGAATGGTAGCGGTAAATCAAATATTCTCGATTCTATCTGTTTTGTTTTAGGAATTCAAAATTTGCAACAAGTAAGGATGCATTGATATTAAACCTTTCCATTAAGTAACTGTTTTCAAATTGATATTATACCATATTTTGTTTCTTTTCGACAGGTACGAGCCACAAATTTAACAGAACTTGTTTACAAAAATGGTCAAGCTGGTATCAACAAAGCAATCGTTAGCATTACTTTCGATAATAGTGGATCTAAAGGGCCGCTTGGATATGAAAAACAAAAGGAAATTGTTGTTACTCGCACTGTAAGTAAAAAATTATTTTTTAATTGAAAATTATATCAAATAAAAAATTTTATTTTTAAAGCTTTTTATTACAAACAATAATATCCGAGGATTCTTTCTAATTCCAATGGTCAACTGCTTTGTATTTTTCAACAAAATATTTTATTGGATGAAATTTAATATTTTAAATATGTATTTGACATATGATTTTTTTTCTAATGTACTATAAAGCATGTATAGTATCACAAACTTATCAATATTTCATTCTTGTCAAAAAATTTGTTAGGTAATAAATATATAATTTTATTGGCATGTCACAATTAATATTCATGTAGATTTTAATAATTATAAAATTCTATGAGATACTAAAATTATGATAAAGAAAACATTGCTATTGAAAATTTGGGTACTTACGTATTAACGGTACCTTGGCGACAGACTTGGCGGTTTTTAAGTGTCGCCAATCTTTATTATTTGGAATAAAAATATTTTGAAAGCGTTTTGATTTTAAATGAAGTGTTTCATATATATTTTATTATTTGGAACAAAAATTGGTACTTACGTATTAACGGTACCTTGGCGACAGTTGCGCCAATAAAGAGCACACACGCCAACCGCAGCTACAGATTTGGCGGTTTTTAAGTGGCACCAATCTAGTTATTGGTTTGGTAACCTTAGTAGCTGTTAGATTGATGACACTTAAAAACAGCCAAGGTACCGTTAATACGTAAGTACCAAAAAATTTTAAGTGTAGATTGGCGCCAAATCTGTAGCTACGGTTGGCGCGTGTGCTATTTATTGGCGCAACTGTCGCCAAGGTACCGTTAATACGTAAGTACCAACATTTCTTTTGGATACTTTTCAGTTAACTGAAATCACTTTTTTTTGCATATTAAAATCTCATTCATTGGCTAAAGGATTTATAAGTCATTGTAAAATGGGGCAATTATGCATGCTGTTCAAAATGTATGACTTCACACTTGTGTAAAGGTATAGTGTAAAAGAGGTTTGCCCAACCTGTGGCCTGCCTTGAATATTTTTCTGGCCCTGTGAAATCACACTTTATAAAATACAAAATATATTTATTTTATAATGTCCAAAGTAGTGGAAACCAAGGTTTTAAAATAATATTCTTGCGACTGTATGACAGATATCGTTTGTTTTATTAATGAGTTTTCAGAATAATTAAATTATAAAAACCAATGACGATCATCACCAATTAAGATGTGCAAATACCAAAATTGAGATCGATTTACAAAAGCTAAGTGAAAGAGTAGAGAAACAAATATCACGCTATTAAACTAAATATTTTTTAATGATATCATTTTTTAAATTTCATTTATATTTATATATTTCATGTTTAGTGTTATATATTTCTTTACTATGTGCTTTTAGTATCATTATTATTATATTGTCTATGTTTACATGTAAGAATAATAGTAAACACAAAAATAATAACTCATTATGTTTCAATTTTTCACTCCAAAAAAATGTCTATAGTGGGTTTAAATCCAAAATGGGGATATATAATTTTATATGCAGCCCGCAGAGTTTTGATGTATTTCCAAAGTGGCCTGTATGATCGTTTGGCTTGGCCACCCTTGGTATAAAGGCTAAGAATATTCAAATTTGAATCACAAATTCAAATCAACCAACATTGGCGATGTGGTGCGAGTTTTCACACTAACAAAAATTGTTATATCAAAATGTGTTTTCATATTAGAAGATTTTGTATAAAGTAAAACTTCATTCCATGTTAATTATCAAAATAGTAATATTTTACATTCTCAAGATTAGATACAGAATAATTTTTATTGTAGTCAATGGCTGAAATTTTTTCTCCGATTTTAAGCAGTTTATTTGTAAATTCGTAAAAATTAAAATTTTATGCCATTGAAGATGGAAACTACAAATATATTATCAACTTTTATAATTCTGTGATTGTTATATGTGCATTTTACAAATTTTAAATGAAGTGTTTCATTCTGTTAATATAATAAAAGAAGCAAAAATTATTCTAAGCAAAAAGTTTTGCTCCTTTTTCTTAAATTCATTAAATTTAACTAGTATTAAAAAATAATATTTTCCCAAAATGCAACAATTAATGATATTTAAGTAAATAAAGTATAGAAAATGTTTCGAAAAGGAAATATGTTTTAAGCACATTATTGGAGAGCAAGCTTAGAATTCAATTATTGAGAGTCCAAGAAACCAAACATTATTAACTTCAATTGAAATTATACCCATTAAAAATACTCATACTGGTTTTACTTCTGATAAATTTACATTAAAAAAATACAATATAACTTCTTTATAGCTGTGAGTTTTACTTAAAAGTCTTATAATTTAAAATAGAATTTTGAAAAACAAAACAAAAACAAAATTTAAACTGTTATAAGCAATATTTTTTTCTTTTTAGGTTATAACTGGTGGCAAGACTAAATACCACATCAATGGGACAAGTGCCAACAACAATCGTGTCCATGATCTTTTCCAGTCTGTGCAGTTAAATGTGAATAATCCTCATTTTCTCATCATGCAGGGTCGTATCACCAAAGTGATGAACATGAAGCCTCTAGAGGTAACTCTTGGTTATATGTTCAAATTTTCAGTGAATTCTTAATTTTATCTCATATGTATAAAATATGCATTAATTTATACGATAAAATTAGCTCATTCTTATAGTGCAAAACTATTTTTAAAAAGGGAATTAATTACAGAAAAAGTGATATAAGAAGAATTACCCTTTTTTATCACTATCTGAAATATGCAGGTTCAAAATGTGATGAATTTTGTAAGAAATTGAGTTTTATTTATCAAAGTTTCAATAATAACATTATGATCAATAATATTATTATACATCAGGGAAATATTAACCTCAGTAATAATGCAAAGTGGTTTAGTTTTGTGAGAAAATTTATTAACTTTATTAATCATTAAATTCATTTTTACTTCATGAAAGGGCTCATATTCTATGATACATGTTTCAATGTAAATCCAAAAATTTGTCTCTTTTTATAGTAACAGATATAAAAAAATAAAACAAAGAATTTAATTTTTTTTTATTTGCACAAGTCCCGGGGTAAGCACTAAGTCTTGCATTGGTTATAAAAAATATGTTTTTCTAAAACTGTTATAATTATATACTTGTTTGGTTACATTGTGATTACTGTTATAAAGTTTTTAATAAGACAACATACTTCCGTAGATTCAACTGGTAGTTCGAAGAATGTCAAAACACTATTCTAGTTCTTTAACATGTTATCTGTATTTGTACACACAGCACTTTTTTATTTTAGCATTCAATGCCAGTAACTGCTGAAGCAAAAATTCTTCTTATTGTAATTGTGGTGAAATGAATATTTCCAATAAGTTTAAGTAAACATTAGTAATGATGTTTGTTTTTGTGAAAAAAACAGCTCAATTCCTTGTTATAGACCAATTTAAACATTAACTTATGGCTGTCTCTGGCTACCTATATAGAAACTTGTGAATTATCTTATCTTCAGATGTGGGCATTATATTTATTTTCTCACAGATATGAAAGGTTGATTCATCGGAAAAACAAATGTGAATTAAGTAATCATTTTAGACATCAATTCTATTCATATCTCAATTGTGAATTCTGCACATTTTGAGCAATCATTTGGTTATAGGGCCTGAACAGTTTGTACTTTATTAGTACATGCAACCCAAGTCTTTCATGAAGAATTTTAAACACAGTTGTTTGTGTTATTTGTAGTTCATGTGATGTATTATGAGTAGATTTTGTGGGACTCTGCTGATATGATTAACTGTGGTTTCTCTCATATTAAATCTGTCACTTATTGGAAGATTAAAAAGGCTGCTGCTTTTCGTATCCTCTCTTCGGAGAATATCTAACAATCTATATCAAAACACATTAAATCCAGTCGATTTACTTTCATGAACTAAAGTACACATTGTAATTTTTCTTTCATTAATACCATTTCAAGCAAAAATTAGGCCTTTCTTAAAAATTTACTACTGATTCACTCTTGATGTAGAAGGGACACCATCTATTGCATAAATGAACTGTTAAAAATTAACTATTCAATGATACCAGAATTTACCACTATTACAGTCAACTGTTACTTTATAACCAGGGCAAAACTTAGTGCTCATTCTATATTTTTAAAAATGCAGAATTATTTTCTAACTAGACATTTATATTATAGTAAGAAATTGTAATTAGTTTTGGATAAAAATTTGAAATATTGTATTCATTGGATTTCTTTTTAAAGTAATAAATACCATAATATATTGATACGAATTCAAACCAATATATGTAGAGCATCTACAGATTAGAAATATTGTTTTAAATAAGTAGATTAAAAAAAATATTGCCATTCTCATTTTTAATATTCAAAATATACAGGATGTAAATGTAAATTTTTATTTCTAGATTCTTTCTATGATTGAAGAAGCTGCTGGTACCAGGATGTATGAGGAGAAAAAAGAGGCTGCCTTGAGAAATTTAGAAAGAAAAGATTCAAAACTTCGAGAAATTAATACTGTAATTTTAAAAGTTTTTTTTATCATAAAATTGTTAACATTGATTAATATATAGTTGTATCTGATAACTGCTTTTTTTTTTTTTGCCTTAATAGTTTAAGAAATGCATTAATAATCTATAACTAAATATGTTATATTCATCCATTCTATTGCTGTTAAGATTTTGAATGTTAGATAAAATATGTTTTATACGTTTAAATATGTATGATTTTATTAATTAGTTTTCTAATATATAATATTAAATATATTTATTTTTATAAAAATGCTTTATTTCTTGTATGTGTTGCTCCATAAGCAAGGTATATTTTGCTCTTGATTATTTTCGTGTAATTTTTAAAAATGAGAATAACATTTATCTATTCATTGCAAGAGGGGGGAAAAAAACTTTACTAATCTTCTATAAAATATATGGATATATATATAAACTCATGTTTGTGAAAATTGCAACACCATGAAGGAATCGTCATAATTGAATGAAATTTAATACACAGTTGAGGTACAAATAAATGATTAAATGTTCAAAGCAAACAAACAATAACAAGAGATCGGAATCAGTATTTTGTGTAGCCACCACGCGCCGCAATAAGTGCTGCTACACCACGTGGCATGGAGTCAAACAAATTTTGAATAACTGCCTGAGGAAGAGCATTCCATATTGTTTGTATGCGCACCCAAAGTTCGTCTGCAGAAGCAACAGGACGAGGATCACGAGCGAGACGCCGAGCAACGAAATCCCACACATGTTCAATCGACGACATATCCGGGGAATACGCAGGCCAAGGAAGAAGCTGTACCTGCCGCGTTGCAAAGAAGGATTGAACAGTCCTAACGATATGAGGGCGGGCATTGTCTTGTTGAAATACAGCGCCTGGCAAGCTTTGAAAGAAGGGAACAGCTTGGGGCTGTAGAACTTCACTGATGTACTGGTTGCTGTTCAAATTGCCCACAATTCTTAGCAATTGAGAGCGTCCATGATATGCTATGGCACCCCAGACCATAACTCCGGGTGTTCGTCCACTGTGGCGTTCGATAATGCACTCCGGAAGGTGGCGTTCACCGGCATAGCGTCTGACACGAATGCGGCCATCGTGGTACCACAAATTAAAGCGAGTTTCGTCAGAAAACACGACATGCTGCCAATCAGCACGCCAGTCTCTATGCTGAGCGGCCCATTGTAGCCGCAGGCGGCGATGGTTTAGCGTGAGAAGGATCCTGTATAAAGGAGTCCTTGCGCGCAGTCTACGCTGCAGCAGACGTCTACGAATTGATGAAGCACACAATGAAAAACCTGTTGCTATTGACCACTGTGCTGCCAATTCTCTAGAGGAAGCTGTACGGTCCGTCAGCGCCATGCGGACCAGGTGTCTATCATAACGAGCTGACGTCACATTTCGGGGTCCACTCCCGGATTTCCGAGTTGTCCGACACTCGTCCGTCCACTGCTTCCAAAGACGCATCACTGTGCTGCTGTTACGCTGCACACGAGCGGCTACTGCACGATAAGAAAATCCAGCTTCACGTAGGCCGATGATTCTCCCCCGTTCAAACTCTGTAAGTTGTTCAAATCTCGCTCTCTTTCGTCGAAGAGGCATAAGTAATGATTGAGCTAACGTTTACCACTAGCAGATAACCGCCGATAACCATACACGCCTCGCTACAGCCGTCTATTTATTCGGATCCATCCGCCGTTCAGAGGGCGCTGCTCGGCATGCGCATGCGCTACGGATTTGAAATTCTAATCATTTGCATATCATGCGCTAATTTGCATTTTCTGAAAATTTCAGCTCACTCGCTTAAGTCCTTCATGGTGTTGCAATTTTCACAAACATGAGTATATATATTTTGAGGAGCTGAGGGGAAACCTTTCTTTAAAATCTTTTGGAAAATTTGATAATTTTTTTTTAAATTGCCTTGTTTATGAAGAAAAATTCATTAAAAGATATTTCAAGTATCGTTAATAAAATAACAGGTTGTTGATAGTCATTTTGTAGTGGTAACTAAATTAAAACTAATCATGATGTTCTTAGATACAATTATTTCTCTAAAATATTTTTATTTTATTTATTCTCAGAGTTAATGCTTAGTGTGTAACAATTTTAAGTAAAAAAAAAAAATCCTATTTTCTAATACCATGTTAGAAAACTCAATTTGAGTTTAAATCTCCAAATTAAGAGTACTGTTTTCGTATGTTTTTACTTCATGTAAATTTATGTATTTACTACTAGTGACAAATATAATCAAGGATTTGTTTGGTATTACTTTTTGTAATAAATACAATTATGTAATATTTATACTTTTTGTGTATTTAAAATAATTATTTAGGTGTTTAACATTATATTAATTGTTATTTTATCATCAAAATGTAATAAAAGATTTATTGATGATTTCTCTTAAAATTGCTAGTTATGAAATGAATATATAAATGAAATTTTAATGGAAATTGCATTTAATATACTGGGCTTCAATAATTTTCTTTGATTGAAGGCATAATTTCAACAATGTAGTTCTTAAAAGTACTCAAGCAACAACTGTTTTGTATTAGAATTGTTGCATCATTATGCACTTTTTATAAGCCTGTGATTCACTTTTTTATTTTGATTCCAATAATATTTTTCTTCTGATTATTTTTTAATAATGTATTCTTTAAACAAATCATTCAAAGAAATAAAATTATGCATACATAAATTCATAATATGTTGAATATAAATTTATGAATTACGTAGGTGACTCATTCTGGGTAAAATATTTCTCTTGTATTTTGCATCTTTAATTAATTAATCATAATTTTGATAAATTCTAAGTATTTTTTTAAATATCAAATGAAATTTTTTTAAAAAAAATTATATAAAAATTTCTTCAAAGATCATTTTATGTTTCTAGTTGGTATTATAGGAAAAAAAAAAAAACTATTTTGTCGTGCAAAAATAATAATAAATGTGGAATTATTTTTGTCAAAGGTAAATAAAAAAAAATCAAGGAGTTTTATTCTTCTTCTTTTAATGCATGACAGGGCTTGTAATGCAATAAAATGTGATGATATTTGTAATATGTGAAATGATTTTTGGTATTAAGGCATGATTTTTTTAATTGTGTGAAATGCTCATATGTATCCCTGAAATTCTTATCAAGTTTGTTTACTGCAAAAAAAAAAAAATTTTATATTACTGCAGAAAAGCCCCATATAAAAAGTGTTATAAATGTAAATGTTTGTATTTTATAAAAGTTAACCAAAAAGCTATTAAAAAAGTTTTAATGTTTTTGACAATATTCCATTGATTAACAACATTTTAATAAATAGTTAAATAATGATTTTTATAGACTTTCAATGAAATAATTTCTAGAAAAGAATTAATTTTATTCGTAAAATTTAGTACTTCTGCAGCTCATTTTATAATTTATTAATTGCACAAAAGTCAAGAAAAATTTAAAATTTTAGACTTGTTTTTAAATATTATTGCAGAATTTATATTGATAGATTACCAATTACTTACTCATTAAATTTTAGATTATATTTCAACATTTTAATTAAAAGTTTTACTGGTTAAAACATTTTTAATTAATAAGTAAAACATTTTTGTTGTAGTGAATATATGTGATTTTATTTAACTATTTTTTTTCATAACTTGTTTCTAGATGCTTGATGAGCACATTTGTCCTCAATTAGAAAAGTTAAAAGAAGATCGAAAAGAGTACACAAAATACACCAAAGTTACGAGAGAATATGAACATTTGCTTAGATTGTATACTGCTTGGGATTATTGTAGGACAGAAGTAAGTGTATTATTATTTTTATTTTGCTCTTTTCTGAACTTTAAATAAATTTAGATACTTTTGTATAAAAAGAAATCCTCTCTTATTTTAACTAAAAAATTCCATATTTTGCTTTATATTTAATTTATTTTTATATATTTTAGTATTTGTTTCTTATGTTAGACTGTGTAACATGTTTGACATTATGTGTTCAATAAAATATTTATTTATTAATGCAAATGTCATTAACTAGAAAAATAAAATAATACAGTAAGCACATTACAATTTTTTTTATAGTCAAAGAAGGACAAATTTTATTCAAATTGCTTTTGTTTATAAATCATAAAGTTGGGATTATTGTAGGATTATATATTGATATTATGTTTATTATAAAGCTAATTAAATATAGTTTGTAGATAAAATACATAAATATTGAACAGTAGGAAATATTTTTACAATTTAAAATATCAGTAATAATGCTTTATGTATAAAAACTATTATATAGGTGTATTATGGTTCAGACAATAGTCTATAGCCTTTTATTATAATATAAAACATCACAAGATAAATGAAATAGGATTAGTTGGTTATATTTATATTAAATAGGAAAAGAATTATTAAAGAATTACAAATAGGAAAATTTGCATCTGATATTATTTTGACATTTTGCTTCTGGATTTATTGTCCCTTGCATTTATTATTTATATTTCATCATTGTTAGATGTTTTGTCACAATTAAAATTTTTAATATATTCTTTTTATTAGAATTCTGAATTCTATAGCAAATATTGCCTGCAGTTTATTAATTATTCTGTTTACTTATTTCTTTGAGATAAGAATTAATAAATTCTATTTTCTGAAGTCGAGCAATTATAGGTTATATGTGCTAGTATGTTTTTTTTTAAAGATTTAATGATATGAATTTGTCTTTTGTACATTGTTATATATCAAAAAAATTTTCTTCTTTTTTTTAGAAAATAGTCGAGAAAGCAAGTGAAGAAAAGGAAAACCTTCAGAAAAATTATAATGATAAAAAAAAATTAATTGCAGATCTGAAAAAACAAATTCAGGAGTCAGATATACGAATGAAAGAAATTGAACAGAGAATGGATGAGGTTAGATATATTTTTATTTTGCTTCTATTAAAAAAATATATAAATTTTTTAACTAATTTACATATTTTTTTGCCTTAAATTAACAATATATCCTATTCTATCAAAAGAAGTAATATGTATTCAAATTAAATTATATTTTCCCATTTATTTTCTTCTGTTATAAAATAACAAACAAAAACATTACACTTACTGTGTGTGTTTACAAAAAGAATTGTCCCTGCTGTTATGTCTGATTAATATCAGTTATTATAAGAACAAGTTATGTTCAGGTAATTCATTTCTCACAATAGGGGAAAAAACTCATGGAAGTCTTGGTTTCATTTTCTTCATACTAGTTTGTGGATGAAAATTAATCTTTTTGTAGTTATGTTTACTGTTTGCATGTGTCTTTAAAAATGAGTATCTATTTCATTTGCTTTTATAATGTTTTTCCATTTTAAAATTAATTGAATTTCATTATTTTTCATGTTTTTAAATTTTACTTAATGTTAAAAGTGTAAAATAATATATAACATTGCAGAGTTTTTCTCTAAGGAAACTGCAGCTAAATCTTTAAATTATTTTTCCTCAAGAAATTCTCAAGCGAAAATTTGAATGAAAAAATTAGGAAAGAGATGATAGGTATTCAATGAAATAAGGGCTTTAATAACACCTGCAGAGCACTGTGAGAGACCTACTTATTGAAATTAAGAAATTGATGACTTTGACAAATCTGTTTATACATGTGTTAATTATCAAATAATGCAAGACTTTTACATCGAACAAAGAATAATGTCATCTTTAAGGAAATTACCTCTTGTACTCCATACCTTTCTGAACAAATTGTAATATACTTGCTTAATAATACATATTTATTGCAAATTCATATAAATATTTAAAAAATAATGTTAATTAATACAAAAAGAAAATTCAAAAGCTGAATTGAATTCGTGATGCTTATCTTTATGAAATTTATGTGAAGTATTTTTGAATGGCTTTGGATAATTGTTAATGAAAATGTTTATTTTCTTTAGGAAAAAGTGGACAATTAATAAATAACTAGAAACAAATCAATAAAAGGAAGAAAAATTGTTACTCCAGTGTTTAAATCACGTAGTTTTGCAATTTCAACTTCTCTTTAACAAATTTTTTTGTTCTTGTTGGTTACCATATAATATAAATTTTATTAATGTAAAAAAGAATCAGTATTTTTGAAAACAAGAAATAATTTTATTTCAAAGATTCTGGAATTTGTTTTCAGTAAATCATTATCCAATTTCTTAGAATTAATTTCATTTGTGACGATACAATTTTTAAGCAATAATACGAAAAGAACTTCAGAATAAATACTCTGGTCACTAATGGTGCCTCTGCAGAAATTATTCATTATTACTCTTGTAATTTTTCAGTTCAATAGATTTTCATATTATTTTTAAAACCATTACACCATGGCTTAAGTTTCTATAAATCTTCTATATTTTAGAGTTTTTCCCACAATTCTTAGAAATATTGTGTTATATTGTCATTTTATACAATCCATCCATCTTCTAACACTATTATTATTTAGTGTAGATATTCCAGCAGGGAAAGTAAATTTTATACATTGAAATTTCACACATTAATTACTAGTCATGGTTGGATTACTACTTGTATATGTGTGGAATTTTCTTTGAAAAATAAAAACCAACTGAAGCAGTACAATGCATCAAACTAAGTGTGCCAGTGTGAAACATTGGAACAGATTGAATCCTCATCTAATAGCTTGTTTCCTTAGTAACCACCTCCATAAAATGTGATGAGAAGAGTTTTTGTGGTGGACAGATAGTAGACATATTTTATTTTTAAAATACAGAATTTGAAATATGTTAAATAAGGTGATTTAAATTATTTAGTAATTTTAAAATAAAACTAATTCATTTAGATTATGGTTTTATTATATAGAATCATGAGTAAGTTATAAATATAAAATCATTGTTCCTGTTTCCTGTATATTAATAAAAATTTTATTCTTTAAAATGAATGTTTAGTTTCTAAAAACTATAAAATCCTTAGCAATTTATTTTTAATATAGGATTTTGTTTTACTTATCATTTTGTGTCTAAATTATAAGTTCAATTCTTTAGATAATAATAATAAAAAAAAGAAAGAATTAATTTCTGCAAGTTTACAAACTTATTGAATGTTGATGGCATCTGAGTTTCACGTGTTAAAGAAAAACAAAAGACTGAAACAAAATTAAGAAATATTTAAAACATAATAAATAAAAGTTATTTAAAATTAGTTAACATTATTGCATTATGTAATCTAAAAAACTTGTTTTAATTTTTTTTTTTTTTTAAAATTACATTGTAACTCATTTAAAAATCATCAACTAAGAAACAACTAGATTCAAACCTCTCATTTCATTCAATACCTTTTCTGTTGAAGTATATTCTATAATTAAAAAAATATATTTAATTTCCTTGAAAAGTTTGTTTATTATTTTACAATTTTTTGTTGAATTTTTTAACTAGGATGAACATCAAATAGTTTAAAGGAGTTACTTGACATTTTTTTAAAGTTTCTGTTTTACACATTGTAGTTTCTTATTTACATGTTAATACCAGAGACACTTCAATAATTTAATAAAAGACCCATAACAAAAATGAAAGATCTGTTGGCTGCCCAGATCAATTTAAGAATGTAATAAAATATAAGTTTAAATCTATTATAATATGAGTTTATTTATTAGAGAGGGCAAATAAGCAAATTTTTATTGCAGTGTAGGGAGTAAAATGATATGTTATTTATTTGTGCATGATTATAAAAAAAAAAAAAAAAAAATAAATAAAGTTTCATTTATTGAAATTTTTAGGATTGTGGAAACAAACTCAAAGATATCGAAAGTGAATTGAAATCAAAGCAAGTAACAGAAGCAAAATTTGATACTCAGCTAAAGAATTTAAGAGATGCTTTGAATGAAGAAAAGAAAAAACATGCTGAATTGATAAAGAATTTAAAAGAAGTAATATTATTTTCTGTATTATTTTTCTTTTATTTTGTTTTTCATATAATTTACAATTTGAAGAAATCCAAATCTGCAGTACTATTTGTGAATGTTACAATCATAATTATTGATTGCTAAAAATTTTCAAATTAGTTTTTCTCTACAATGAATATCAAAAATTAACTAACATGTTAATTTCATTGTTTATTTTTGTTATTTGCTTTTCCCATTGTAAAAATATTTACTAAAATATTTTTTATATTGTCCATAAATTTGTGGTTTTTAAAAGTTTATCTTTATAATATAGTTATTTTAAATCATTTCTTTAAATTTGTCTGTCAAAAAATCACAGATTTTTTAATACAATTTGTAAATTACTTGATGTGTGTTTAATCTTGATAGTAAATTAATTTTTTAAATAGAAACAATTTGTTCATATTGAACTCTTAAAGTCTAAGATATCAGTAAAATCAAGCAAAAGATCCCCAAATTGAGTTAATATTTTCTATTTTATACTTGACTTATTCACTTATGTTAGAAAAGTAGTCCAGTTTGTGCACTTCTATCCTAGAATACAGAAGAACTTACTTAATCCTGTAGTTCCTTCTATAATTACAGGATTAAGAAAGTTTGTAGATTTGTGTAGCGCTTAATTTTTTTTCTTGAAATATTTCAATATATCAAATGCATATAATTAAACCATCACTCATCATTGTGATGACTCAATTTTCTTTTTTGATTAATAAAAGTGACAGTGTGTTCATGTAATTCTATTCACTTTTGTCACTTTTTTCTTTCAAAACAGTTTATTGTTGCATCTGACTAGCACCATAATAAGTAATCAATTTGGCCATTCTGCTGTTAAAGTGGATGCTTATCATTCTACATTATCCATGTTTGAATTGTATTCTGTTTTTTTCTCATCAAAAAAATTAGTTTATTTTTCGCACTATACCAACATTCTTGCCAATTATTATTGAAAATGTAGGATTATTGAATGTGTAATTAATTATAACTCTCTCTACATGTCTAAAATTCATGTGGAGAGGGCTATAATTAATTTTAAATAATTTAATAAGAATTAAGAGAGAATTTGAAAAGGAATTCAAGTTGATGTGAATGTACTTCAATTGAGAGAGAGAGGTGTAACTTTTGTACTGAGCATGTACCAAGAAGTTGATTAACATATTGTAGGTCAATTGAGTTATGCTGAGAAAAGCATTTGACACGTAAGTCAGTTGATATGAATTGGCATTGAGACTTAATCTAATTGTGCCAGTAATTACTGTAAATTAAAAATCTACATATATTCTATAATACCTGGAAACAATCATTTGTGAAACAAGTGCGGGGAAACCATAGAAGTACATTACAAAATATATTTCTGAAAATAAAATACTTTTATATTCAAAATAGCAAATTATGAATGTTTATTGCACACACAAAATACATATTTTTACATTATAAGTACTATATTGTATTCTTTCATATACATAAAAAGTGCTCTATAGAAGTGGAGCAAAATTATTAACATTTGTTGATCAATTTTATTACAATTTTTCAGCTTTCTTTTAATAATATTTTCATTATTTAGGAAAAAATATCATTAGCTCAGAAACAAAAAGAATTGAGCAATTCTGAAAAAAAGCTGGAAAGTTTGAAAGCCATCAGTGATAGTGATCATGAAAAAATAGTTGCTGCTGAGAATCATTTCCATGCTGTAAATGCAGGATTAGGGGATGATGGAGAAGAAGCTAGTCTTGGTGCACAGCTAATATGTATGTAAATTTTTGAAGTTATTTAGTTCTTTTAGCTTTATAACAGTTTGTTTAGTCATTGTTTTGTATTTAATTTGTTAAAAAAACTATTTAATATTATAAGAAATATTTATTGGAAGAAAATCTAAATATTTAAATTTTTGCTCAAACTTATTTATAATTAAAATACATTGAATAAAGAATATAATAATAATATAGATAAAATAAAATAAAATAAAGAATTAACAATAATTATTCCTAAATACTTTGTAATGATTGAAATATTATATTTTGGAAGATGAAAAAATCTTTTTGAGAAAAGCATTTCTGCTTTGTAAATAAACTATTCTGTTACAATTTCAATAAAAGTGAGAAATTTTGTTGCTCATATATTATTCTTTTAATTCTAGTTATTTTAATATCAGCTATTGTTGAAAAGGTTTTTTTGCTTAAAAAAAAAAAAAAAAAAAAAAAAAAAAGTAATTTCTATGCAATTGAGTTGCATACTTATTCTTTCATGTTAAATTAGATGATGTCAATTTATCATTCAATCATAGACTATCTTCCATTGAGTTAACAATGCAAATACAAAATGCAAATTATTAGTACATTGCCATTTGTAAATAAAAGAATCACTCTTTCAATTCATTGTTTTATAAACAAGAAATGGCCAATCTGTTTTAGAATGAGTTCTTTCTCTCTAAATTAAAATATTTTGAAATTTCTAAAATTTTAGAGAATTTGACATGATATAACATCCTATTGTGATAATGGATTCAAAGTATTCTGCTGGATGATTTAAAAAAATTGTCAAATTTTGGTCTAAATGTCGATTCATTAAGTCTTGATTGCTTTTGAAAGTTTTTTTCTTTTTCCTAATATGAAGTTGATAAGATAAAAAGTGCTCTTTGAAAGAAATATTCGGAGTAGTAGTCTCTTAAAAATACCTGTTATTCATTGTTTTCTTTCTTTAAAGCTAAAGTAAACAATTGCTAGGCAGATAAATCATCTAAATTTTAAAGCAATATTAATGCATTATTGTCAAATATAATTTTATAATGGTATGATGAAGTTTTAGAGTGTGCGTCCGTTAAACATTTTATAATCATATATTCTTATTTAAAAGAATTGGAAATTCTTAATTTTCATACTTAATAGAGAATTTCATACTTAAGAAAAAAGTAATATAAAGAATTTTATGATAATTTATTATTTTGAATATTTATTGTGAGCAAATTGCAATTTAAAAAAGTAATAAATTTAGTTTATAATTTTATTTTTAGCTGCTGGAAAGGATAAAAAGTCTGCTGAAACTGAAGCAAAATCACTTGAGATGTCTATAAAACATACCAAAACTGAGTTGTCAAAGAAAGAAGCTGAAAACAAGAAAGTAGATAAAAGTTACACCCAAGATCAGGCTCTCTATCAAAAGTTAGATAATGAAGTTAAAAGACTGAGAGTAAGTTATTCTTATAATTAATTTTCACTTTTAAGTATACTTTATATTTCCATTCATAAATTAGATTAACTCTTTTGTTTTTCTATATATCAAGCATTAATATTGATAACTTTTTTGATAGAGTGAAATAACAAAACTAAATTATCAAGAAGGGAAATATGAAACTCTTATTGCTGAAGAAAAAAAGTTAAATATGGAAATTAGTAGATATCAAGATGAAATTGAAAATATTTTTTCAAGGTAATATACTTTTGAAAAATAATTGCTCTTATTTTAGTATTGTTTCAATGTATAAATAGTTTTAATAACTGAAGTAATTGAAACAGATAACTTGTTTTGTAAAAAATTATTGATAGTGGTGCATAATTATAAATGTAAAAAAAAATATTAAAATTAATAAAAAAAAAAAAAAGTGTGTTATAAAATTTATGCATGCTTTTACTTCTTTAGATGAATAATAATAATAATAAAAAAAACGTATGCATTTTCTTTTTTTAATTTCATACTTAATTCTTACTATCATAAATTTTGGGACTTTTTCTAATGATGATTATCCTAAATTTTTTTTATTCAGATTTCCGCAATTGTCTTTTGACTATGTGGATCCTGTTAAAAATTTTGATCGAAAAAGGGTTCGAGGACCTGTTTGCATGCAAATAGAGCTCAAAGATAACAAAGAAGCTCTTGCTTTAGATGTAGCAGCAGGAGGAAAAGTAATTTTATTTTATTGCTTAAAATATTGTTACTATGTTCTACATTAAATGTTACATTCGATTTACTTTTTTTTTACATATCGTGTTTATGTGTTGATTATGGTCATTAAAAAAATGTAGAAAAGCACACATTTAAAATTTGAGATTTCATATTTTAGAAAATTACAGAAAGATATATATATTTCTCAAAGTTAGTGTGTGTGTATCTGTCCATGCATGTCCGCAATTTATATCAATATTTTATCATAATTGCAGAGATACTTCTATTATCAACTGTAAAAAAAAAATTTTGATATTGGTTATACAATTTGGTTTTACATCAATTTGGCATCCACACTAGTATTAAAAAAAAAGAGCTTATCTCTTTTTATAAAACTTACAAAATTACCTCTTTGATATAAAGGAGTTAATAAGTTATGTTTTCAGACTGTTAATGCCGTTTATGTATGTGCTAGTAGCTATTAGTATTGGCAAGAAAATACATTTGGTTTTTGCCATGTACTTTAGTGAAAATCAAAATTACTTTATTAGTTATCTAATATACATTAAAATAAACCTCTAAAACAATTTAAAATATATTTTTAAATTTTTAGGTAATAAAAATATTCTAAATTTGTTTTGAATTTTCATTCATCTAATTTAACATAGCAATAATAATCTTTTGTGTATGTTTTTTATGATAATTATAATTGCTCATCGGAAAATATTCAGATGTTTGCAATCATGTACAAACTGATTTCAATTAATCTAAAGGAAATTTGCCATGTCAGAATTATTTTTCATATTAGTTATTTCAGCTGCTTTGTTTTTATTTTTATTGATTGTAAGTAATTATTTCTTCCTGATATTTATTTTAAATAAATACATAAAATAATTTATGCTTCATAGTGTATATTTTTTATGATTTCTATGCAACTGCATTTTACTTTCATTTTTATTTTAGCTTTATAATGTTATTGTGAGCGATGAAGATACTGGTAAACTTTTGTTAAAGAATGGACAGTTGAAGAGACGCTGTACTATTATTCCTCTAAATAAAATTAGAGGTCAAGTGATTGAAAATAGATTAATTCAAGAAGCAGAAAGATTAGTAAGTTGTTTTTTCAGTCTCGTAGTCTCCTTCATTGTTGAAGCTTCATTAAGGTATTTACTAAATGGATAATGTTACAATGCGTACATTTACTTGAAACATAGTAAAATCAGGATATCAATGATATAAAATCAGATATATTATAATATAAAATTTTTCTTCAATTTACGATCTCTATCAAACTTTCTTTATAAAATAGAAGATTTGTTTATATATGTTTTCATTTCTTATAATTTTAAAACAAATTTTGATTTTATTTCTTAGGTATATTACCAACAATCACAACTGTCTGATTGTACTACTATTAATATAATTTTTTATTAAAAACTTATTATTAATAATTTAATTTTTTCAATAATTTTTATTTAAATAAAAACTGCAATTTCTTATAAATTTAAGAATACATTTGTATTTTTTTATAGTATGATTAAATTTATTAAGCCTCAGTAAATTATTTTAAAATCTATCTGTATTTTATTAATAATTTTCTTTTATAAGGTTGGGCCTGATAATGTTGCTCTAGCATTAGAACGGATTAACTATGACAAGGACTTGACCCCTGCAATGGAATTTGTATTTGGTAATGTATTTATTTGTCCCACAATGACATCTGCTAAATCAGTAACGTTTTCCAATGTCCGTAAACGCAGTGTCACTTTAGAAGGAGAAGTCTTTGACCCTGCTGGCACATTATCTGGAGGTGATTATTATTATTATTAGATATTTTCATTTAAAGAAGCATTAATTTATTTGTACTTCTACAATAAAAATTTTGCTTACTTTACATTACTTATTCGCTGGATTACCATTATTGTTAATTTTCTTTTTTTAATATCAACATATTTTATATTCTTAAATGATCTATAATAAAGGTTCAATATTTAGACATTCGTTTAAAGCATTTTAACATTTAATAAAACGAAAGAAAAAATATCTATGGAAAGTCATATCTGCATAAATTGTTATGGAATTTCATATGTTTATTTAAATTTTATGTTGAGGATCTGTTATTTTTTTTATGACAATAAAATACAATTCTAAATATAAATTTCAAAAAGCTGTGAAATGGGGAAAGCAGTGGTTTTTAAAATTAAAGTATGATTGTTCAGCTTCATTTATTCATTTTCCTTTGATGCAGGGATGGACAGTCTGCCAAAAAATTTCCGACTTCCGGATATTTTATACCTATTCCTAACTCCCGACACTTTTTCGTAATTTTTTGACTATATTCTTTACTAGAAGTTTGAATTTAGAAGAATTTATGAAATAAATGCAATGACTATTTATTGAACTAATGTATTTATAAAAATAGTTCGTTATAAAAAATGTATTATGCACACAAATTCTTGCACTCTAAATTTTCTTACAAAAAGTAAATATAACATATAAAAATAATACAAAATGAATAGATACCAAAGTATTATAGAATAGCTTTAAGACAATGAAAAGAAATTTGTACATTTTAAGCACAAAGATGCTATATTTGTAATACATTAAATTTTAATTAATTCTTAAAAAAATAGAATAGCTTCTATAAGATCTTCTTTCTCTTTTGATTTAAGGAATTTTTTTATAAGCCTCAATACTGAGACAAATTAAGCAACTTTTACTTGGTTTGTTGCTAAAGCAGTAACTGTCTTCACTGCTAGCTGTATTACTGAGAGATATAATTGAATGGTATCCTTAACATTAATTCTCAGAATTTTGGGAAAAATAAAAATTATTTTTATTATAAAGAGTCGGAAGTCAGATTTTAAAACTCCTCACCTCTGTTTTAATAAATGAAATTTTAAAATCAATGTTTTTCTTGGATAGGAATCGAGCATTATGAAATATACCTGAAACAGATATGTATTTTATTGAAAGACTTGTATTCATTTTGTTGCATTTTATTGAAGAATAATTGCAAATTAAATTTTGGAGTTTTCTAACCAAATTTAATTTTATTGGAAATTAAATTATCTTTTTTTAAAATTATGCACTAATTATCTTTATTATGATTTATATTAAAATAACTATTAATATATAAAATTAATAATTGTGTTTTTTTATTACAATTTTAAACTTGTAATTTACAAAAAAGTGTAGGGTGCAGTGTTCAGTATTTAATGTAGAGTTATGTATTCATATTAACTTGCTTGGTTATTTCCTTTTTAAATTGTTAGGTTCTAAAGATATGCTATAATTTTTTTAAATAATATAACAAAATGTGACATAATTATTAAATAAATGTTAAAAATTTAATTTATATTTTACTAATATAAAATTATTTTAAAATTTTGTGTACAGAAGTTCACTGTAAAGAAATAAGAAACTGTTAAATTTTATATTATTTAATTAAAAATTGGAGAAGTTAATTGAAACTTCAATGAAGGATGCATGAATAAGTTTCAATAATAATAATAATAATATATATATATATTAGTTTGTGCAACTGTGGTTATTGTGTTAAAAGCATGTTAAACTTATAAGTTTCAATTCAAATCCTATTTATATATATTGCAATATAATATTTTGAGAAAATAAAGACATTAAAAATAATAGAAAATTCTTATTAAAATATTTAGATTTAAATTAAATTTATATATTTGATAGTTGGTATTCTCGACTTTTTTGAGAGTTATACTGTCATTTGTATTTTCCAGGTTCTATGGGTAATAAAGGCAGGCTTTTAGCAGAGATTACTCCTCTTGCAAAATTAAGAAAGTTGGTAGATGAGAAGCAACATCAATTAAATAAGCTTCGAATGGATATTCAAAATACCAGAAAACTCAAACAGAGGTATTTTTCATGATATATATGTATTTCAACTGTGTGAAGTTTAAAAAAGTATTCCAAAATCACTTGACTAACAACATTTTAAAATTCTCTATAGATTTCCTTATGAAATGTAACAAAGTAGAAGCAAACAAAGCAAAATTATAGAAATTAGTTAATATCAATGTTAAATAATTTATAGAGTGTTAGAATAGGAACAGAATCATAGTTAAAATAATTAGAAATAAAAAAATAATTGGTCTTGTTTCTAATTGGTCTGCATAACTCTGTAAGTATTACACAAACTTCAGAAAGGCATCTTCTAACAGTGTAGTACTTTTTTTTTTTAGCAGTTTGCAATTGCAGTCAATCTTTTCCATATGTAAATACTTGCATTTAAATGGTTTAATTAGTAATATATTATAATGAATAATGCATTGACTGCAGCAATTTAGATATAGTTCTAGAGTTTTTATGCAAGAAAGTAATAGAATGTTGACAAGTGGATAGATTTTTTTTTTCCTTCTAAATTTTTTATTTTTCTTGGGTATTTCGACAATAATATTCAGGAGCAATTTGTCTATTGTTAAAGTCGACATAGAATAATGTTTTAAGCATAAAAAGATTTTCCTTTAATAGTATTTTATTTTGTCTGAGATATGATTTAAACATTTATCACAGCTATGAATATTGATTGAATTTTATCTTTTATAGAAGAAAACACATACTCCAATTCAATTTTTTTCTCGATACATCTCGGAAATGATTCCGAGACATGTAATTTTCGAGGGATTTCAATTCTAGAAATTCAATTCAAAATTTTCTGAATCAACCAATGCTTTTCACTTCTATGATCTTTTGGTGGGATAAATCACTTGTTTCATCTATTATAAAACTAAATGACTTTAGTATAAAAGAAAGCATACTTAATTTTACACAAACTATTCCTAAACAACCAATGAAATGAAAACAGAAAAAAGGTCTACTATTATCCATATGACAAGTGCAATTAAAAATCGTCTCGGAGCTTCTGGTACTTACTTATTACTAAATGGTTGAGATCTTGTGAGCAGTTGGGGTTGCCAAAACATCCTATTGATGTTTTCTGATCATGAAGTATTTTCATTGCAATGTAAATAGACCAATGTGAATATAAAAAAATTATATTATCTACATTTAATGGTATATCACAAAAACCTTGGTGCATCTAATAATTTTGGCCAGGAATGTGTATACACTTGCTTGCAAAAATATAACTTTATTTTACTTATTTGTTTCATCTTATTACATTAAAAATACTTGATACCTTTTGAATTAATTCATGTGTAAAATTTTAATTTATTAGAAGTAATATGAAATTAAACTATTAATTATAATAAAATTAGTTCATTATGATTAAAAGCAAAACTTTTAACAGAAACATTTCATTTAAATGTGTAAACAATTCCTTAGGTATGATGAGTTGTGTGAACAGTTTGAATTAAAAGAAAATGAAGCTCAACTATTGAAGTCAAAAATTGAACATAGTACTCATCATAAACAAATTGAGGAGTTTCAAAAAATGAAAGAGTATTTAGGTAAGAATTTGAGGTGATTTTTGTATACTGTGAATTAATTTTATTTAAATTTTATGTTTATAGTATCATTTTATATTAATATGCTTTTTAAATGTATGGTTTCTTTTTGTGCTGAATTCATCACTTTTATCT
This sequence comes from Caerostris darwini, assembly GCA_021605075.1. Taxonomy (NCBI): domain Eukaryota; kingdom Metazoa; phylum Arthropoda; class Arachnida; order Araneae; family Araneidae; genus Caerostris; species Caerostris darwini. The sequence continues at coordinate 369,720 of BPLQ01015574.1, forward strand.
ATATATAATTATGTTTTGAAAGGGAAAAAAAAAAAAAAAAAAAATTCTATTTAAAAACTTGTAGTGCAATTTTAATATTAATTGAGTTTAATTAATTGTTTATTTTTGTTAGAATGTCATAAGCATTTTTTTAAGTGCAATTTTAATATTTAAAATTGAATACGAGGGTAACTCTGAAATTTTTAAGACAGTCGTAGACGACAAATGCAGGAATAAAATTGTTGTTGTAATTTATAAATTTGAACTCTTTTATGGTCGCAGATGATAATTTGTGGCAACAATTGCAATTTAGCTGTCGTAGAATAGATTTTGGAAGAAAAGAAAATGTAACTGATGCGAGAGCATTATCGCTATGATTTTCAAGTGGTGTTAAATCAAGAAGATTGCCTTCAACGTCTACAACTAGCATATGGAGACTAAGATCCATCTCGTGTTACTGTGTTTAGATGGTTTACAGAATTAATTAGAGGTCAAAGTTCACTGTTGGATCAAGGACACACAGGAAGACCTTCATCAGCTGTAGTTCCAGAAAATGTGTCGGCCATACGAAAAATGTTAGTCGATGATAATCACTGCATTACCAAATGATACAGAAAAAACTGAACATTGGATCTGCAGCTATACATATTATTATTCATGAAGAACTGCATATGAAAAAATTTGTTTGTCATTGGGTCCCCCATAATTTAACCGAACACCAAAAAACAGTGTATCAGAATCTGCTAAGAAACCATAAAATTACTTAATGATGGCGGACACCACTTTATTTCTAAAATCATAACTGGTGATGAAACTTACATACCGTTTCCAACATAACAAGAAAGTAAAGTATGGATCTTTGAAGATGACCCCAAATCAACAATGATGAAAAGACAACGAGCAATGAAAAGAGTAATGTATATCGTTTTCTTCAGAAATACGGGACTGGTCAAAGCCGTCAAGCTGGAGGGACAGAAGACATCACAGCTAACTGGTATACCACTAAGTGTCTTCCAGAAATTCCCCAAGAAGTGAATGTAAGGGAACTCATGCTTCACCATGATAATGTATCTTCTCATACAGCAAGATCGACAGTCGAATTTCTTAAACAAAAACACATTAAAGTGATAGGACATCCCCTATTCCCCTGATCTTGCTATGTGGGAATTTTGGCTTTTTTTTAATCTCAAGAAAAATTTACGTAGTCACCTTTTTCATTCTGAAGATGAGATTGATGAGGCTATAAAAGCATATTTTTCATCTATTCCAAGAAATGGATGGCGTGAAGCATTTAATCTTTGAAAAAATCGTTTGCAAAAGTGCATTGATGTTGGAGGGGACTACTGTGAACACTCTTAAAATTTGGTAAGTTAAACTTGTACCATTTAGCCGTATCACAAAAATTTCAGAGTGACCCTCGTATTAAACATTTGAGGCATTTCAAAGATATTTATTGTGAATATTCTATTGTTATATAAAATCAAAATTTATTCTTTTATTGCAAATAATGAATACATTTTAACATATTTATATTTAAGAATATTAATGTATATGTGATCAATGCCAGCAAAATAAACATCTCTTCTTAAATAGTACTATTTTAGATAGTCTTTAGTGAAATTTTTTTAATATGAGAGAGCTGTGAATTTACTGAATAATATTAATTAAATTGAAATCTGAAAATGTTTTTAAGTTTTACTTTTATTAAGGACATATAATTTATATTATTTACTTTTGCATACAAATATAAACAATTTCCTAGTTACAACATTGTAAATAAAATGATTGTAATGTTTGTTTTTTAACATTGCTGAAATATATTTTTCAGTATCATACATAAGGTTAGAGTGGATATTATCTTAAATAATAATAAAAATTTATGTTTGAATTCAAGAATTCTAATTGAATTGTGATCATTTTAATAATGAAGTGTATTATTTTTAAATTCTTTTAACGTTCTAATCTTTGATATATTTTAAAAAGTGAATTTAAAATTTGAAGAAAAAAAATTGTGTCATGAATATCTATCTTTTTACTTTAGAGGAGCAGATAAATAATTTAGCCTCTTGTAAAGAAAGACAGAAAAAGGCTGAAAAACTAATTAAAGAGTTGGAGGTAAAAACTTCAAAAACCACCAGGGAGAACAAGGTTAAAGAAGCAGAAAAGGCCGTAGCAGATAGTAAAAAGAAAGCTGCTGTGTCTTTGGAAAAGTTCAGTTCCTTCCAAGCTGTATGTTTCTATTTTGTTTTTTGTCTACAAATGCTAATACAGTTAAAGAAAAAAAAAAATTGATTAATTAATCATTTGATTTTTTACAGTTGGTATTAATTCTGCATATAGTGTATAACATAAGCATATATAATTTTTAATTATTATTTGTGGATTTTTTATCCTGGGGCTGAAAAGTTCGTAGGCTAGCATAGAAAAATTCTTTTTTTTGATAGAATTTGATTTTATCATTCAATATAGTTGCCTTCGAGGACGATGCAACGATTATAGTGGTCATACAATTTTTCGATACCATTTTTATAGTACGATTTGCCTTTAGCCTCAAATTAGGCTTCAGTTTCGGCAATTACCTCTTCATTGGCGCGAAATTTCTGTCCAGCGAGCATCCGCTTGAGGTCTGAGAACAAGAAAAAGTCGCTGGGGCCATATCTGGAGAATACGGTGGATGTGGAAGCAATTCGAGGCCCAATTTACGCAATTTTGCCATCGTTTTCATTGATTTGTGACACGGTGCATTGTCTTGATAAAACAGCGCTTTCTTCTTTAAATGAGGCCGTTTTTCCGCGATTTCGTCTTTCAAACGCTCCAATAACGCTACGTAATAGTCGCTGCTTATGGTTTTTCCCTTTTTAAGATAGTCAATGAATATTATACCATGCGTATCCCAAAATATTGATGCCATAACCTTGCCAGCCGACATTTGCGTCTTTCCACGCTTTGGTGTCGGTTCATCACATGCAGTCCATTCAGCTGACTGTCGATTGGGCTCCGGTGTGAAATGATGGAGCCATGTTTCGTCCATTGTCACATATCGACGCAAAAATTGGGGTTTATTACGATTAAACAGCTCCAAACACTGCTGAGAATCATCAATTCGTTGTTGTTTTTGGTCACTTGTGAGCTCGCGCGGCACTCGCTTTGAACAGAACTTTCGCATATCCAAATATTCATTCACGATATGTCCAACACGTTCCTTTGATATCTTTAGGGTCTCAGCTATCTCAATCAACTTCACTTTACGGTTATCAGAAATTATTTTGTGGACTTTTTTGATGTTTTCGTCGGTAACAGCCTCTTTGGGGCGTCCACTGCGTGCATCGTCCTCAGTGCTCATTTCGCCTCGTTTAAATTTAGCAAACCACTTCTATAATTTGTTCCTGGTGCAAAGTCCGAATAATGTTTATCAAGCCAAGCCTTGGCTTCAATAGTATTTTTTTTGCCAAAAAGCAATGCTTTATTAACACACGAAATTCCTTTTTATCCATTTTTTCAAACTAACAAAAGTTGCTTCACTAAAAATGATGCAACAGCTGTCAAATTTATACACGTGTCTTTTGAAGGTTAGGGCTAATTCAAAATCATATGGATTTAATATTAGTAGCGCCATCTATGTGTCAGCCTACGAACATTTCAGCCCACCTGTTGATTTAATTTTATTATTGAATGATGAATTTGTTTATTCTATTTTAATTTTAGGAAGTAGATGGCCTTAGGTTGGAAATTGAAAATATTATTGAAGGGCTTCCTTCTTATGATGAGCAGATAGAAGCCAGTGCCAAAAGCATTGCAGACTGTGAAAACAGATTAAAAGAAGCTGATGAAAAGCGTAAAGAAATAAAGGTTTTTTTTAAAAATTTTTTCTGGTAAATTTGCCAAGTAATAGTGAAGAAATATAAAAAAGTTCAACTGTATTGCATTTTAATTCAAGATTGGTTTTGCTTTTTTGTGAATTAGCTTTTAAATAACTTTCTTCATTAAAATTTAAAATCTTATTTATCGAAATTAAAAATAAAAAGTAACTTTTAAATTAATGAGTGTTTGTATGAGAATTTTTTTTCAATATTTTATTAGTATTCAATGTTTCTTCCCTTTAATGAATAAATTAACTGTTGCTATTTTATTAATAAAATATATCTAATACTAAAAATTGCAATTAAAAATTTTAAATTATCATAGATGATTTTTTGAATTAAAAATAAAATGGCAATTTATCTATGTTAAAATTAGAAATGTACAGAAAAAGTTGCAAATATTAATTTTCAAATATTATTAAGAATTGTGCAGTAATCATGATGTAATGATTGTCTTTTAAGGTTAATGGACTTAGACGTATTTATAATATCGATAATTGAAGAAAAATGAATATTTATATAATTAATTGTTTTCCATAATCAAAAAATATTTTTCTAACTTATGTCATTTTAAAGGTTTTTGTCTCAGAAGGATCACTCTTTTCATTAGATTTCCAAGTTACTGAAATTATCCATTAAATAAAATATAAATTTTAGATAAAAGTTTTTTATTTGCGATATATATGAGAAATATAAAGTTCTTGGTAAAACAAGAAGTTCGAAATTTTTACTGCTGTTTTAAAAATCTAAAACCACTCAACCAATGAACTAAGAAAAATATTAAAAAAAAAAAAAAAAAATTTTTTTTTTTTTCCTTCTTTCTTTTTTTTTTTTTTTTTTTTTTTTTGCGAATTTTTAGTATACTTTTAAAACTGGCATCAAAGGTTAAATAAACTAGATTAAAATTAAAACATGTGCATAATTATTATTGTTGTTTATACACATTCTGAAGCTGGGTAGATAATATCCAATGAAGTATTTTGTCATGTTACCAACTACAAAATCAAAATTTATACATTGAACATTAATTTAAAATTAATGTATGTATTAATAAACACATGTATTAATGTGTATTACATGTAACGTGTGTGTGTGTAATTACATGTAACATGTATTAATAAAAAATATCCCAAAAGAAAAATAATTGTGTGCAATGACATTTAAAACAAATTATGATCAGCTATTCTATGAGAAGAAAAAATGCACATGTAAGTTACTGTTTAAAAGTATTTGATATTGCATTGTTTATGTAATTTGGATCTCTTCAAAAAATCATTATGAAGTATATACAAACTTAGAAGTTATGTGATCTGTTACTGTATTGAAATAAAAACTGCAAAAAAAAAAAAAAAAAAAAAAAAAAAAAAAACCCTGCCTACGTATCATTTTAAAATTAAAAATACTCGTAAATTTAGACAAAAATCTATACCTTTAAATATTTATACTTATAACTGTGTGTTGCGGTTCTATTTCATAACAAATTTTGCGTAATAATCATCATTAAAAGATTAAAAAAATGAAAGTAAATAAAAAATTTAGATAGAAATATTCTTTAATTTAACAGAATACATGGAAACTATTCTAAATTCGTATTAAGATTTATAAACAATTAAGAATAAATTATGAAACTTAGATAATAAACTATTTAATAATTTTAATTACAATTTTCCCATTTAGTAATTCGTTTTAGGTTTAGTTCAAAGTTCAGTCACCTACTATTAAGAAACAAAAAATTAAAATATCTAAAAATCATAATTAAAATAACTTTTATCATCTTTTCTTTAGATAGAATCTGTGGATATTTCTTATATATGCAATGGCATCAAGGTAAAAATTAGCAGTTTTAATTTTACTCGCCAATTCTAGTTACTTATTATTAAGTTCATAAAGATACAATTTATTGAAAAAAAAAGTTTAAAAACAAGTAGTTTGATGGTAAGTTGAAAATTATCTATGTAGGTTGCCAATTACAGTATAACTTGAAACAGAATTTTTACATTAGGAAAAAAAAAAAAAATTGAAATTGCTTTATTTCATGACAGTATTTAAAATTATAGAAATAAATTGTTTTTACTGTTAAACATTATTGTTTTGTATGAGGAAAAAATATTAATACAGAAATAAAATATTGACTTTTAACTGACAATATTTTTTTACATTTGTGAGATTAATATAGAAGATACATTGTAGGAAAACATACTTTAATATAAGATGCCAAAAAATAATGAACAAGAGTCCAACATTAGTTAATTGTAACATAAATACTCAATAATGTATATTTTTCTAATTAGATTGAAATTTTTTTTAATATAATTTTCATTAATTGTTAAAGTTTGATTTTCTCTTCTGTGTTTCAGTCTTCATATATAGATAGCTAGATAAATTCCATGAAACTTTTTGATTCATCATTGTTGCGGATCTCCTGTATTAAAAATGCTGTTGCCACATTTAAATTTAAACTTTCAATAATATTCATTTTCATGCTTTTAATTCTCCAACAATGATAAATTATGTGGTATAATTGATGTTTTTTAATTATTGCAATTCCATAGACTTGATGTAAATATATAATTATGAACGAAACAAATTTTAATTTCAAATAAGGATTAATTTAAATTCGTTTTATTAGTGATTGACCTAATCTATCAATTTTGTTTAAAATATCAAATACTTTAACAAAAGTAGGAAATTGGAAAATAAAAAATATTTAAAGATAAATTTTATGTATTACAGAATAAATAATATAGAATATAGAATCTATAAATGTATTACAGAATTTAAAAGCATTTGATTAGTTTAGATTATTTGCTATATATTTTCAAATGAACCAAAACTTTACTGAAATAATTTTTATTTTTAAAAACCTGTATCTCTGTGTTATATCTTTTATAGTAAAACATAAACATTCAATTTCAGTCATTTTTACAGCAAAGCAAATTTAAACATTGTAATTAAAAATGATTTTAAATACATGCTTATACTATTTTTAAGTAACTAATTATTTGGCTGAAATATTCATTCAAATTCTTATTTAGCTAAATATTTAGTCTGAAGTATTTATTCTTTTCTCATTGTAATAAGAAAAAGTTTCATTGCTTAATTTTAAATTAGAATTGAATCTTGTTACAGGAAGTTGTTTCGTGTCTTTCGGAAGAATTAAAAAAACAGAAAGGAGTTTTGAAGTCTCATAACAGTGAATTAAGCAAGATAAACAAAGAAAAAGAATCCATGATAAAGCAGATTGCTAATACTGAATTACAGATGCAGCAAATGGAACATGATATCAAAAATTGTGGTGAAAATTCATTAGAAGCCAGGAAAAAGGTGACTGATTTATTCCATAATTTTATTTATATATTGCATTATTTGTAAAAATAATTTTTTAAGTATCACTGCATAATTTTTTTATTACTTCAAAAAAAGTTCATGTGTTGAATTTTATTCTGTTGCTTCATTTAGAAAAATATTTAACGTAAGAATATTATGTTAAGTCTTCCGTTATTAATCATTTCTACATTTTTAACATTCATTTCTACTTTTTTCAACTCATTTCACACTGGGGACTTTTTTTCTTCATAGTGGCAAGTAATATCATCACACCTCAAGTAATAAAAGAAAATCCTTTTTAACTTATTAATTGTGCTAATTTCTACAAAATATGTTAGGATCTGGATCTTATCCAAAGTGTTATTGCAATTTATGAGTGAGCAAATAGTTAGCGTGTTTTCTCATGAATAGTGCTTAAGTAATAGACTGCAAAAATGTGAAAGTATGTGACTCATCTACAATATGATGGAACATAACCATGCTAGAATTTAATTGATAAGAACTACAGAAAACAATGCATTATGTGTTGAACATAATATGTCTAATTGCCATGACGAAAAATATCGTCATGTCCATTAAAGTAGTAGTCTGGGTATGACGAAAAATTTCATCATGTCCCGTTAATAGTTTAACTTAGTAGTCATGATGCACATGCTATTCATTAACATTTTTTAAATCTGTGGATCACTTTTGATGCTATTATTATAAAATATATGAAATCCTTTTTTTAAAGTATTTTGATGTTAATTGTGAAAATCTTTTAATGTTTAGTTTACACTTTTGTGATGACATGTTTTATATAATTCCGAAAACAATTATATTTATCTACTTTGTTTTACTTATATATCTTTATTGTTCTAAATAACATTTTAATATAAAGTTAAAAAAAATATTAGAAAATCCCTCATTCCATGAAACAAATAGACTTAAAAGGGAGAAAGGGAATTATTCTATATTGTAATTTAATTTTGTGTCTTGAAGTAAATTGCTACAATTATCATGTTTTTTATTAAGTTAAAATTTGTTTATTCTTATATATGCATTTTTTTTTCTTCAAAATCTCAGTTGAAACACCTTTTGGATAAGAATAGATGGATCGAGGAGCAAAAATCATATTTTGGTGTTGAGAATTCTGAATTTGATTTTTCTTCTTTTAATCCAAAAGTGGCTGTTCCCCAATTGAAAGAATTAGAAGAGTTGAAAGAGAAGTTACACAAAAAAGTTAATTTGAAAGCACAAAATATGTTGTCTTCTGTTGAAGAGCAGGTACTAAAATTTCTTTCTTTTTATATGCATTCAAGTAAATAAACATCAACAAGATCTGGAATGGTTATGGAAAGTAAGAACATCTGGGTATAAGTCAAAGAATTGATCCAGACTCATGTATTTTGAAAGAATTTAGAATTTTTTTTGTTTTTAAATCAATATTTAGATTGTGTGATAACACGAGAAAGAATTTTAAAGAGGGAAAAAATATTTTTTTTTTACTTAAATTAATATGGAAAAGTAATATAAAAAATATGGTTTTGTTAAAAGTTAAAGTGTGAAAGAAAAAAAAACATTTTAATGTTATGTAAATGGGTTAGAATGAAGTTTATAAATACATTATGACAGAAAACTGTTAATGATTATATTCAGTTATAAACTATCTTTCTAAGTCGATAACAGGATAATTGTTAAATCATTTAATTTTAAAAATAATTATATTTAAAAAAATTTTTTTTTTCCTTAAATTAATCTACTACAATAAATCCATTAAATCATAACCTTCATATTTTGCCATAAAGATGATGGTTTCACTTTTTTTTACCATGTAGTGGTTAGTAATTTTTATTTTTTTTAAAAAATATGGCCCTGGAAACGAGGGTTGGTTTACAGTGTCATTTTGTTGCCATGGCAGTACCTTTCAAAATACTATTGATATTTAAATGGTTTTGAATTAACATCACATTTATATGTGGTTAACATCATATTTAAATTTCATATGTCAAATTTTGAGCTAAATTGAGAGCATTTGCAGTAGGGCTTTTCTTGTCCAAAAAAAAAAAAAAAAAAAAAAAAAGTGAATACTATTTGTGAAAATTTATGATAACAATGTCTCAATACAAGACGTTTGTATGGGTTGGTTTTAGACGATTCAAAAGAGGCAATTTCAACTTAAAAGATAAAAATGCACAGTTCAACCGAAAAAATGAAGATGCTGAATTGCAAGCATAGTTAGACTAAGATGATAATCAGCTTCAAGTTGATCATTTGTTCCATCAACAATTGATCAACTTGAAACCTGTATTGATCGAAAAGTGACCAGAATGTAAGACATATAAAAGTGATTTTGCAGCACAATGTTCCATCACGTAACACCGATCTTGGACACCATTTCTGTTCTTGGTTAGGAAATCTTGTCTCACCCATTGTATTCATCAGATGTGGGCCCTTCCAACTACCACTTGCTTTCATTGATGCCTTATGCAATTTTCATGAAACACTTTAATAATTATAAAGATGTTGAAAGAAAAACAGCATCATGACTAAACCATTTCAAACGATGTACAGGTTTTATGGGAGGGCATCCACAAATTGCCAGAGATGAGAAAAATGTGTGACTAGTGACAACGCATACTTTGAAAAAAAAAAAATTTTTTTTTTTACTTTCCCCACAAATTAAACACTTTTTTTTAAATAAAAAAAAATTAATTATTATCCACACAATTTTTACCTGGTATATAAAAATTGTATTTTCCACCTTTTATGGTTTAACAAGGGTTGTATGTAATTTCAGAAATTGGTAAAAATGTTTAGTATTTGTTAAAAATTAAGTCTTGTGAAATTTTAATAGCTCTTTTAGTTTTATGTATTATTAACTCTTTGTTTAATTAAGAAGTTCATATAAAATGACTAATCTGTCTCCTATGATTTTGAAATTGTATTATAAATAATTAAAATTAATATTTGTGGAGGATTGACATTAATGGAATTTTTTTACATTAGTCTATTTTGGATTGAAATGTATTAAAATTTGTTTTACTAATTATTTGTATGTACATTACAGTATGACAATTTGATTAGTAAAAAGTGCATTGTCTTGAATGATAAACAAGTAATTGAAAATGTCATAAGAGAACTTGACGATCAGAAAAAGATTGCTTTGAGACGTGCTTGTGAACAAGTCAATAAGGTAATTTGATTGATTTAAATTGAATTGTTCAGGATAATTTGTAAATATAATAATGAAATTTTATTATTGTTATAAATAATTTTACAAAGGAAATTTTGATTATTATTATTATTATTAAAAAAAATTTTTTTTTTTATTTATTATTTTTTTTTTTAAGGATTTTGGTTCAATTTTCCGAACTTTGTTGCCTGGAACTGATGCTAAATTAGTACCTCAGACTGGAAAAACTGTTCTTGATGGACTGGAGTTCAAAATTGCATTTGGAGATGTATGGAAGGAATCTCTAAATGAATTAAGTGGGGGCCAAAGGTAAGACTCTCTTAAATAAATAATTTTATAAATTTTCAATATATTAATTTTACTAAATTATAATAACCTCTCTTTAATCTGGCACAAATTAGCCATTTTGCAGGTGAGCATCAATATAGTTTTAAGGGTTACATCACAGATGAAACAGTTAGATGTGTTATATTTTAATGTGTTTAATACATATGTGTAGATTAAAAATGTGCATATTTAATGAAAATGTTAGTAGCATTGTACTGTACAGAAAAAAATTCTAAACTGAAGGCGTGATGGATGCCTGATTATAAGTATGTGCTGAACTATTGAATTCCGGATTAAAAAGTAGTTATGGTACTTTAAATAGAAAGAATCTTTAAATTAATTGACTGGCAGAGGAGTTAAGAAAGGATGCTTTGTTCATTTATATGATGTCATTGAATCTGCAAACAAGTTAGAATGGTTAGGCCTCTTAAAAAATATTTTTATACAATATGTTAAATCTCAGATCGATTAATTATATTAAATTTAAGTCATTAAATATTTCTGTTTATTATTTGAAAAATTAGAATGAAAAGAATATAAAAACTGAGGAATATAAATTGAATGATTTTAGATAAAATATTTTTTTTATGAATTTATTTATTTCTTTGTGATTTATGATGTGCTTTTGATTTAGATCACTTGTTGCTTTATCGCTTATTCTGGCTTTGTTGCTGTTCAATCCTGCCCCCATATACATTCTAGATGAAGTAGATGCTGCTTTGGATCTTTCACATACACAAAATATTGGAAAAATGCTAAAAATGCATTTTAAAAAATCACAGGTAAATTGCCTTTTCATTATTCAGTATATTTATGATTAAATGAAAATTTTTCATCTCTGCAAGTTTGTTAAATCATTCAGTCAAAAAGTATATTTAGAATTAACAAACAAACAAACAAACAAAAAAAAAAAAAAAAAAAGTAAAGGTTAAGTATTTTTTATAATAATCCAAATAATAGTAATATTATAATTGCATTAAGAAAAGCATTTTAATGTATTTTATAGAATCTGTATGTTCAGAAATTTTATTTTTAAAAATAAATATTAAATAAAGACTGCCAATATTTACCTTTTAAGTAACTTCTAATGTACTCAGAATTTCTCTTTTAGTTATTTTTTCCCCAGAATTTTATAGTTGATGTGCACTTCAAGTAATTTCCTTGTTATCTAGGGAATACAGAATTTCAAGCAAATCATTTAAATATATTTTTTTATAGTGGAAATGAATTTTTGTGTAACACTTATGTTAAAAATTTTTTTTTTTAATTATACAAATTTTTTTTTTTATTTTACATTCTTAATTATACAAAAATTTAATTCATTAAAATCTTAACTTTTATATTAGATATGATTATAATGAATTGTATTTTCTAATAATACAAATTTAATTTTTCATTTTGCTCTTTACTTTGTTTTTATTTTGTGTAGTGTAAAGTATATAATTTATGTGTTGTAAAATTATAAAATGTGTCAATATTTTTTATTATAGTCCAAATAATAATAATTTTCTAAATTATTCATCACTTCATCACTTCATCACTTGGCTTTTTTAGTTCATCATTGTTTCTTTGAAAGATGGAATGTTCAACAATGCCAATGTCTTATTTCGTACCAAGTTTAGCGAGGGCATGTCATCTGTCTCACGAACTGTTCAGAAAAACAACTAAATGGTTAATTATTCATTTCTAACTTTATTTTAAGCATATTTGTATTTTTTTGTCATCAGTTTTTTTTTATATATATATCTGTATATTAAAAACAATCTGTACTAAAAATTTGTAATTCTTAATGGTGTATAAATAAATAATTAAAAAAAAAAAGATGAATGTGATTACTATCTCTAAACAAATTTGAAGTAAATTTTGCAAGGAAAAAAAAATCAGGTAAAATGGATCAAAGTATATTAAAATAGTTTTAAATGCCATAATAAAAATGAAGTTAAATAAAATCAATTTTTAAAAAGCTTAAGGACTTTCAAAAAATTATTCTTAAAAACCACTGATGCTTTTCAGCTATGAATATTATTAATTACTAAGCTTACAGGTATCTTATATATTAAATATTTTAAATCAGCCATTAAAGTGGTACATGATTGCAAAACTTCTGAAGAAAAAAAACTTTTTCATACTTTTTATTTACTCATGTCATGATGGATGCAGGGGAAATTTAATAGATTGATTTTAAATTAAATTTATTGAATCCTATATTTTAAAGTTTAATTAATTAATTAAACCAAAGAAATTCAATTATTTTTTTAATTAAATGTTTTTAAATATTAATACATATTAAAAAAAACTTTTGATCTTTAAAGGAAGTTTCAGATTCCAAGTTTGATAATGGGGAAATTCCATTGAAATAAATATTTACTTAGCATTTGTTAATGGTTTTAATAAAATAATTGTAGTAGGATTTTAATATAAAAGTTTCTTTTCCCTTAATACAATATTAAAAATATATTTTTACCATATAATTGTTATGAATAAAATTATTTTTTACTTTAATTTAGGATTCTATTTATTAGACATTTGTATTTCAATGTTTGCCATTCGATCATTTGCACTAAACATTTGTACTTCATAATAAATATGCAACATTTTTGATAATGCTATAATACCAATGTTTTTTCTCTTTTTTTTTTTTTATCATCATTGATATATATAATAAAATTGCATATATATAATTGATTGCAATAAATAATTCTATTTATTGCATTAATATAACAAGAACACAAATAAAAAGGTCTGTCATTTCCTCTCCCAAAATCTTAAGTTATAGTTAAAAAGTAAAATTATTTAAAAACTTATCAAGCTAGGCACTGCATTTAAATATGATCAGTTTTATGTTCATTATAAATATCGAAATTCTGCAAATATTCCTTTCATAGTTGTTGACAAATTGATGTTTTTTGCATATTTTACTTCTGAACAATCCACCATTTTTATTCATAGATTTTGCTTATTCTTTTTTTAATTCATGAGTAGTTGAATATTCTTTTCAGTAAAAATAATGAAATTTTTACTATTTTCTTAGTTTCAGCAAAAAAATATCTCATGTGAAGAAACTTTATTTCATTAAAAAAATATTTTAGTGTTCATATTAACTTTAAAAATAATTTAATATAGAAAATATCTTAATATGTTTACTTCCCTTTTCACTTCGATTTTTTTTTTTGTTAGCTTGCTTCCTAATAGATTTTTTTTTTTCTTTCCTGGTACAATAAATTCTTTAATACAAACATTCAATAATTTGCTATTCTCTATAATCTGTCATCAATTAAACATTAGCCTTCATATATTTTTTTCCTAGGATTCAGGAGTTTTTGCAGCTACTTGCCTTCCTCAGATATTTATATCATTTTGATTGGTTCAGAATGTACATAAGCACTTTAAATATGTTCATGTATTAATCGTTTAAATTTTTATCTCAAGTGCTTAGTCTTTGATATTTCCCTTAGAACTATATATATCCTCACTAATCAAGTATGGCCTTGGTGCTGGGTTTATTGTAATATAAAAATATATTTTTTAAAGTATTTTCTATGATCATCAAGTCATAAAATTATTGTAGGATATATTTGTGCTTTAACTGAATGTATATGTAGGTATTTACTTGGATTCAGTATAGCTATAAAAATGAGCAGATATCAAATAAGAATATCACATAACACTGATTGATACAAAATGCATTCCGTTTTCCATGGGTATGCTAGTACTCTTTCTAATTTATTAAATGAAACCATGTATTTATGATAATTATCTGGAAGTTTGGTATTGATAAGTTTTTTGTTATTGTAATTGTTGAATTTGTATACAAAATTATGGATAAAATATTTGTAGAAATAAATATATTTTATTGTACATATTTACAAACTTGGCTACAGATATTAAAATAATGTACAAAAATCTACAATTCAATTATTAAATTATGTTATTCATTTTTTCTTAAAAGAATGAGTAAACAGAATTTCATTAAAAAATTATTTGAGGTATATTACATAATTACAAACCATATAAATTTTTTTGTACATTATTCATGTGTTATTTAAAAAGTAATATGAGATACACTATTAAAAAATTGCTGATAGATAATTACAATAATAAGGCACTAATTTGTACATTATCATTCATAATTTAATCTAGTTCATGAAATTGTTAAAAATCTAATAAGCAAGATAAGTATTTGAAATAATATTAAATAAATATTAAAATTAGTGCTTCCAGTTTACATAGAAGACTACCAATTTATTTTTTTTTTTTTAAACCAGAAAACGAGAGAAAAATCCATAAAATACTGCAATTATATATTTTTAAACATAAGTTTTTTGGCGATAATTATTTGAAAATGTTATGTTTCTCTTCATACTTAGTGTTGCCGAAACAATATTTACATTTAATAAATGCTTAATTTTTCCCCTTTTAAAATTCTCTGATATTGGACACCACAGTTTGGTAGTTGGCAGTGGAATCCCTGCAAAGATTTCTGATTTTTTAAATTATTTTCCAACCAAGAATAAAAGTTATTTGGATTTTAAAGATCTACAATAAAACTTCAAAAAAAGTTTCTTGAAGTATTTCAAAATTTCATATAATAAGGGATTCTGTCCCATTATTCAGCTGTATTATTCTGTTAATAAATTTTTAAATAATAAGATTTTAATACTTTTAATACACACTTTTATCACACGTGCCTTTCCCTAAGATTGTGTATTATTATTCCTATTTTTTCCCCTTCTATAAAATTAAGTTTTCCCTAGTAGTGGCATGCATTATATTATAAATTTTTTAAATTTAGAAATTAGCACCTTTTATATATATATGCAATTAACACTGAATCAACAAAACTAAAAGAGAATAAAATTTGATTAAGAAACTTGTTGACTAGTTTAAAGATTCATTAATCAATATTAAAAATGGAGAATAAAATTAATGGAAGCCTTTTAAATAATGTATATTAACACATTGAAGACTACATTCTTCAATGTGTTCAAAGTCACCATCTTCAAAATGTTTAGTAAGGATTTTTACATTTCTTCTATTAATTTCCTTTTTAAAGAAAATCTATTTAAAATGAATTTGTTTTCGATGCAATTTGTAAAAAGTATTGTGTTAATCATTTAATAACTCTGTTTTCTATTCTTAAAATTTTTTTTTCTTCTAAAGCTCTTAACATTATATCTATACAATTTATACACCCTGTACCAGTTTTTAAGTTCAGATTAGTCAATAGGTGGAATCTCATGATCATAGAAATAATGACTGCTGAAGTTTGACGAATAATGCTGTGGAATATCATCTTTGTATTTTGAATCAAAATCGAAGTTATGATATTCATCGTGGTGGTGTTCATCATGATGATGAGGACAGTGGATGGTTTCTTTGATGATATCTGATGCCTTTTCTGCTACCATGATGGTTGGAATGTTGGTGTTTCCAGATGGTATAATTGGCATGACGGATGCATCCACAACTCTCAGACCTTTAATACCTTTTACTCTAAAATTGCATATAAAATAATTCGATTAAGTGCACAATGATATCAATATAGTATAATTAATTATATGTTCTCCTAAATTAGTTCTAATTGGTTCAGCCTGAAACCATTTTATAGTGTTAAGCAAACTTCTCTGAATTCTTATATTATATTGAGATGTATTGTGTAATTTACTATAAAGACTAAAAAAATAAATGTCGTTAATTTTGCCCACAAACTAATCAATATAATTTATAAATTGATGTAAGGCCAGCAAAATGTTACGCAGTAAAATTTGTTGTGGATCATAATTATATTTTGCATAAGAGAAGTTAAGAGTTGATTTCATGTTTGTTGTTGTATACGTTTTTTCTAATAAAGAAAAAACATATGGGGAAAGACCAGGAAAATTCCCACCAGGCAGATGGAATGTTGAGGCTTATCCATGCTATCACAATCGCCTTCGATTAATCTTGTTTTTGAAAGCGACGACTAAGGACACACAACTGATCAGTTTAATACTGGACCACGAGTAGAGCATGATGAATTGAGTTTAATTTTAGACGTAATTCACCCAAATCCCGAGTATGACTTTTTAATATATTTTTAGCATACCTCTGTTTTTAATAGTTTCGGTCGGAAGACAAATTCTCAATTTATAAAAAATAAAGAGAAAAATTCTTAAAGTATTCCAATTGTAAATTGTTGTTATTTATAATATATAGTTCTAATGCAATACATGTAGTTATATTGTCCTGTTAATAAACTTAAAATAAGCTATAATTTTTTTTAATGCTTATATTGCTTTCGAAATTTGTATAGAAAAAAAATAATTCAATTAATAATTGTTTAGTTTTCATCATTTTCATACTATTTCCAAAATTAAGTATTCATCACCAATGGCGTTGTTCTACACATCTGGAAGGGTTGTATGTATAATTTTATTTTATTTATTAAGGGGAAGGTATATTTTTGAGGTATTATAATTTCAAGGTTGAAATTGTAAGTATAATCTCCATTTTGAATAGGTGATTTTTTTTTTTTTTTTTTTTTTTTTTTTCTGTTTCAAAAAAGTTTTTTTAATTTACGGTATTCTATCTCTATTTGAATGTAGGCATGTATTTACTCATAATTGTATCAAAACGTTTTCTTAGTAATGTAAAACTATGAAAAATTTATTTAATAACTCTGTTTTCTATTCTTAAAATTTTTTTTTCTTCTAAAGCTCTTAACATTATATCTATACAATTTATACACCCTGTATCAGTTTTTAAGTTCAGATTAGTCAATAGGTGGAATCTCATGATCATAGAAATAATGACTGCTGAAGTTTGACGAATAATGCTGTGGAATATCATCTTTGTATTTTGAATCAAAATCGAAGTTATGATATTCATCGTGGTGGTGTTCATCATGATGATGAGGACAGTGGATGGTTTCTTTGATGATATCTGATGCCTTTTCTGCTACCATGATGGTTGGAATGTTGGTGTTTCCAGATGGTATAATTGGCATGACGGATGCATCCACAACTCTCAGACCTTTAATACCTTTTACTCTAAAATTGCATATAAAATAATTCGATTAAGTGCACAATGATATCAATATAGTATAATTAATTATATGTTCTCCTAAATTAGTTCTAATTGGTTCAGCCTGAAACCATTTTATAGTGTTAAGCAAACTTCTCTGAATTCTTATATTATATTGAGATGTATTGTGTAATTTACTATAAAGACTAAAAAAATAAATGTCGTTAATTTTGCCCACAAACTAATCAATATAATTTATAAATTGATGTAAGGCCAGCAAAATGTTACGCAGTAAAATTTGTTGTGGATCATAATTATATTTTGCATAAGAGAAGTTAAGAGTTGATTTCATGTTTGTTGTTGTATACGTTTTTTCTAATAAAGAAAAAACATATGGGGAAAGACCAGGAAAATTCCCACCAGGCAGATGGAATGTTGAGGCTTATCCATGCTGTCACAATCGCCTTCGATTAATCTTGTTTTTGAAAGCGACGACTAAGGACACACAACTGATCAGTTTAATACTGGACCACGAGTAGGGCATGATGAATTGAGTTTAATTTTAGACGTAATTCACCCAAATCCCGAGTATGACTTTTTAATATATTTTTAGCATACCTCTGTTTTTAATAGTTTCGGTCGGAAGACAAATTCTCAATTTATAAAAAATAAAGAGAAAAATTCTTAAAGTATTCCAATTGTAAATTGTTGTTATTTATAATATATAGTTCTAATGCAATACATGTAGTTATATTGTCCTGTTAATAAACTTAAAATAAGCTATCTTTTTTTTTTTTAATGCTTATATTGCTTTTCGAAATTTGTATAGAAAAAAATAATTCAATTAATAATTGTTTAGTTTTCATCATTTTCATACTATTTCCAAAATTAAGTATTCATCACCAATGGCGTTGTTCTACACATCTGGAAGGGTTGTATGTATAATTTTATTTTATTTATTAAGGGGAAGGTATATTTTTGAGGTATTATAATTTCAAGGTTGAAATTGTAAGTATAATCTCCATTTTGAATAGGTGATTTTTTTTTTTTTTTTTTTTTCTGTTTCAAAAAGTTTTTTTAATTTACGGTATTCTATCTCTATTTGAATGTAGGCATGTATTTACTCATAATTGTATCAAAACGTTTTCTTAGTAATGTAAAACTATGAAAAATTTATTTGATTAAATAGAAATTGGAGCTCTACCCCCTCCCCCCTCCCCCTTCCCCCTCCCCGATATTTTAACACTAGGCAAGAAAGTCCATCATCTTCAATAGATTCATTCCCTAAAAATTTAAGAATCCTCATTTATTGTACTATCGAGTGTCAGCCAGTTGTAGAATTTTTTTCTCACGAGAAGAGTTTTGGAATTTTATTGCCCAGGAGAGAGGAATGTATGTTATTTGACAAACAAATAATAATCCCATCACTCAAACTGGACGGTAGACAAGCAGTATTGTGAGTATTTATATTACATGCAATTAGTATTTTGTACTAATGAGAACAGTCTGCCACTCAAATCTGATAACAGATATTCGGCATCATGTATAATGAAACTCAAGAAATTAGTGAATGCCTGTGCGACCTTCACAGGTCGAAACAACTACAGATTGAATATGAACTATACCATGAGTTGTTTCATCGTGATGGGTGATAGACCACGAGCTGAGAAATGTCTACACCAATGAGAAGTCAGGTAAGCTAAATCCCCACCCCCCTCCTCTTGACGGATTGCCTTAAAAGGATTTTCTTTGGTACTTACGTATTAACGCTACCTTGGGTACAGTTGCGCCAATAAAGAGCAATCTTGTTGTTCGCACGCGCACGCAGTTATCTTTTGAACGCCAACCGCAGCTACAGATTTGGCGGTTTTAAATGGAATTCTGCTTCCCTCAAACCAGTTGTCTTTTCTAAGTCCCACATGATAAGCACACTGACTGAAATTGCATTTCCAAAACTTACGTTTACCAAAATAAAGTTTCATGTCATGGGAATTGGGACATTTTCGTTTTTTTGGTGAAATATTTCGCACCTGAAAAAATAAAATTGCATCTTGTTCTGTTTCTGGCAAATCGCAAATACGCATTTTCGTAGCACTAAAAAATGGCGTCAAAAATCAGCAAATCTGTAACTGTTGGATTGGCGCTACTTAAAAACCGCCAAATCTGTAGCTGTTAGATTGGCGACACTTAAAAACCGCCAAATCTGTAGCTGTTAGATTGGCGACATTTAAAAACCGCCAAATCTGTAGCCAAGGTAGCGTTAATACGTAAGTACCTTTTCTTTTTGTGAAGAAGGGAGAAAGGTCTTATGCGACATGTCAACTAGCAGTGGTTTTTTCCTGAAGTGTCTGAATAGGCCGGATTTTCCGCCTATTTACAAAGTGAGCCGCTTGTGGTTTCGTTTATGACGCCGTGCGATAATTAAGGTCTGCCACAAGCCAGTGTATTAGATTCGTCGTAATTCTGAAAATATCTTCTTTGGAGTGACTACACTTGTATATCTAATTCATATCCTTAATTTTCATTTTTGTATATAGAGTTATGTATATATATGTAAATAATGCTTGTAAATAAAGACTAAAGTGTTCCCATGAACCTGAACCTCTTCTTGAAGCCGTTATAGGTGTAGTATAGGCCGAGACGTTACACAGCCTATGTATAGAAAACTTCACTTGCTAATGATACTGACCATAGAAATGTCAAAGAAGGTTTCATACTGTCTTCTTCAAAAATTCCCTAAAATTCTTCATATTGCTAATGATACTGGCCATAGAAATGGCAAAGAAGGTTTCTTAGTGTCTTCAAAAATTCCCTAAAATTCTTCATATTGCTAATGATATTGGACCATAGAAATGTCAAAGAAGGTTTCTTAGTGTCTTCTTCAAAAAATCCGTAAAATTCTTCATAGCCTCTTAAGATTCAGAATCAATGTCCACGTTCATTATTTACATACGTTAATTTCTGAATAATGCGGTATACTTACTTGTAAGATAACGATTGAAATCCTTACCTCAATTGAGGATCCACAACTGTGGTGGGATCTTTCGGATCTCCCATCTTGGCGGTTCCCACTTGGTGGCTGAGTGTCACAACGATGGCTTGTGCCAGACAGGCGAAGTACTTGTCCACGTTAAAGAGGAATATCCCGCAGGCTGGAAGGAGGGTCGCGAAAGGTCTTACTCCGGCTTGCAGCATGGGAACACTCGTTCCCAACCTGAAGCACGACTTCAAACCTGAAAAGATGCACATGTGAAGTTTAGCGTTGTGAACTTTTCGTACATTCTTTGCAGTTGAATAATTACACAGTAGACCCGCTCTAGGGGTCTGGTCTGGTCTCGAGATAGCGCTCGGTAATATAGTCTTCGGATTTGAGTCCCGACGGTGCCATGAATGTCTGTAGTGGTTCGAAATCCATTCTAAACAATGGGTCCCGTCTAATATGACCAGGGCTGGATTTAGATGAAAACAGGCCCTAGGCTATTCCACTTATGAGGCCCTTTCACCTGCCCTTTTTAAGTTTGTAAATTACCTGAGAGATAATAAAATACATCATTGCTGTGATAGATATCAATATGTTAAATGAAGCATGTTGTGATTGGTACTAATCTTTATAAAAAATGTGGCACGGATAATAATAAAAAAAAAAAAATGTCCAGAACACTTATTTGGACATTTATTCTCAGCACCATATATAGTACATGTAACAATAACTGATCAAACATAATACACAACATTTAAAAAGAAACAAAAATTCAAATAATAGTCATATGTGTAGAATTTCTCCTTATTTTCGATTCAGTGTTTACTGTTTTTAGAATAGTGTAATTTTAATTTTGCTAATAATTTGAATGTAGGCCCCCCTTGATCTTGAGGCCCTAGGCTTCAGCCTAGTTAGCCTATAGGAAAATACGGCCCTGATATGACTGTAGAGAGTTCGGCTACTATTACTACACCACACCACATCACTGTGCTTAGAACCGAGTTGTCCCAACAGTTTGACTGGGCTCCATGTTATATGAGACCGGGACCTACAGGTTAAAGTGGATTCCGAACCACTACAAACATCCATGCACCGCCAGGACTCGAATCCGAAACCCTTGTCACAGAGAGCTAGACACTGCCATTCAGGCCCATACCTTACATTTGTTCACCTTATCAAGTTAAAACTGATTTCTAATCCCTTTAGATTTATTTCTGTTTAATTTAGCAATGTGAATTGCGGGCCGAGTGCCTAGCGCTCGGTGCCACAGGTTTCGGGTTCGAATCCCGGCGGTGTTATTGATGTAACGATTAAGAATTGGGTTTTATCAACTTGTAAAAAAAAAAAGTGAATAATTATAAATAAAAAAAATATTTTACAGTAAAATATAAATAAGCCTATAAAACAAAATATTTGAAAAAAAAAAATAAGAAATATGTTAAAAAAAGTACACAATCACCTAAACTTTACAAATTGTATATTTGAAACAATTAACTTTCATTTTAATTATTAAATATAACTTTAACTTTATTATTATTATTTTTAAATTTTTTTAAAATTATAACATTTAATTTAGAGCTAATTTCTGAATCAAGCCACCAGATAGCCTCAGATAGAAAATGATTTTGTTTATAGGAAACAGAACTAATTAGAATTAGAATTTGGCCGCCTGATGGCCAATTGGCTAGCGCTTTGACCTTTGGTACTACAGGCTTCAGGTTTGAATACTGGCGGTGGCATGGATATTTATTAGTGATTCGGCATCCACGTTAAATTGTAGGTCCAGGTCTGAGCAGTCTGAAGTGTGCAAAAAAAATGACTGTAGAGCGACAAACCAAAATTAGAATTTGCTTATAAATCTTATGGCTAAACACATGTTTATAGCTTAACAACATCAGAGATTTGTGGCTCTACGGCCTTTTTTTTTATATACACACGAGGGCTAGACCGGGACCTACAGTTTAAAGTGTATTCCGAACCGCTAACAAATATCTATGCCACAGCCACGGTTCAAACCTGAAGACTGTGGTACTGAAGGCCAGAGCTCTAGCCACCAGGCTGTTGACATCGGAGGAAAAAAAAAAACTGAAATGGTAAGTGTTATAATTTTTAAATTACATATTGTGTATCTAATTTAAATCCTTAGTTTTAATTTTTTGTAAATTGTGTTTTATATGTATATATGTATAAATAAATTTTATTGACAAACATTATATATAAAGTGTTTCCATGAACCTGAATGTGTTCCTCTTCTTGATGTCGTAAGTCTAGTATAGGTCGAGACGTTACACAGCCTATGTATAGAAAACCTCACTTGCTAATGATACTGACCATAGAAATGTCAAAGAAGACTTCTTAATGTCTTCTTCAAAAATTCCCTAAAATTCTTAATCGCCTTTCCATGTTTTAGAAGTAATTTATGTCCAAGTTCATTATTTATGCATACAAGAATAATACGCATTAATTCTTGTATGCTTAAATAAGGAACGTGAACCCATTCATACGCATATAAGATTTCAATTTGATGTATATATAAATAATAAAATGGAGTTATTTACCTTCCACTACGTCCTGAAGATCTCTGGGATCGTGGAAATAATTGGGATCGATGAGTGGAGGATCGTAGGGGTTGGTGGACTGCAATCTCACGGTTCCTCGACTTCTGGGGTGCAACACTTGGGCCAAGCAAATGAACATGGGTCCGTTCTCGTAAGGTCCGAATAGTAATTGGTAGATCTGAAATTGTGAAATGCATTTATGTGCAAAATAACCAAAAAATTTGTAGAACTAGTACTCAATGTGGTTAACTGCTGTTAATATTAAGTTAGTTATAATGGCGAGTTTGTTTTGTTTCAGATTCATTTTAGAGGTTTGGTTTGTCGCTCTACGGTCATCTAGGGACTTCGAGTAAAAAAGTTATCAACTATCAAAATATTGTTTACTTATATTTTAACCATTTCGTAAGGCATTCTGTTTTGAAATTGTATTCAAAAACTCTTGTTTACATATTTTTTGCGACATGATAAGCATGTCAAGAAGATGTAATGAATGTATTATTTCAAACAGAAGTTCTATTGATTTCTGTTCATTCTTTGTTTATATCACGCAGAGATAGAAATTATCTTTAGTACTTATTCAATTACAACATCATGTTTTTAATTCGATGTTATTTTAAAGCTCTTCCAGAAATGGTTTTTAAACTTTATGGTTTATTTTACACGATATTTTAGGAAACTATACACAGGTATTCAATATTTAAATTTTACTTTGCTTATTAAACTGAAATAAAAAAAATTGCCTTTGCAATTCCTTGCACTTACCGCTGGAATTATTCCAATTTGATCTCTGGGTACTTCTTTTGGTACCTCAGCAAAATAGAGCTCGTAATCTGGAAAGTCCACGTCAGGATATATGTGCTGGTATCTTAAGAACGCCATGGATGAAATGTATTCTGAGGACGACAAAGGTCCTAGGAAGAACAGTACATAAAATTTCTTGCATTTGATAGAATCTGACTACTAGTAGTGACTAATGCCAGCGATTGGATCCTGAATACACATGTATTAATATTTTTCATTTACAGTAGAAGAGTGAACCTGTGAAACCGATACATGGATTTCATGACCTACAATACATTCTTGAAATCCCTGAACCCGTTTTTTCTCTCTCTCTTAATGAACAACTTGGTTAAATTCTTTTTTTCAATTCCTTCCATTAGTTCACACTCTCCCTATCTATATCTTGTTCAAATTTCCAATCGTTCATAAAATACTTTTTTAGTCATCCACTCAAGTTCAAATACATTTTTTTTGAACTTGTAGTGGATGACACTTGATGTTAATACAGTTTTTTTAAATATTAATTCATTCATTAATTTTAGTTTTTTTTTAGATTTAAGTTACATATATCTACCAATAGATGGCGCCCGATAAACTTAAAAAAATGAATGAAAATTATTTATAAAGGACTTTCTGCAATAGAGTGAAAAAAAAGTAGGAATTGACTTAAATTTTTTTTTTTCTTTTTTATTACTTGTTCATATCTAACTAAGTAACTCACTGGCATTATAGCCCAAGAGAGGCCATAGATGGGCCAAGGTCATTCGCCTACTGGTAGATTTCGAGGCAAGAGATGTTTTCTTTTTTAAAGGGTAGGTTTGTAAGCCCAACATTCTACAGTCATATGAGACCGGGACCTACGGTTTAAAGTGGATTCCTAACCACTACAAACATCCATGGCGCAGCCGGGATTCGAAACCGAATTATTATTATTATTTTATTTTTTATAAATGTAGCTAATTTGTTCACAATTTTTGCCGTGACTACTTTTTGTCATGACTTGACTACTTACCTACTACTTTTGAAGATTTTTGAATTATTATTTAGAATCATTTAGAATATTTACAAAGCACTGTTGATGTATTGAAAAAGGAGTTCCGGAGTTCTGTATTGATGGATTTTACTAATTAGTATTGTGATACATTTAAAATATTTTTCAGTTAAAATAATTTTATTTAAAAACAACTAAATGATCATATATGCTGTAGTATTTTTGATGAAGTTAATATAGACTCGTAGCCGTAGGTCCCAGTTTTGTATAACTGTTGAGCGTTGGGCTTAGAGCTCACAACCCTACCCCGTAAAAAGAAAAACATCTATCGTCTCGAAATCTACTAGTAGGTAGACGGCCTTGGCCCACACTGGGCTGTTACGCCAATGATGATGATTATATAGACTGGTAACAGTACAGAAAAATGGAACTTAACTGTTCCAAATGAATTTAACTGTTCATAGATATGTTGAAGGCCCATTTAAAAAAAGGAATTTGGTTGTTTTGCCATCTTTTAAGCGTATAGAAAATTTCACGGGCATAGAAAAAACACAAAAATGCTGCAATGAATTGTATTATATTAAATGGTATTAAGTTTAGAAACAAAAAATAATTTTTAGCTTATATTCGTTTATATTTATTAATTCTATTTAAAAATATCTCAATAAATAATATTAATACGCAATAATAATAATATATAATTATAACCCTACTTAATTGTTTTTAATTTGATGTAGTAAAAGCTACAGCATATAGTATAATTGTATAAATATAGTATAATATTGATATAGTTTAACAATAAAACTAACTAACTTAAACAAATTTTTAATAATTACTAGCTTTAACAATAAAAAAACGATATCAATACATAATGTTAATACTTAGTAATAATAATACGTAATTATACCCTACTTATTTGTTTTTTAATTTGATGTAGTAAAAGTTATAGTATATAGTTTAATTATATTATGGTATTGATATAGTTTAACAATAAAAAAAACCGTATCAATACGTAATGTTAGTACTCAGTAATAATAATACGTAATTATACCCTACTTATTTGTTTTTTAATTTGATGTAGTAAAAGTTATAGTATATAGTTTAATTATATTATGGTATTGATATAGTTTAACAATAAAAAACCATATCAATACGTAATATTAATATGTAATAATAATAATATGTAATTATACCCTACTTAATTGTTTTTTTATTTCATCGCTAAATTAGAGAGGGATTACTAAATATTACAATGATTTTAACACTAAATTTGAATTCTTTTTTCTCCCTACACATGTGTTAAAATATGTTCACATGCTTATAGTATCTGAGGAGTTTTAGTAGCTGGGGATTTAGATACTCACTGTATATGCGGAGTTTTTTTTCACTGCACATGCGTTTATCTGACCATGTGAAATAAGCAGCATTGCAAAAATTCGCTATTATAAATTGTTTTCAAATGCCGGGATCTTTGACATGAGGCCATACAGAACTGGAACGGCAGATAGGCAGGTGTATCCAGGGTGTACCAAGAAGAGTGGGGTCTGCTACAATTCATTTACATTTTGCCACCCCAATTTGGAACGAGTATCTTTAAAGACAGCAACTGGAGGATTGGAGCCCTCTTTCCATCTCCTCGAATCCAACGAAAGGAATTTTCGACTTGTAGATTTGCCCATGGTCATACCATTCCCCATAAAAAAAAAAAGGGATCTTCCAGTCCAGTATCACTTGTCGAATATCAAAGTTTTCTCAATTCAGAAACCAATGAACTGCCCTCTAAGCTCATAAACTTTTGATCTATTCTGAATATTTCGATACTAGACTAATTTTGAAATGTTTAGCTTTGAACTAATATCATAGATATTTTATAACTAACTAACTACACCTGTTTTTGTGTTGATGTACTGTTTAATATTTTCGGGATTCATTTGCTTTTCTGTGACTGTTGGAATGCTGGGATCCAAAGAGAAAGGCAAGATAGGTGCACAGTGGTCTTGGAAATTGTCTCCTACTGGCAAATCGGCCACTACTGGAATCTGTTTAAAAAAGAAATGAATGCACATATCAATTTAATGGTATTTATTTCTTCTGGAAAGCGTCTTTTACTGCTTCCAAAATGTTGTAGTATGAATGAATTATAATTTTGAAGATAAGAAGAGTCAAAGTTATAATGACTGCATTCATTGTTAAATATATATTTTGTTTAAAATTTTGCATGATAATTCTGTATGATAAATTAATTAAATAATACTGATTTCCCTTTAAAACTTTCCCTTTTTCAACTTTAATGTTCAATAAGAAGTGATTGAATTTTGAGTGAAGAACTTCAAATATTTATACATATATGAAATGAAATGAGACAGTCAGGTTTCATTTTAATTAACAATATTTAACAACAATGAACTAACAACTAACTAACAATTAATTCAATTATTAACTAACAATTAATTAATATTAATATTTTCATTTTAACTAACAAAGCTATGCAACTGATGGTTAGCACATTCTCAATAATGAGAATGAGAATGTCCTACTGATAAAGCTATGCAACTGATGGTTAGCACATTCTCAATAATGAGAATGTGCTAACCATC
The DNA here is from genome assembly GCA_021605075.1 of Caerostris darwini. Taxonomy (NCBI): domain Eukaryota; kingdom Metazoa; phylum Arthropoda; class Arachnida; order Araneae; family Araneidae; genus Caerostris; species Caerostris darwini. The sequence goes on from BPLQ01015574.1 coordinate 397,296, forward strand.
AGTTGCATAGCTTTGAAGAAATGATAAACTGAACAACACTTGTATGGCTTTTTGTTCGTTAGTTGAGTACAATCATATCAATCTCATTGCCTATTCAGGTATTATGACACTCAGTGTTATTTACAGATTGTTCTGAATCAATCCTTCAATTTGTGTTGTGTGCCAGCTTTCCGCATCTTCTCTCTCGATTCAAATGATTGATACCACTTTGTAACACGCTATTTGGTCGAAAGCTTCAATGATTCAACAGTGAATATTCAATTCGAACCATTATTAGCCCTCAAAAGAAGGGTATTATGATTCATACTTCAAAGAGGTCAAACTTGCTATACCAAAAATTTACCAGAACACCTAGTACTGTCTGTATCTCCTCTGGGAAAAATTACTTTAATAGCGTAACCGTGCTTTCTTCTATACACTGGCAAGGGTGACCCCTGTGGCGTTCTGGAAAAATGGCCAGTTGGCCTCAAGACTCACTCGAGAGGACGCACAACGCAACCTGAGATCCTGTTGATAAACTTTTAGTTTATAGTTTGTCCCGAGAGGAAATATATTTAGCGCGCCGGTTGTAATAGTTGGTCTACTCCGGAGAAGAAGTATATTTCAAGCACTCTGCACGTATTCGATTCGAGTTGTAGACTTAGAAATGGAGTCCTTCTATGAATCTATAATTATCTGTCTTCAAATGTGTTAACTATTGTATGTCTCTAATTGTATGTATGATGTTTATGCGTGTGTTAAATAAATCTGTACCTCAAGTATCACAACCCAATCACACCTAGTTACAATCCGGTTGCCTGACCTACACACTACAATAGTAGTTTATGATTTTTGAATAACGTTCCTATAACATTTCACCTGATCCACTTATGCATAATCTTGTCAGAAAAACTGTTATATATACGCAAAATATATTAAATTTCTAAGATTGATTTGTTAAATTTAGATTTTTAAGTCGAAAATAGGAAATAATTAGAGATCAGTTCCATTTTTGGAAACGAACATAAACTTAATGCCATTTGAATATCATTTTAATGTTAAGCACCACTTGGTTTCTTACTTTGAATTTCTCAAGGTGTTCTTTGGGTCCTACTCCTGAAAGCATGAGAAGCTGAGCACTGTTGGTGGTTCCAGCTGACATGATCACTTCTTTCCTTGCTCTTACCACAAAAGTGCGATCTTTGTAATCAAATTTCACACCAATGGCTCGCTTGCCTTTAAAAACAACCTGAAGGGAAAGAGAAAACAATTATAAAATTTTGTGAGTATCGTATAAATTTGCAGGATGGTGGGAGTTATTTTAGGGCAGATAGAACAGTTTAGCGCCAAAAATAACTATGCTGTCATCGCATATGGTAAACTACAAAGTGAAAACCACATGAGGGTATGATCACGTGAAGAGTATGTTTGACACAAACTGGGAACCCTAATGTGAGCTCTATTATGATACTTTTCTATGGGTTCAACAGTGTTATAGTGAATCTGGGTAAATAGAAGGCACATAAATAAAAGGATTACAGTTTTACTACTTACATAAAATAAAAATTTCGAATTTGTAATGCAATCGATCCTTTTCTGAGGGAATGTTATAAACTTGCATTTTTATTTTTATAGCCCTACACAATATCTAACGGAAGTAAGAAAAATAAATAAAAATAAGATAAGATATAAAAATGTAAGACAGAAGTGGAAACAGAGTTAAAAAAAACATCGTAGTTTTGATAAGTAAAAATAAAAACATTGCATAATATTTGCAAAGATACTGTTACGTAATATTGATGTATAATTATTTTGATCATTTACAGCTATTAGTTTTTTTTAAAAGTATATTATATACTTTATTTTATATTTTATGCACTTTAGATACTTAATTTTAATTTTATAAGTTTTGGAACATAGATCTGTTTTTTTGTACAATTTCGTGTAATGATTTTAGAAGCTTGATGGTATTGTCATAAGGAAAATAATCTGTACAATAGTTTATAAAAAAAAAAAAAAAAAAAAAAAAAAAAAAATTCAATAACTAGAAAACTGGAAAAATTGTAGGGGCAGGAAAAATATTGAAATCTTATTTCAGTGTTTATTGAATTGAATTTTTTTTTTTGTGATTACCTTTCTGACATGAGCTCCTCCTATTAAGTCGAGATTTGTACGGTTCTCTGCTGGGACCAAATATCCTTTAGCAGCGCTGCATCGTTGTCCATTTCTCATTGAACACTGGAAATCATAAATGCCTGCACCAGAAAAGGCAACAAAAAAAAATTCATTTAAAATTTATATATAATAAAAGAACAGAAAAAAAAATCACCCTGGTAGAATGGACGGAGAACGATCTATTTTATTTACCGCTTGTCACATTCTCTCGTCTGGACGCATAGAGACGAGAGAATGATACAAGCGAGTAGTTGTCGCTTTGAGTGTCACCGTCTGACTGGGAGAAACAAGCTACGCTATCTCTCGCTGTGAGTGACAATTGTTCGAAAATGGCACGCGCAAGAAACCCTTTGATGTGCAAGGAAAAACCGACTCTAGTCGGAGCGGGACTGAGACAGTTGATTCACTCCCTACACTGAAAAACTTGTTTATAATTGATTCGCGAGAGTTATTCGCTTATCTCGTCTGGATGTGACTAAAGTTGCAGCTATTCGGTGTGATACAGATTGTGATTGTGAGGTGATTTATAACTTAAGAAATAAAACTATCATGTCTAGTGCTTTATGAAATTTACATTTAAAATACCGAATCACAATTGAAGGTCAATCATGGCATTTTATAATGAGTGACACTACTTTTATGGGTCAATGTTTTTTTTTCTAGGTCGGTGCGGAATAGGAATAAATAATGCGTGCTGCTGTGATTTTTAAAGCATATGACCTAAATTATCAAGAATGATACGGGAAGAGGATAAATATAGAATCTTATGCATTAAAGAATAAAATGAAATAGGCAATTATCAAACAAGTTGAAATTATATTATACTATTTCATGTGTCGTTAGCAATTTAGTTTTTATTTCGCTCAAATTCAGTATTCATAAAAAAATGAGTTGCTTAATTGTGTAAGAAATTTCCACTTTTATTTATTATTTTCCAATTTTGAATATCACTTTCTATCACAAAAAATTCAAAATTTCGCTTAAAAAGGCGATTAAAAGTTTTGAATAGAACAAATATTCAATCGGTTAGAATGTCGTGAAAGTCGAGCTTGCCTGTCTGCCTCTGTGCATTGGAGTCTACAACCTTGTAACCGTACTCCCTGGCTCCTTCCAAAAGAGGATTTTTCACTTCTGCAATATATCCTGGTTTTTCTACACTTATAGGACCCCCAACAGTGTGATAACCTGTAAATTGAGAAAATATTAATAAGTTTCAAAACATAAGATTTTTCAAGTTGTAGTTTTTCAAAATTGGTAATTTTTTAAAAGACAATAATAGTTGTTGTAACATGTCTTTATAAATAACCAGGACGATTGTTTAAACATAAACAAAAAAATTTATTTAGCTTTAATCTGAAACCAGAGTCAGAGCAAACATCCCTCCTACCAGTGCAAAATTTTCTTTAACTGACTTCTTGCCATAGAGTAGTAATAAAATAGACTGCGTCCCACTATTCTAAACGAATAGAAAGTTGGGGCAAACGTCGCCCATCTTTTTGTACTAGATTTGGCACAGTTTCAGTTCATTAAAAGATAATTAATCAATCATGTTATTTTGAATTATTAAAAATTAGTAAATTTTGCCAATGTACATAATAATAATTATCAGTTTAATATTGCTTTTCATTTAAAGAAATATTGTTTTTATTTTTATTAATATTTTTTTTTTACCGTTTGCAAGAAATTCCACGTCTCTGTTATCTTCGAGTTTCAGAAAGTAAGGCCAGACGTCCTTGAAACCCCATCCTTTTGCACCCTGGGCTTCCCAGTCGTCGTAGTTCTTCCGGTTTCCTCTGACATAAAGCATGGCATTCAAAAGGCTGGAACCTCCGAAGCCTTTGCCACTGGGCCATATCACTTGCTGAAAAGAGAATTCCAAATTAAAAAGACCAACACAGGGGAAAAATATACATATAATTATACATAATATTTTAATAAATTTTTAATTAGCCGCACACTTTCTATAATTCAATAGAAATTCAATGTGTAAGCCTTTTCTGAAATTTTAAAAATGTGCTTGTCTTTTAAGAATACATTTAATGTCCTCTTGTATTGTTATTGTATATGTTATTGAATAAAGGCATTTGATTTTTTTTGGTTTTAGAAATTTCCTTCTAGAATTAGACAGACATTTGCATTTTTTAAATATATTCTAACTCATTTTAGATGATACTCTGCTAGTAGTCTCATTAACAATTAATGTTTATCTTCTTTTTAAATTAAATGTTGTAATTTTAATTTCCTTTTAAAAATATCCTTCCTTTCGATTTAGTTTACATTCTTTTCTTCGACTGGCGCTTTTTATTTCGAACAAATTTAGAACAACAGATATAAATCGTTTTACAAATTCTTTTAACCATATTGACTCTCTTTTAATAAGTTCTAGAAACGGAAAATGAATTTTTTTTATTAGCAGATTATATTACTGTTGTTTACCATTAAAAAAAAAAAGGCTTAACAAATTCAATTGTTTAAAGGAACTCGATATGTTGAAACTAGGCCTTGTCGGAACTCGACCTTGTTTCTAATGGATTATTTTTTGAATGTTGGATTATTGTTTCATAAATAATTTTAAGTAAAAATAATAAATAAAAATATTTCTATTTTTAAATTTTTATACTAGAAATATAGTTTTATTTTTTGTTGAAACATAATAACTTTTTTCAAGTGACGTGGCGTCTTATTACTCTTACGGATATTGGAAGGCTATAATTTTTTAGTAATTTGAATAATTCGTTCAATAATACACTGTCGGACGTAGCAACATTCTGAAAAGGTGTGGAATGGTAAAATAATCTCCTTAAATCTCCAGCGTCAAGGCTAACCACAATTTTTCTCCACACAATTTAAACACAAATCTCTTTTACTTAGAAGACGTCAATAAATCTATCTACGTTCTCATTCATTCGCTTACTCAAACAGACCTTATTTTTAAACATTGTTGACAATTCACTCTCTTTAATTTTCTAATCACGGTTATAGTTATATTATATGTACTTTTGTATTTATATTGGGCGTGCTGATGTGTACTCAGCAAACTTTACGTTAAGCCGAGACACATTTTTGCTGGTGTCCCAACTTTCAGGTGTGCATATTTGAATTTCAGTAGCACTTAACAGAATTATTTATAGATATTTACTGCTTCTTCTTTATTGGAGCAGCAGCCCCAAGGTAGGCCAAGATCGTCTGCCTACTGGCAAATTTCGAAACAGGAGCTGCTTTCTTTTTACTGGATAGGTTATGGCGTTATTAGGTTAGGCGTAGGTTACGAGGTACGTTTGTTAGCCCTATGTTCGACGCTCTAGAGTCATATTAGACCGGCTATAAAGTGGATTCCGAATCATTACAAACATGCATGGCACCGCCGGGACTCGAACACGAAACCCGTGGCACCGAGCACTAATCACTCGGCCATCAAGCCGCATTACATATTTACAGTAAATACAAAAGAAAATAGTTGCATTTAAAAAAACATTTTTTTTTTTTTTTTTTGTAAATTCGATCAAGTTATAATATTTTTTTTACATCAATCCTATTAATTAATTGTCTTACATAACATCTTATATAAACCTAATAAATTTTCCATCCAGTGTTAAGATTTTTATTACTACAGCCGTTCTTAAGATTATGTCAGCAGTGTCTCAGATTATTTTAATACAAAAGCGTTATGGTATCTAAATGATTAAAAAAATACAAGAAATTTGAAAAAATTTCAAAGTAAGTGAGAGAGAGAAAATTAATGATATAAAATTATAATTTTTAAATGAGTCACATCACATTCTAATGTACAACAAAATTGATCATAAAAATTTATGTTAATTTAATTATATATATTTATAAATTGCATATAACTTACCCTGTTTTCGAGAGCCAACCCTGTATACTTTTGAGGTACTGTCTTGAACTGCCAGTCAAGATCTGTGAACCAGAAGTTTCTGCTAAGACTCGGAACGTCATTGAGCAAAGGCGGTTTTTTACCACCCGCTTCTAACAGCAGCACGCTGACGCACGGAATTTCTGACAAACGACTTGCCACCACAGATCCAGCAGAACCTCCACCCACTACAGACAAATAAAGCATTCATTGAAGTTTGTATTCATGCTGTTAAGATCTATGAACAATATAAATTGTACAACAGAGTGGAAGACTCAGAATCATTATCTAGTACAGTATTTCCGAACTTATTCTAACGTGGAGCTCTTTACAGATCCTAAAATTTTAACGGAACACATTGTTTTTTGTAATGGAAAGATGATTTTAAAGAAGATGAAAATATGAATTTAATTTTTAAATTTTGACCCAAGTTTTCCAAATGCGCTAATTAAATAGTGAAAACTGATTTAGGGTGAACTGATTTTTTCCTACATGTGCACCTAAAGTTGGATTCCAGCCAGATTATCATATCTGGTTAGAACTCATCATTTTGTATGAAATATAATAAAACATTACAAAAAAGTTCTTATCAATGAATATTTTATTTTTAAATCATTTTGGAGGGAAAAAATTACCCAAATTTATTAATAGAATATAAATACTAAATAATTAGAAAAATTATGTTTATATTTATTTACAGCTAAAAAAAAAAATTAACCATTTCTTTTGAAAATTGTTGTAGGATAGTAGATTTCTACTTTCATGTCAACAACGTAGAGTAATAATGGCCGACAGTAAAGAGTGTTGCCAAAAATCGCCAAGCAATCAACCTATATGTTAAACTACAAAGTAAACGTCACGAGAGGAATATGTTTACCCTAAACTGGCAACCCTAATGAGCACTCTGTGATTTTGACAGATCTTTCATTCTTTTCTGTTAAACTTGTTAAAAATTTGTTTATTTTATATCTTTGTAGTGGAAAAAAAACATTTAAAATCATGGCTATCAATTTACCAGAATTAATACATAATTAATTTATCTTGAATTAAAACGAACGATTACTTATAATTTTGTCAATGTAATTTATTTGATTAAAACGTGATTGTCAAAAAATGTTTAATTGATTAAAACATCAAACAAATGTTTTTTCTAAGTTTTCAATTTTTTGTTAGTTTTCTAACTGATTGAATTATTTTAAATTTTATCTCTATAAAATCTGTCAGGAGGGTTTTTAGAAGTCATTCCGTATAGTTGGAGATTCACTAGTTTACTGAATTATTGAGTTTATCTACATACTAATTAAGAATCTTTAAAAGAAAGTCATCTTTAAAAGAAACTTAAAACAAGTAATATAAATTTTTTTTTTTTTAAAGTCAATTCCTACTTTTTTTTCACTCTATTGCAGAAAGTCCTTTATAAATAATTTTCATTCATTTTTTTAAGTTTATCTGGTGCCACCTATTGGTAGATATATGCAACTTAAATCTAAAAAAAAACTAAAATTAATTAATTAAATTTAATTACTGAATTAATATTTGAAAAAACTGTATTAACATCCAGTGTCATCCACTACAAGTTAAAAAATATGTATTTGAAATTGAGTGGATAAATAAAAAGTATTTTATGAACGATTGAAAATTTGAACAATATATATATAGGAAGAGGGTGAGCTAATAGAAGGAATTGAAAAAACTTTAAAAAATATATAAAAATAAACTTTCTTTAAAACTTTAAAATATTACTAAAGAAGAATATTTGCATATAACTATTGAACATGACCAGAGGCTATTTTTTTCTTTTTCTTAGAACAAGTACCATAAACTCATGTAAAATTTACTCAGTTACTTTATCTTATGGTAGGTATTATGCTAAAGATGCTAGAATTAAATTAATAAAAATATATGTATAATTTATTACGTAAGTGTAGAAAAATTTTGTTTCTTTGATATATTCTTATTGAAATTGTTTTTTAAATCATAATTAATACCTTCTTACTCTACATGCAATACATGAAGATTATCGAAATGTATTCCATGTAGATTTGCTGTTTTTGTTTAAATACCTAATGAATTTATAATTTTTTTTAACAAATTAGGTTAAGGTAAATTGTATTGTTATAATCCTGTTTTTAATCCTTTGATTAACTTTGACTTTGAATAAATGATAAAAATAAAAGAGAAAGTTAATCCCATTTAGTTTCTCTTCAGCCGGAAATTATTATAATGATTTGTTTTGAAAAATTGCTTCCTGTTGATGGCAATTTGGAATATGAGATACAAAGTATAACATACGATCTCAGGTTTTTTTTAATCTTTTCAAATTTTATTATTATTATGTTCATTGCAATTGAAAACTTTTAATTTAACTTTTAACTTTTAATTTATATAAAAGTATATTTAATTTATATAATTTATATAAATTTTTTTAACTTATATAAAAAACGTATATTCGTATATAATATCAGAAAACAATTTCAATGTATTTTTAGTAAATATATATCATCATAGTTTTAAATAGTCTTAGTATGACTAATTAACAAATATTATCTGGAATTCATCAGTCAAAGAAATTTTTTTTATTGTTTTGAAAAATTTTACTAAGAAAAAAAATATCTGTGCAGTATTATGATGATGATGTTGAAGATTATTGGAGCTCACTGACCCCGTCAGGGGCCTCATGTAGTATTAAGGGTTTGAGATTTTAAATAACTCGTCTTGAATATTATAAATTGAGAAAAAAAACAATCATTTTAGTCCAAGAATTCCCAATGATATTTTCCAACTTTAACCAGTTAGCATCAATTATTAAACATATAATAGTGCTAATAGTTTGGAAAATAAATTGTTAACTAATATTTTAAAATTTTTTTATCACATTTTTTTACAATAACTTAATTAATGAGCTAATCAGTTTTAAACTGGTGATATCTGGTTGCGTGGCAATCTGAGACCAATAAACAAAAAGTTTTTTTTTTTTAAATTAAAAATAAATAAATATTTTGTGCTTATAATGAATTAATTAATTAATCGCTTTTGGAACAAAATAATAAATTAAAAAAAACTGAACTTCTAAGTGTTATTGTATATTACGTTTCATTTTTTAAATTTATGTTACTGAATATGCTGAATATTATAAATCGGCTTTATATAATAAAGATAAAATTTTACTACTACTATTAAGATAGATAATGAGGTCGAGTGCCTGAATTCAAAGCGTTCATCTACTCAATGTTATGTGAAAGTAGGAAAGAAAATACAGGATAAATAGATACTAATAATCGTATGAATTGGAAAAAAAAGAAAGAAAAATGTTAATGTTAAAAATGTGACATGAAATCTACGATCAGTAAAGAGCGATAATATTAGAAAAAGGTTGGAAGTTATTGAACTGAAGTAGAATAAATAAGTGAACAGGAAATTATGGCAGTCTGAGGCTTCGATTCCATTTAAAAGTACAATAAGGATATTTGTATTTTCCATTGAATTGCGTAAAGATAGTCTATGCCTTGATAAATGGGTTTTCGTGGGTAATAATAGTATTAAAGAAGTTTCCAGAAAGTTTTGCAATATAGTTGTCAATAGAATCAATATTTAAATCTTGATGGATTGTTGAGTTAGACAAACCAGGGTGATACAAAGAATGTTTGTTTTCAATAATTTGCACAGATTTTTTTATCAGAGTTTTGCAGCTAGACCCCATAGTGGGGCAGCGTAGGTAAGGATAGGCCTAAGAACTTGTTTGTAGAGAAGAATTTTGTTTGACAATGTTAATTTAGGATATTTATTGATGAATGGCAGTGTGAGATAAAATTTGTTCCAACATTTTTCTTTGATTTTTTGAATATGAGGTCGAAACATAAGTTTATTGTCTGTGATTCAAGGCGATATATTTAATATTAGTTGTTCATTCAGTTTGTTGATCAAAAAGGGAGAGATTAATATTTGGTTGTCTGGTGTGTCCTTTTCGGAAAACGATGGCTTGAGATTTAGAGACATATATTGCTATGCAACATTTAATCTGCCAATCCTCTAGTAGAGTATCCAGGAAATTTTGAAGAGTTTTGATGACATAGCGAATAAAAGCACCTTGGGCAAGAGCAGCAGAATCGTCATCAAATAGGCGAATGGAAATGTCAGTGCATTGAGAAAAGTCCTAGGTAAAGATATTGTAGAGGATAGGAATGAGCACATTTCCTTGAGGTGTACCAGTTCTAATACGACCGATTGCGGAGAATTCATTTTAAGGGGAACTTGAAAAGTTCTATTTTTAAGATAATTGGTAATAATAAGTCTGATCCAAGTTGGAAATGGAAATTTGATTATTTTGTAGATCGATCCATCAAAAGCTTTTTTGACATTTAAGGAAGACGCCTTCTGTGAAAAATTTATAGTTAAATCCTTCAATGACGCATAGAAGTTGATGGCAAGTTGAGTGATGTTGACGGAATCCAAATTGTTCTGCTGGAATTATGGAATTGTTTTTGCAGAAAGAAGTAATATATTTCAATAAGAGTTTTTCATAAAGTTTTCCAGCACAGCTAAGGAGACTGATGGGCCGATAATTTTCAGGTTTAGGAAACATGATGATATTTGCTTTTTTCCAGATAGGAAGGAAGTAGTGAAATTTAGTACAGCTGTTGTAGATTTTTGCAAGATGAGCAATGGCATTGACGAGGAGACACAGTAAGGCTGTATTTGGAATTTTACCAGATCTGGAAGATTTCCGCATGTTGAGGATAAAATTTTAAAAATTTTATATTTTTTTAGTTCCTGTCTTTTGACAAATGAAGTTTATCAGATTTTCTTCAGACTCTGTTTTTTTCCAACTCTTATATATAATTATTATTTCATAACATTTAATATTTTTAGCACATTATATTAAACAATTAAAACACTGCAACAATTTAAATCGTTCATTTGATGACTTAAAATGTATTTTTTTGAAATTATCGATTATAATAACAAATGACATTTTATTATAATTTGAATTGATATGATTTTTAAAATGTATAATATAAAGTAAACATGAAATCAATATAGTTTCTAATGCATATTGTTTCCCAAGATCATTTTTAAAAAATATTAGATTCAAAAGATTAAAATGATTTGATTAAAATTTCAAAGACTTATTAGATTAAAAAATATTTAACTTTCAGAAAATGGATTTCAAGGAAAAGATGGAAATTAAAAAGCTACAATTTAATTAGAATTTTAAAATACGAAGAAGATGAAGGAAAGTAAATATTTTTCCTGGACAAGAAAAGTTAAACTTTTATATTTAATAAGAGGATTTGATGGAGCCGATATATTATTACAAACAATTCATTCGAACTTTTTATAATCCATATAGCCTTATAAGTCTTAGCATTTACTAAAATGTCAGAGTTTGTTTAAGTCACATGTAACCGAAAACTTCTTGAATGAAAATTATTTTAAATATTATAAAAAATATTTATTAATTAAAGAAACATTTATTTCATAATTATTAAAATTTAATTTTATAAACAAACATAAGCTGGTAAAAAAACTTTGATTTTTTACCAATTAATAAATTTTGAATTTTGAGACAAAAAAATTTTGATTCAATACATTTTTTCAAGAAATCAGCATTCAGCAAATTAATAGCTACTTTTATGGTGGAGTATTAGTTGCAACTATTTTAAATTATATGAATATTATATATAAAATTTCAAGGTACAAACACTTACCTATAACGTAGTCATATTCATCTTTGAAATGTTTTGATTCCTTTGGTGCATTTCGCTGTGTTGCTAACGTAAGAAGAAGCAAGGGCAAAAGCGGAGAATTAGCAAAGGGAGTTGGATATGTCCTCTCATACGCTATGTCAAACAAAGCCATGATTGAACGAAAAACAATGTATTACTCTGACACTGAAATATATATATACGAAGTAACGCTTCGCTTAGCTACGTAATAACTGGAACGACATTTGCCCTTCCCCCCCGTGGACAAAATATTACAGAATTCAGGAAACACTTTTTTATTACAGTAAGATGATAACTTCCATTTATGATAATTGCTTGAGCACTTACTAAACCATGCGATTCGGAAGGGAACATAATCCGACAGCATTTTCCTACTTTAAAATGATTATCTACAAAGTGAAATGAGAAATCAACATATTATTCTGGCAACGTCTGAATGAAGGTAAAACGAATTCCTCCTAAACCTAAGAATATTTTGTGACAGTTAATGAGTAATTTTATGCTTGAATAATGAAAAAAAAAATAAAGAAATAAAGAAAGAATAAAAAAAAAAAGAATAAGAAAAAGAAAAAAAAAAAGAATAAGAATTGGAATAAAAAACGATTTTTTTTCCGTATTCACATTTTTTGTGTTCGTTATTTAAAATCGTTTGGTTTCACTTTTCAGTGTTAGTTTAAATTTTCTAGTTGGCTATCACATGCTTGGTTGAATTTAAATTTTGAAACATTGTTGAAAAATTCAGTTTTTAATTCTTTTTTATTGAATTTTTTCCATATTATTTCCTTCTGCATTCTATTAATTTTAATTGGATTAATATCATATTTCCTTTATAATCAAAGTGGTTTGTTTTGATGATAATCATAGAAAGAAATTTCATCTCGTTCTAAATAATTTATTCAGGGAAAGATGTATTTTCGAAAATTCTTCAGAAAATACCAACCTATTTGTCCCATTAAAACTAACCGCTCAAAGTTTGGAATAAAATCAACTGACGCAATTAAGTGAATTAAGCAAAATTTTTGGAACATTGACAAAATTTCATTCAAAGATGAAACGAAAAAGAATTTTTTTTGTTATACTGAAGTAATTGGAGGAACGTATTGGTATGCAATATGCTTTTGCAATTTTATTTACCAATTTATATTTTCTTAGTGTGCCTTAAAAAATTATGCATTTAAATTCAGTTTCTGCTGTCAATATCTTTATGGTTATGTCTAATTAGATATAAATACAAGAAATGCTATTATTTTATTAAAAAATTTTAAATTGTCACTTGTGATGAAATTTTATATGGATATTTTATTTTAGATACCTATTTAATGTCTTTATTTATAGAAATAATATAAATTTTTGCATTAATGATTATTATATGAATATTAATTTTCATAGGAAATTAAATGATTCGATTTCATACATTTTATTTGTAATGCACTAAGAAATATGTAAAAAAGTCTGAAATGGTAACAAAAACACAAAACAAAATTACTTTTAAAGCAGTTAGTTAATAAAATAAAATAAATGAAATAATATAAAATAAATGAAAAATAAGTGACCAATCTAGCAAAGATAATTTTAACCCAGTAAGTTGGAGTATGAGATTTTTATTTTCTCTAATCTGTTTAATTTGCATATGGACACTTGGGACTATATTTTCTAATGAAAAATATTGTTTAATGAAATTTCACAAAGGAAGTATATAAAATATATATAAAATTTTGTAGTTATCTACAGAAAATTTATTATGCTTTAATTTATTATTGTTATAAGAGGCTTTTTTTCACTAGTGTATTTTAAAAAATGATTTTATAAAATTTTATCCGTTATTCTAAATTAAAGCAAACGTTAATTTAGATGTTACAGATGAGGGTTGAAAATTTATGAATAATAAACGTTAAATTTTAAACTACACTTAAAGTTACTTTATATTATACTAACATATATGACTATCGAACTACAATTGCAATGGGATAATATATTTTATATTTTCGTAAATTTAATTAAGAAAAATATCACTGTAAGTATGTTCAGTATATATTGACAATAAACTCGAAATTTCATTATTCGAGATGATAGGAAGAAAACTATAATGCTTTAATAATAAGTACTAAAATATTTCGCCAGAGAGTCAAAATAACTTTCTTAGAGTATTACAAATAAAAGATATGAAATCAAGACATTTGGTTTTCCATGTAAATTAATTATTAATATTCATACAATAATCCTATATTAATCAATGATACAAAGATATTTAATATTTCTATAAATAAAGACATTAAATGTATATTTAAAATAAAATATGCACATAAAATTTCATCGCAAATGACATAAAAATAGCATTTTTTTTTGTATTTTTGTCTAATTAGCCACAACCATAAAAAATTGACGGCAGAAGAACTAACTATTTAATGGCATACTAAGAAAATTTAAATTGATAAATAAAAAACTTAAATTGTAAAAATAATTTTTTAACCTGTAAAATAGCGAAAAATTTGAAGCATACAAAAAAAAAAAAAAAAAAAAAAAAAAAAAAAAAAATACAAACATAACTTTAAAAAACTTATCATTTTAACCAAGAAATTTTCGAAAAAAAAAAAATGAAAAAATAAATAAAAAATGAGTAGAAAATAATCTGCCGGGTCTATATAAGGTTAACTCATAAAATTTAGAATTTAATGAAAGAACAAAACGCATAATAGCTATCTTAAATTAAAAAATAAAAATGATTTTCTTTTCTTGAAAAATCTGTATTTCACTTTGAAATAAAATTATCTTTGCTTTCACCAGACGTTATTCTAGAACGATTTTGCATTATTTAATTATTTATTTATAAAATTATTAGCTCGTGAAATTTGAAAAAATATTATGTATAAAAATGCTTGTTGAGAAATTTAAATATTTAAATAAATTAATAAGAATAGCTCGTGAAAGAGTTTTAAAAAATTAACCAACAAGAAACTTTGAAAAGTGGTTAAGGGCAAAAAAATGACAATTATTGAAAGGAAAAAATACGCTCTCCGCCCATACTTTTTGAGTAAAAACAATTCTAAATAAGAATATAAATAACTGAAATTCTTTCACGAATTTCAATTTTTCTAATGTGAACATACTTTGTTGGATGAATATACATTGGTATAATGTTCAATAACCCAAAAAATTTACGAAGCAATTGGTCAGAATACAAAAACTGGGGTTTTACACTTTAGGGTTCTGCCTGCTTAGTTGGCAATTTTTTTTCCTTGCAGTTTCGCCTAAACAAGCAAAATAGCCGCTGCTGTTACAAAATATTGCGGTTTGTGCGATTCCATTTGTAGCGGAAAAAATTGGTGAAATCGGAATCCAAAGTACAGATAACTTTTAAATTCAACAGTGACAGGAATATAACAAATTTTAATAATTGGAAAATTTCATGAAGAATCAATTGTTCAATTACTACAAGAAGCACGACCGAATTCAGACAGAGAAGACTATTAGATTATGGCTAAATTAACTTTTATAAACATGAACTAATCCTTAGACGCTATTACAGAAATATAATCTGTTTATATTTTGAAAGCCAAGCAATTCAAAATGAAACAGAGTACGTGACTTGATATGGTTCTATCGTTATATTTAACAACCAACTTTTAAAACTCACATAAATAAATCAGTGTTTATTTTAAATAAAAGTTTCTGAAATGAAAGTTTTTCGTGATGCGAGAAGAAGTTTTAAATAATAATTTATACTTACTTATTTTTATTTTTATTTTGTCACTTCACTTTTTTGGAGACGCCAGGGATCTCTAACCAGACAACATCATGTACACATATGATAATATCGTTCACTGAAATATTTGTACTTACACTGTACTCGATATTATAAATTTTATATATTAGAATTAAATGTGAATTTTATATTATTTATTTTATTTAAGATATTGGTTTTTATAATATTTTGTATTTGTAATTATTTAAAAATTTCACGTTATTTGATTGCTTATTGACAGATTAATATTTTTTGTAAATATTCTTATTTTTACGAAAAAAATCGTCTGCTTTTATGGAAATTCTTTATGTTTTTACTATTATTTAGGTGGCAATATAAAATTTAATTATTTCGAATTTTTTTAAAAATATATTATATACTTCTTTATTATGTTGTTAAAATATAATTAGTTTTTAATTATGTTTCATATTTACAGTTGCTTTATTTGATAGCAAATCGTTTTCTATAATATTTTCAAACTTTTAATTCCAAATGAACTTACGATCAGCAGTTATTTTGAATCAAATGGTGTGAATTTGTTGGTAAGTATTCATTAAGCTTAATGTTATATTATATTAAGTAAGATAATTATTCATATTATATTCTTAATACACAAAACTTTGTAACATACAAATTTCAGAATGCAAATTTTCAGCTATAAGAGGAGAGTAGTTTACTTTTTCTGATTTTCAGCTGTTGTTTAGAAACTAAATTAATTCGATTTTATTTATTCAGCTGCTATTGAACATACAGTGGCTCCTGAAAGTGTTCGTTTGCTTTAAAAACCTAAAAAGAACGATCTGTAGTCTGAAAATGAAATTCGAGTATTTTTTTATATTATCTTCATGTGATTCTGAATAAAATTGAATAATTAAATTTTTTTAAATGTAGACTCATTTTCTTTTTTAAAAACTAATAATGTATGGAGGCGGAAAATTAAAACGCCACAAAATTGATCGTAGATAGGAACATTTTCGAATAAATTAATAAAAAAAATTATGATGTGCAGCATTTTTGTATTTTTGTATTTTGATGAAATTTAAAAAAAAATGTTTGACTTCAATTTTTACTTAATAGCTTTCTAATATTCTATTTATTATCAAAAAAAGGGATCGTAGTTGTAAGGAAATAACTAATAGCCTTCTAAAAATGTATTATTTTTTATCATAGTAGCGAAAAATCATTTCGAAATACCGTTAAGTTAGTAAATTTATCTCATTTTACGATAAGTGATAAAATGCTATAAAGAAAATCGGATCGAAAACAATGTAAGAAATAGTCGACCGGCAATGTTAACTCAATGTGATCTTGAATTAATTATTAGAAAATTTGTAAGAAACTCATGTTTGAGTGCCGTAAAAATGTACAAAACTACTGAAACATTTTCTTCTTTAATTTCACCTAAATCTGTTCGATGTGTGCTCATATCAACTGGATTACATGGGCTTGCTGTTCGATAAAAAATTTTCGTAAGGGCGAAAAATATAAATCTTAGGTTTTTCTTTCGTAAAATCAATGTTAAATAAGCTCAACAAGTATTGGAATTATACCGTATTAGTTTCAGATGAAAGGAAATTT
Organism: Caerostris darwini; assembly: GCA_021605075.1. Taxonomy (NCBI): domain Eukaryota; kingdom Metazoa; phylum Arthropoda; class Arachnida; order Araneae; family Araneidae; genus Caerostris; species Caerostris darwini. Next base: position 414,370 of record BPLQ01015574.1, read on the forward strand.
AACATTTTTGGTTCCAGTGGATGCATAATTCAATGTAGAAGAAAAAAAGATGGAGAACTTTTTTTTCTTTCTAATGCAGCTGGCAAACACAGACAGCTTGGTCTTAGATGCCTTAAGGCAATTGCTGCACAGACGTACTCACTTTATATTACCCAGGGGGGCGCGTGTAACTTGAAGATAAGCCACGGACGCGGAGTAACAAAGATGGAGAACTTAATCTCAAGAGTTTAAACTATAAAGCATATAGTGGTTGTTTTCCAATGCAGCTGGCAAACACTTAGACAACTTGGTCTTGGATGCCTTAAGGCAAGCGCTGCACAGACGTTACTCACTTTGCATTACCCAAGGGGCGCGTGTAACTTGAAGATACGGACGCGGAGTAACCATGCCCCCGCAACGCTCTACGATCCTATTAGGACCGGGACCTACGGTTTAAAGTGGATTCCGAACCACTACAAACATCCATGACAAAGCCGGGATTCGAACCCGATACCTGTGCTACCGAGCGCCAGCGCTCTAGCCACTCGGCCATTCAGGCCCCTCCACTATGAAGCATGACAGTAAATTTTCTTCGTGTAGGGGTGCATGTCGCCATCAAGACTAAGTAATTTAGTATATAGTGATGACATAATGAATCTGATTTTTATTTAAATATTTTGAAAACAATTTAAGGTAAAATTGCAGAATAGGGCTGTTGAGATTTGGCGTCAAAAAATCTTTTCACCAAAGTGCGATAAGTAATAAGTTGCGATTGTAAGTGAAGGGAATTAAAAATCGTATAAGAAATCTTATTCCAAAAAAGTCGCCAAATTCCAACGGCTCCTATTTTGCGATTTGACCCAATTTAAAATTATCAGTCCAAAATTTGGGTTTGGAAATAACTTTTTTTGGTACTTACGTATTAACGCCATCGCAGCTACAGATTTGGCGGTTTTTAAGTGCCGCCAATCTACACTTAAATTTTTGTGACAAATCATAAAATATATAAAACACTTTATTTAAAATCAAAACACTTTAAAAATTCAAAACACTTTATTTAAAAACAAGGTACTTAATCGGATCGTAGAAAATGGGCCGATATAGAGTTTAAAATAAATTCAAAAAGTCTCTATTTTGGCGCAATGGCAGCTCTTTATTGCATTAGCGCAACTTCTGCTGTGGTGGACGTTAATACGTAAGTACCATTTTTTTTTTAAATCAAGATAATATTCCAAAGTACACGGCTCTCAGCATTCGCTTTTAGTATCTCTACAATTGCCCATAAATTTTGAAAACACTATCTCAGTTACTGGTTTTAAGTCCAATAAAACACATTTGGAGAAAATTGGATATTAGAGAAGGAAGACACTACTTTAAAACTGAAACTAAACTAAAAACAATAATGGTAGTAAAATGAAGTAACATTGATATAAAAATTAGAAAAAGAATCAGTGAATTCTATATCTAGACATTTTAAAACTGAAACATACTACAGGATAAGTGAAGGAACTACACATAACTGAAACAAAGTACAGGAAATATTACTAACTATCGATTGACCGAAATATTTCCCTTTTTACTGATATGTAGAGTTTTTTTAAGTGTTCGAAGACTTTTGTGAGACAATAGTTTTGTTACTTTCTGATAATAGATTTTCCAAAAAAATTTTTTTTCTTGCGTTCTTAATATATTTACTGTATTTTCGTTACAAATATAGTATAGTTATTATGAAAAAAATCTCATTCTTAAATATTAACTTTTATTAATGGATAAAGTAATATTTCATTGAAATTCGAAGATGCTCGAATACTTTTAGGAGACATTGTATAATGTATTGGTATTTTTAAATAGATAATTGGACATACTATTTATATATTTTGGCTTTATAATAACACATTATTGAAACTTTTTGATATAAATGTTTACAAAAAAAGGTGATTTTACAGTACCATACAGGTTATGGACATGACATTTACAAAGTTCAATTTACCACGTCGTTAAAAAAATGAGACAGGTGAATATTAATTTTTTTTGTAACAGTAATGAGATTAATTGTTAATTTTGGCGTTGTAATGTAGTTATATTTAAAGAATTACGTTATTGCAGACATCGAAATAAAAAGTTAACTTTTTAAAAGGTTTAATATGTTAAAGAAGGGCCTGAATGGCTGAGTGGCTAGCGCTCTGGCGCTCGGTACCACAGGTTTCGGGTTCGAGTCCTGGCGGTGCCATGGATGTTTGTAGTGGTTCGGAATCCACTTTAAACCGTAGGTCCCGGTCATAATAGCATCGTAGAGCGTTGCGGGGGCATTGTTACTCCGCGTCTGTGGCTTATCTACAAGTTACACGCGCTCCCTGGGTAATGCAAAGTGAGTAACGTCTGTGCAGCACTTGCCTTAAGGCATCCAAAAACAAGCTGTCTAAGTGTTTGCCAGTTGAATTAGAACAAAAAAAAATATGTTAAAGAAAATATAGGAATCTTGGAAAATTCCACCCAAGCATGACTGAAATGCCGCCAAGTACACTGGATTGTCCTTGCAGTGACTGCACTTGCCCAAGATTTTCTCAGACTTCTTTATCTAAGCTAAGGACAGGCCACATAGGGAGTTTAACCTTCAACGGAAATGTGAAGATTTATGCCTATTGGCATTGCCCAGCCATGCCTTCTCCCTCTTTTATTATTGATTGTATTGGTACCTCTGTAGGGCAACTGTTGAATAAGGGAAAGATTGCTTTTGATTTATTATTGCGACATGGTTCTTTGGACCTGGTTTAGGGGCGTAAACCAGGGGAATAAGCAATACAAAGAAAAATATAAGAATTTTCATTAAGTAATAACAAAGCATTATAAGGAAAGGTTAATATATTTTCCCGTTATTGAAAACGTTAGGTTTTTTTATGAATAAATTATATTAGTTTACAATACGTTTTTAAACCTGAACTCGCGGCCCAGTGGTAATGTGTGCACCAAGTGTACAGGAACTGGCAGCGTCGTTACAGATACTGCTTTCAGAAAAGATGAGTCTTAATGGTAATTGTGATAATGTGTGTTAAGCGTCACGCATCGACAATTCTGCTACCTTACAAACAATCCACTTATGGGTGGGTTCCTCATATGCGGGATGGTTATCCCTATAAAGTCCTCCTGGAAAACAATGTTCTGCTATTGTCACCCACTGTTCGTGGTAGAACAGCAGAACATGAGGCTCACTTATATTAAAAAATATTTGTTTAAAAACCTTCATCTGTGGTTGATATTAAAGTATCTATAAGAATTTTGGGACTGAAGTCCACACGATAAATCGTTAAAAAATGTTGAAATCCATCTTCAAAAGGCTGGTGGTGTAAACAATTGTCAATTACAGTGCTTCACTCAGTGTCGCTTATTTGGAATTCTTAATGCCAAGAAAAAAAGTAGAAATAATAAAAGATTTCAGCATCGTTTTTCATTAATACAGTATGGTTTATTAGATATAATATTTTTAAATTTTTGGTAAAATTAAAAAAAAAAAAAAAAAAAAAGAATATTTTTAAGTCTAAATAAACTTTACAAAAGTTTTCTCATAGGATTTAGATTCAGAATACTTAAATTTTTACATTCAATTTTGATCGCAATCGAGAAATACAGAACACGGCTTATCATATTAAATAAAATTGTGTAAGAATTTTTGATTTTTTAAAAATTATCTTAAAATATTTAAATTTCTTAATGTTTTTATTTATATATTTAGAATATCTCCACAAATAGATCAGGAATGTATGTATCGTTTAAAATTCGCAAAAGGGGAAAAATTTGTAAAAAAAAAAAAAAAAAAAAAAAAATGCTACTAAAAATTAACCAGCTAGTTTCTTTCTTTTTTATCATAAGCTGTTATAAAATATATCGGGGATATCGTATCGGAGAAAACACGGGGAAATTCCCACGAGGTAGTCCGACTAACGAGGCAAGATGCTGAACATAACAAACGTCATCGAGCCTCCTCGTTTTTTGAAACAGTTTCTACAACAAAAGCCCCAGCGGATTGAATCTCCGCCCTAGTGGCCACGTTGCCACTCAGGCACGAGTCGGACATTTCTTATATATACAAAGTAGATGTAAGGTATCCTTAAAACTCGTGGAAATTCATTGAAATATTAAAACTCTTTCTCAAAAAATTGAAAATTTTTATGGACTTTAATTGTTTTTTTCTCGAAACTTTTGTGAATAATATTGATTCTTTCATCACGTATTATTGTATTTTAAATAATAAAAACAAAATGCTAAAATAAAACTATGTGCAAAGAGAAGTTGTTTCAAAGCAATAAAAGTTTCAAAACTTTGTATAATAACTTGATTATAAAATAATTTGCATGCATTGCACGTCAGTCATGAGAAGGCTACATAAAGCCTTGGTTACGAAGGCTACATTACACATTAAGTACTGCATAACCTATCACTACGAGTTAGCCATAATAATAAGGCAGAATTTTCGATTATAAATTTTTATTATATATATATATATATTCTATTATAAATTTTTATACAAATTTTCTATTATAAATGGTATCTTAATTACATTGGTGATAGAGGAAATAATAAGCTTATGTTGTTTATTTTTTCCCGTCATAACTTAATCACACTTAAATGGAACCTTGGAATTTATAATCAAACTGTGCAAGATAGCATTTATTCAAGAAAGTCGCCAAAGAGGCGAAAAATTAAGGTCCGCCTTTACCTTTTAAACACAATTTTTCACAAAAATTTCAAACTTTCTTTTACATTCTAATTAATATTGCATTTCAAGCTTTCTTTTTTCTTCTCTATAATAAGAATAATTCGATTTACAAATTTATTTGATTAACAATGATAGAAAAGACAAAAAATGGTAAGGAAATGGATCAAAAACCATGCCTAAAAATTTTATTTTTAAGTGGATCATAATCAAGTAATACGATAAGTCAAAAATCTACTTGAGATTCTAGCTCATATACTCCAATTCAGTTTTTACACGAACTTCTTTTACACAATTTTGATCTAACACGAATGAGAAAAAAAAATTTTGAATTCTCTTTTTACACGATATATTTTGATTTAACAGGATCGACCCAAATTCAAACCAGAAAAATTTGCTCTTCTTTTATTTTCATAACTGCTATGTCGGAGACAAGGAATGTAATGCCATTTCCATGTGTGGAAATTCCTCGAATTTTATAACCCCAATCTGAATTGGAGTTCTCTTTGAATTTGGCGTTCAAAGTGAGAAGTACTTTTTTTGATGTTTATAAGTCTTTGTTTTATTAGTTATAACTGAAATACTTTTTGGTAGCCTTTACAATATGTCACTTTATAACAAAAGCGAAATGGAAAGAGATCTCTTTTGATATTAAAATTCAAATTTTAGATCGCCTTATTGTAACTGGACAAATTGCAACTTCTGTAGATAAGCATTTTGGTTCACATGGAGCTACCGTACGAACTATAAAAAATGAAGTTGTTATTAGAAAGTCAGCATGTTCTAAAACAAAGTTAAGTGCTAAATCATTATCATACACAAAAGATATTGTCAAATAGAAAAAGCTCTGGTAATGAGGATAGAAGATACCAAAAATGAGTACCAGTAGACGGCCATCAAGCAAACAGTGTTAAGAATGTATAGACAAATTAAAGCAATGAAACCAAGCACTTCATTTGATTTCATTTCAATTTTCTGTAAGTACAGGTTGGATGGCAGGTTTTCTCAAAAGACATGCTTATAATAATATAAAAATTAAAGATGAAACTACATCTGCAGATGATTCGGCTACTAAAGAATTTCCCAGATTAAGATTTAAAGATTAACCCAGATTTCAGCAAATCATTTAAAAATTACTTCCTACAAATATTGATAGAGATGCGAGATCATTCTCGAGTTTACAATAATAAAAATAATAATTTCGTTTAATTATGTCAAGGTTGGTGGGTAAAATTGTCAATGATAGATATAAAGATTATGTATGTAAAACTACGACTGATGATGATAATTCAGTTTTAAAGAAATGTCATGAGTTGCCTGTTACTAACTTGATGCGTCCTATGCACCAGTTAATTGTACCCTGAGTACAATAATGCATATATGATGAATAATTTCACTTAATATTATGAGTAAAGATTATTTAATATTATTCGCTTATCATTTTTTATGTAAATCAGTGAATGAGTTTAGTGTTCTAATGCATGCCGCAACCAATTCATCAGTATTTGATGATGAGAAACATTGTCTTCCAACAAAACTTTCTGACTGCACAAAACTGCACAAAATTTAGATGCCGTATGATAGAAAACTCAGAAATCTCCTACTTGTCAGGGTGACGGTTAGACTATTTACACACTCGTAACGTAACAGTCACCATCGAGTCTTCTCATGTCTGAAAGCAGTGACTGCAAACTTATATTCAATGATCTTGAACGAACGGTCTTGTCGCAAAAAGCCCTTTTCAACTATTTCATGGTTATATGTTGAAAAATTAACTTGTTGCTTGAATTTTGCACGCTAGTGTATATAATATATTAGAATCGTGCCAGTCAATATAAATGATGATTCGGAAAATGCCCTGTATAGCTATTGCTTGACGAGAGTTTTCCGAATTTTCTCTCTGGCTCTTGAAAACCCTCCCGAAACTACGAAATCCCTCCCTATTATCATCCTTTATTAGATTTTATGTTGCATACATTAGTGGAACATGAAGTCTACCGATGTATTAAAAACATTCTGAAAATCATATAGTAGCTTCAATTGACAAATTAGAGTTTACCCAAGTTAAACAATTAATACTCCCTCTGTCCCATAATAATAGTAGCAAGGGAATATTTAAACGAGAATTACTGGCGAAATTTGCTTTGACTTTCGTAATAGCCCAAAATTGCGAAGCCTTCAATGCATATCAATATTTCATCTCATCTGTCAATTGTTTTGACACATCTTTCAATTTTTTGGTTAACCTAATTTTACGAATCATAATCTTTTTTCAGTTACCATCCGTTGAACGAAACCAGTTGTCTTATTTCAGTTGATTATTAATCTATTTTAAAAGTAAGATTAAAAAAAGAAAGTTTTCTAGCAATAACCGAGTCGTGATTATCCAGTTCTAAAAAGTTGAAGAAAGGTGCAATTACGTTAGCTGCAAAACAATTTAAGTTCAACAGAATGATATAACTATCAAGAATTTGGCTTTTCAAAATAATTGTAGTAAATATTATGCTTATGTTGATTCTTTGAAAAAACAAAACTGTGGATGTAAATTCTAAACTTTCGGACAAAAACTTAGATATATTCCTCTTAGCAGTAAAGGCGCCATAAGAACAGCAGTTCAAGCCATTAAAATTCCCAAATCCACATTATTCCGAATTTTGAAAAGAGGAAAATCCATAAAAGAGTTTCAAGCACCATCAAACCGTGTCTTACAGAAAAGATTAAGACAGATGACATAGAATTTTGCCTGTCAAAAGTATTTCCTGAAGGAAAGTTTATGGACTTGAATTACATTTACATTGTTGAAAGCTATCTGAACACTCAAAATAAAAATTAGGAGTAATATTTTTAATTTATTATTTAATTTACTCTAGTTTTTTTTATAATAAATGTTGCGTTCTATATTTATTTTCTTTTGCTACTGTTATTATTAGAGGACAAATTAAATTCATCAACTGCTACTATTATAATATTGGTACAAAGGGAGTACAATTTATACAGCTTTATACAACTAATAATTACACTAAACAATTTTAAAAAGTTTAATTTAATCCTGTTTTTTCAGTTCCTTCTATTAGCTCACACTCTCCCTATATATAACTTGTTCAAATTTTCAATCGTTCCTAAAATACTTTTTATTCATGCACTCAAGTTCAAATAAATTTTTTTTTAAAACTTTTAGTGGATGACACTTGATGTTAATACAGTTTTTTCAAATAATATTTCAGTAATTAAATTTAATGAATTAATTTTAGTTTTTTTAGATTTAAGTTGTATATATCTACCAATAGATGGCGCCAGATAAACTTAAAAAAATGAATGAAAATTATTTATAACGGACTTTCTGCAATAGAATGAGAAAAAAATAGGATAATTTTTTTTTAATATTACTTGTTAATAATAAATGTTGCTTTCTATATTTATTTTATTTTGCTACTATAATTATGGGGCAAATTAGATTTATCAACTACTACTACTACAAAGAGAGTACAATTTATACAGTTTATACAGTTTTATACAATTAATAATAACACTAAAAAATTTTAAAGTGTTTAATTATATTGGTTTGTCGACGACGATGCTTTATTGCTAAGAAATAATTGTATAGGAACATCACCGTTTTTGTTCCACTTCCATGGATACGGTGTTTGGTTCCGCATAGCTTACTCTTGAATTTTTCTGCCTGGATGGTTATTATCAAAACAAATGTTTATCTTTCACTTACATAGGTTCAGGGTACAGTATTCCGTTGCTTCCTATTTTTGTCTCATTGTTAGAATAATACAGGCTAAGAAGCATTTTGTTTTGATGCATTTCACGAAATGTTTTATAGGTGAAATCTTTTTTATGGCATTGGAATGAATAATTGAATTACGTGAAGTGTGACAAAAGTTCAGTTGTGTGATAAGCCGCAAATTACGGCTATGCATTTCTTAGCGGAAGCAACTTCCGTTTCAGTTTTGAGGAAGTTTGTTTTGTATTTAAAATGTGAAGGACAGAATTTGCTAATTATGTTGTATCTTGGCTGGAAAAAACACGGAAATAATAATATAAGAGAAACATTTTCAGAGCCGATATAATTTAAGGCAGTACAAATTACTCTTAATTCCAAAAAACGTAAGGCTGTTTATCTTTAATTGCATCACAGAAAGAGCATTTATTTAATTTCTTGCTATGTAGATAAACCAATATGTTTTCTAGTCTCTCATTCTTCTTCTACGAATCAAAGATTTTAAAGCTGCAAGCATGTATTTAACATCTTTGTAATGTATACAAATTGGTGTTGGTGGATCTCGAACAATATAAAAGCAAATCCCATGAATAAAAAAGTATTTAACATGCATTATGAATAATCTACTCATGGATGTAGAGAAAGGGAAAGCTTCTGTAGGTAGAAGTGTGACTTGGCTCCTTGTCGCTGAAGAAGGAGGGCAGTGCCTTCCAGGAGGACTTCCAAGGAAACTACCCGGCATTAAAAATGTTGCTTCAATGAAAGGTGAATATTTGTGCTTCAACATATTACTTCCATCTACCCATTCCCATGGGGCCTGATGGCCGAGTGACTAGTGGTGGCACAGGTTTCCCGGTTGGTTGGTTGTACCGCAGGTTGCCACAGAGTCCCGACGGGGCCATGGATGTTTGTTGTGGTTCGGAATCCACTTTAAACAGTAGGTCCTGGTCTAATATGGTTGTAGAGTGTCGGGCGTAGGGGTGACAAGCCAAAACTGTCTGCCTGCTGGCAGATTTCGAGACAGAAGGTGTTTCCTTTTACGGGGTAGGGTTGTCAGCACTACTCCCTACAGTCATATTATATTGGGATCTACGGTTTAAAGGGGATTCCGAACCATTACAAACATCCATGGCACCGCCGCCTCTCGAACACAAAACCTGCCAATGGCACTGAACGCTAGTCACTCGGTTATCAGACCTGTGCACTTTTATTCCATCCTTCATATTTAATGGAGGTTATACTTTTTAACTTGCTATGATGAGCCTGTGGGGCCTGATCGGCCTAGTGTCTAGCGCTCTGGTGCTCGGTGCCACAGGTTTCAGGTTCGAGTTCAGACGGCACCATGGATGTTTGTAGAGGTTCGGAATCCACTTTAAGCCGTTGGTCCCTGTCTCATATGACTGTAGAATGCCATACAGCCCAATCAGATTTCTTACCCAAACTGTAAAGGGGCAACTCTGCTATAGGCACAGTGATGTGGTGTAGTGTAGTAGTATGATGATCCTGTTGCAACAACAAGAACGGACCCACATTTTGCAATGCACCCTCTTGCACTATGGGTGTTCTCGTTGATCGCAGCCACTCTGTATTGTACAACGGTACCTTGTCCAGCAAAAAATATTTTTAACTTCATGTAAACACATTTATTGATTTGATATGCGGCTCATTGGAAAATTTGTGCACAGTTGCTCATCCATTTCCGTTAGCCAGGAACATACACTAAATGAATATCAGTATGCTCGGCATTGGAGGAAAACATGCGTGCCGCACATTTTCTTTGGTTATAATGACGAACCATGCTGGAATCATTTCTGCCCATGCTTTCTTCTGTATTTTTTATTCCTATGGATGTTCTCTATCTCCTCTCTATGTTAGTACGCGGAGTTTTTAAGTGTCCTGTATATTTGATCAATATTAATTACTTGATATGTCTGTCAATATTCATAAAACCCAGTTGCTTTTCCCCAAATCTTCACTCATTTGGGAAGAAGCAGTTGCAAAAATAAATAATATAATAGAAATTACTAAGAAATGGTTTTAAATATCTTGGCTTGTTTTTATGTTTTAGAGACATGAAAATGGTGGTACTACGTAAAGTATTTTACTAAATTAGGGCAAATGAAATTCAGTGATATTTTGCGCGTAGATTTGAAAATTCGATATTTTCGTTTTCATTTTGTCTTGATCTCTCCTTGGTGATCATATTGAATTCTTACTGACAACACTTTTTAATTAGTGGTTTTTACAAGTTATAATTAATTTTCTTGGCATTTTTTCCTAAAGACTCATAAGATGTTTTTTTTTATATCTTAGGAGGCATTTTAAAGAGAGAAAATTGAATGAATTTTTTTAAATTAATGATTAGAATTATTATACTTTTGCAATTTCAAAAAACGATAATTTAGAAAAAAACAAGCAGTTATTGTTTTATTGTTTGATACATTTGTTTTATAGAAAAATATAATTAATTTTTTTTCTTGAGCGATGCCTTTGTTTTATTCTAAACGAATTAGACAAATAACACAAAACATACTGAAATGATGACAAACATATTTTATTATCATTAATCTTTAAAAAATCAGCGAGAATTAAAAATAATTTCCATTGGATTGTGATTTTTGTCAATTATATTTGACAGAGGAAAATTCTCAAATTAAAATTTGTTCAACTATAAAATTTTACTTAGAACATAACGTAAATAACACTTTTTTATGAATTTTTTCATTTATTTTATTTGGTATAAATGAAATTTATAAAACTTTAATCAATATAAATTTAATTCTTATGATATACTGAATGTTTGGAATTTTATTCAATATATATTTTATTGTTTAAACTAATTAAAATCATAAAATTTTAATCCGGTATATATTCATCCAACTTTATTCAACAACACTTTAAAGGAATGTAAAAATAAAATAACTTAAAAAAATTTTAATTTTTTTAAACAACATATAATTATTTAAATAATCTTTTTTTTTTTCGCAAAAATTATTTTTAAACTTATTTTTAATTTTTATATTTATGTTTATCATCAAGAAATATAGAAACACAATCAAATTATTTCAAACGTATCCCATCTTATGAAATTAAATTTATTCCATGCTGATAGATCCCAGATTACTCCCAACCATTTCCCATTCTTCGTAGTTCTTGTAGATAATTTGATTCTGTTCAATTTATAAACATCTTTTAATTATTTCAAAAGTCAAAATGTAGATATTTTAAAAACAATGCTTTGTGATCTGATTACATTGTTACGCGTACACATAGTAATCATAATAATAATCATAAGCATATTCTGTATCGTAGTCAGAAGCAGGTTGAGCTTCAGATGGACAATTTATTGTTTCTTTGATGATATCTGATGCCTTTTCTGCTACCATGATGGTTGGAATGTTGGTGTTTCCAGATGGCACAATTGGCATGATAGAAGCATCCACAACTCTGAGACCCTGAATGCCTTTCACTCTGAAATTTTAAAAATAATTTTTAAGGGTGTTTAAAAAAATGCTTTTTTCGAATTCTTTTTTTTTTTTTTTTTTTTACTTTCAATGGCAGATTATGAACAGTTACAGCAAAAAAAAAAAAAAAAAAAAAAACCCAGAAATAAAAAAACATGCTGAAACAGAGTTCATTAAATCTAACAAAATGCCAAGTTGTAGATCTTTTAGCCACTGAAAAGTTTTACCAGGTGCACCACGGGGAGGTAGATCTACTGCGCACCTTTTTTCGAATTCTAGGTCTTTTGACTTAAGTTATTTTTCATTAGAATGGTTGGTCCTGCGCATTCACATTTTGGCATTATGTAGAATTTGAGACAAAAAATCTCCAGATATAGTATCTGAAGTTTTGTACCCTTCACCTTATAACATTTTTTCCTCACGGAAGAGTTTTGGCATTTCATTCCCATGAGAGAGGACTGTATGCTATTTGATAAGTATATATTAATGCCATCTCTCAAATTTGATAGCAAACAAGTATTGTGGTAGTTATATTACATGACATTAGTGTTTTGTACTAATGACAACCTGTCACTCAAAATCGGATAGTAGATATTCGATATCATGTGTAATGAATTTAAACTATACCATGAGTTGTTCCGTCGTCATTGGTGATAGACCCCGAGTTGAGAATTGTCTACTCCAATGAGAAGTGAGGGACTATGCAGTCGGAATAAAATGAAATAATACAGAATATTGTAAATAATTTTGGTAGTGTTTTATAATGATTAAGTCTTTGTTATTAAAAGTATGATTATCACTTTTTTGGGAAAAAAAAGGATATGCAAGCTTTTGAATTAAATTAATTCATAAATAATTAACATATATGATACATAATTAGTTATTAAATTATTTCATAAATAATTAATACATAAAATACAAAATTAATAAATAAATAAATAAATTAATAATTAATACATAAATTAATAAAATATTCACAAATTATTAATCATAATTAATTAATATATAATTTGTTAATAAATTAATCCATAAATAAATAAATTATTCACAAATTATTAATTCATACTTAATTGATAAATAAATTAATAAATAATTTATACATAATTAATTCATAAATAATTAATACACAATTAATAAATTAATTCATAAACAGTTAATACACAATTAGTTAATAAATTAATCAAAAATAATTAATAAAATATTTACAAAATTATTAATTCATAATTAATTAATACATATAATTCATAATTAATTAATACATATAATTCATAATTAATTAATACGTATCATTCATAATTAATTAATAAATTTAACTTCAGAAACAAGCAATTCTTTTCACCCAATGGCTTCCCCATGAGAAAAGATTTTTTTCTTTTCAGTTTCTTCTATTAGCTCACACTCTCCCTATATATATCTTGTTCAAATTTTCAATCGTTCATAAAATACTTTTTATTCATCCGCTCAAGTTCGAATACATATTTTTTAACTTGTAGTGGATGACATTTGATGTTAATACAGTATTTTCAAATATTAATTGATTCTTTAAATTTAATTAATTACTTTTTATTTTTTTTTAGATTTAAGTTGCATATATCTACCAATAGATGGAGCCAGGTAAACTTAAAAAAAATGAATGAAAATTATTTATAAAGGACTTCCTACAATAGAATGAAAAAAAAAGTAGGAATTGACTTTAAAATTTTTTTTTTTTTTATATTACTTGTTTATCACTTAAAAAATAATCATAAAATAATAAAAATAAATTAATAAAAAATAATTAATTTTTTTCGAAATTCGGCACGAAATTCAACCAAATTTTGTAATAACCAATTTTGTACATAAAATTTGGTTGAATTTCGTGCCGAATTTCGAAAAAAATATGATTATAATATGATTAAATCGAAAAGATTCCTGCTGGGTAATGATTAATGAATATTGTTACCTCAGCTGAGGATCCACAACTGTGGTGGGATCTTTTGGATCTCCCATCTTGGCGGTTCCCACTTGGTGGCTGAGTGTCGCAACGAAGGATTTGGCGAAACAAGTGAAAAATTTATCCGGATCGGCCTTAAATATTGAGCATATGGGAACCATGGTCTCAAAAGGTTTAACACCAGCTTTTTTCAATGGTTCACTCGTCATTATTTTTTGACACATTTTCAAACCTAAATAAAACGTACAACACATTATTTACACAATACATATGACTGATTACTACTACTTACAACAAAATTGTTTGTACGAAAGTCTTATTAATCACTAGCGTCCAGTGTTAAGGTTTTCAAGTATACACAGACTTTTTATTTCGATATCCCTTTATTCATTTTAAAATATACTTCTCAAATAATATAGTACAAAACAAATTAGAATGATAAATATTCTCTATTGTTTGAGAATCAAATTGGGAAAGGGATTATTAGCGAAAAAATTAAATATTATTATTATAGATATAAAATTATTAAAACATTTTTGTTAATTTAAATAACAGTATAGATCATATTATTTTTTACTCACATTCGATTTGCATTATTTTCGTACCTTTACTCACTCGTTTTGCATTATTAATACGCTTTTATTAGTTTCACCTGTATATTTGTTTGTTTGTCTATAACTGACTCTTTTTGCCCGATTTTGCCCTACTTTAAGCGATCCGATTTAATTTAAACGTTGTAGACTTATCAAGGACCGAAGCCAATAAACTATTTTGATAAGTTTATTATCTCATCATGATTAGTATCGCCAGGATTAGTGATTTTATTTTAACTTATGAAGAGCAATTTAACCCATGTGGAATGAAAATATTCAGTAAAGACATTCACACCTGTTTGGGAGAGTGGCACAACGGATAACGCGCCTGACTGCAGATCAGGAGATTCCCTGTTCAAATCCTGGCTGGCTCGACATATTCGCATTTAGCCTTTGTTTTTTTTACTCTAATTGTCATAAGAACAATAGTTCCAGTTCACTGTTCTAAAAGCGTGGGGTGTTTTATATGACATTTTTAAACTAACTCTGCATTTCGGAATGAAACTAGTGAAAAATTATAACGATTGATATCGAGCACCCCATGCTTTTAGAACAGTGACATTCATTTTCTTGTCAGTCATTTTATTCTTATGTTAACAATTATTTTTTACTTTTTAGTTTGATTAGCTCTAAGAGTGTGTTTTTTAGTGTTTTTAAACTATAATTTATTTTTGTTTTCCTTTCTTTAAAAGTATTTTGGTTATTCATGCTCTTAATTACAAGATTATTTTGGTTATTCAATAAATTTATAACTAATGCGATTTAATGCATAATAATAAATAGCACCGAAGGAAAGTCTTTTTGCAGACGTTTTAATGAAATAAAATTTTTTCGTTCGAGAACTTGATTATCTATTAAGGGCAATTTTATATATTAGATTATTGATTTATTTTTTCAAAATCCAATCTACAACTGATATTTCCATAATAGTCAAAACTAGCATAATAAAAAGTTTATTATGTGATTTAATAAATAGTTTATAAATAGCACTGAAGTAAAGTTTTTTTGCAAAAATTTTAAGGAAATAAAATTTTTCTTCCAAGAACTTGATTATTTAATAAAGGCAACGATGTGTATTACGTCATTGACTTATTTTTCCGAAATTCAATCTACAACTGACATTACTACTGACTACTAACGATTTTGACTACAACACAATAGTCAAAATCGTAAAACTAGCATAATAAAAAAAAAAAATTATCCTGTCACTCTAAGATAAAAATGTTTTCGTTTTTAATTCTATTAAAATGATTATGGCAGAAAAAAAATATTTTTTTCTTCATTAAAAGTCCTAAAAAATAACATCGGAGAGAAGACAGCGCTGTTTTCGCATTAAATTTAATAACACATTAAACATTAACAAATTAACACATTAAATTTAATAACCGTTTAAAAAAGAGGTAAGATAAAACTCAAGTATTTTGGGTAAATTAGCTGTGAAGATTCCACTTTTCTAATCTTAAGCCTTGATAGTTCATTTGATTATAATTTGTTTTCTGTTACATAAAATTGAAAAATACTATGGCAGTAACTAACTTGGGTGTCAACATTTAATGACTCAGGCTATTTAATAGATTGGTGTTCAACCATAAATCTTTTCCCACCAAGCGAATAAAAGCTATCATTGCCCTTTTAATTTTGCTGCAGGTAATCATAAGCAACCAAAGTGAAAAGGCAAGCCGACAACTGCTTTCTTGGTAAATCAGAAATTGCTGTCTTGCTTTGTTGTAGAAGATACTATTAATTCTCCCCAATTCCTATTCCTCCACATCGGAGATGCTTGTCTTTAAAATTCGGTGATGATGATTGTTTTACAATTCTTAGGAACTGAACAAGGATGATATTGCTCACATTCCTTTTCCGTTTTAAAATAAATAATAGTTTAAAAAAACTAAAAAACACGCTTTTAGAGTGAATCAAACTAAAAAGTAAAAAATAATTGTTAACATTAGAATAAAATGACTGACGAGAAAATGAATGTCACTGTTCTAAAAGCGTGGGGTGCTGGATATCAATCGTTATAATTTTTCACTAGTTACGAAATTCTACTAGTTATTTTTCACTAGTTATTTTTCAATCGAACTAGTTATTTTTCAGTAGTTATTTTTCAATCGAACTAGTTATTTTTCACGAGTTCACATTACGTTTTCACGAAATGCAGAGTTAGTTTAAAAATGTCATACAAAGCACCCCACGCTTTTGGAACAGTGACATTCATTTTTTCGTCAGTCATTTTATTCTTATGTTAACAATTATTATTTTTTACTTTTTAGTTTGATTCACTCTAAAAGCGTGTTTTTTAGTTTTTTTAAACTTTTATTTATTTTTTACTTTTTAATTTGATTAACTCTAAAAGAGTGTTTTTTTAAACTATTAATTTATTTTTTGCTTTTTAGTTTGATTAACTTTAAAAGCATGTTTTTTAGTGTTTTTAAACTATAATATTTAAATGAAGTCCCGGTACGGAGGACTGGTTCTTACAATAATTTAATTGTGAGTAAAACAAAGGCTAAATGCGAATATGTCGAGCCAGCCAGGATTATAACAGGGAATCTCCTAATCAGGCGCGTTATCCATTGTGCCTCTGTCCCACGTAGGTTTGAATGTCTGAAAGATGTCTGTAAATGTTTCTTTGCGGCTGAAATAGTGTGTATGAGGAGAAACAGATCTCCAGGGGGAAAATGATGGGCCGATCAAGATGACTTTTCAAAGACTGTGTGTTTTAATCACTAATCCTGGCGATCCTAATCATGATGAGATAATAAACTTATCAAAATATTTTACTGTCGTTGGATCATGATAAGTCTACAACGTTTAAATTAAATCGGATCTCTTAAAGTAGGGCAAAATCGAGCCCAAATAGTCAGTTACATACATACAAACAAACAAGCCAACATACAGTTGAAACTAATAAAAGCGTATTAAAAAAGCACCAACAAGGAGTTTGTCTTTATTAGGAAAAGGATTGTCTTTCTTGGTAAATCAGAATTTGCTCTCTTACTTTGTTTTAGAAGATACTATTAATTCTCCCCAATTCCTATGTCTCCACACTGGAGATGCTTATTTTTAAAATTCGGCGATAATGATTGTTTTACAATTCTTAGGAACTGGAGAATGATGATATTGCTCACATTGCTTTTTCGTTTTAAAGAAACCATCAACAATGAGATTTCTCTATTAGGAGAAAGGGGAGTCTAACTACAACAAAAAATATTACTGGAGATATAAATTGAATATTTACCTTCAACCATGTCTCGAAGATCACTTTTATCTGCGAAATAATTGGGATCAATTAATGGCATGTCGTAGGGATTGGTCGACTTCAATCTAACAGTTCCAATGCTTTTCGGATGCAGTATTTGACTTAGACACAGGGCCATTGGCTTATCTTCATAGGGTCCAAATACAGTTTTGTAGATCTGAAATTATGTTTTGGAGATATTTATAACTTTATGACATAATTGATAATGTTTAACTATAATTAATTAATTTAAATTGAAATTCTGTAAGAGCAAAAAGAAAAATATTTGTTAATTGTTTTTTTCTCTTATTTAATAGTACATTTCAGCGGGATGGATTTTTTTATGGAATTAATAATTAAAAAAAAAAAAAAAAAAATTAAAAATATCATGCACTTAAACTTTTTAAGGTTTTGCTTTCGTTATTAACAAAAATAGAATTTGTGTTTCAGTTGATAAAAATTAATCCTCCATTTACAATTTCGTTAATCAAAATCGTATCTATTCCTTTCAAATTACATTGGTATCAAAAGCTTCAGATTCGAATTCTGGCGGTGGCATGGATGTTTGTTAGAGGTTCGGAATCCCCTTTAAACTGTAGGTCACGGTCTAATTAGCCCTAGTGTGCAAAAAAAAAAAGATCGTAGTGTGGTAATCCAAACCACACCATCAAAATTTCAAACACCACTAACCGTAGCATCCTGGAATATGGTTCTCCTATTTTTATTTTTATTTGTCACAGAGATCTCCGAATTCTCACCACAATATAAATCTTGTTTTACTGTTCGCAACAGGTCTCCCCAAATGGGCTCCGATTCCAGTGTTATACAAAGAAGCAAGTCAAATTGAACTCTTCCATAGACAGTTCATGTTTGCAGAACATTTTTTTCTAAAAAAAATTTCTTTCGAGCCATCCTCCGCTCTCTCTAAATGTCTCAGATTTGAAAGTTGTTCACCCAGTTTGAAGCAGACTTTTTTCCCTAACCTTCTGGAAAATTTACACATTCCTTCTTTCCAATTTAATTCCCAATCTGTATCCAATTTGTAAAAATGATAAAATTTCTTTCCATCTAAATGATTTACCTTTGGAAACCAAACAATATCCACATCATTTAATCAACAACCTTTTGAAGATTGGTTTGGTTTCTTTTGTCGCTCTACGGCCATTTTGTGCATACTTTGGGCTAATTAGACCAGGACCTACAGTTTAAAGTGAATTCCGAACCACTCACAAACACTCATGCCTCCGCCAGGATTCGAATCTGAAGCCTGCAGTACCAAAGGCCAGAGCGCTAGCCAATCTTCTATCAGGCCACCACATTTTGAAGAGAATTGGAAAAATAAACTTATACATCAAATATAGCAATAAAAATATCGATTGATGCATCAAAATCCCTCAATACTCAATATTCTGTATTCATTTTTTCTCACAAGAATGTTCATCTGGGATGATCTCTTATTACAACAATATTTTTATAGGTGAAATCCCTCATCCTAATTTTATCAATCTCCGCATTTGCACTCGAAGCCCTCAACTACATTATTTTATCTGATAGTCCGTGAGACCTTAGTGCACTCCAAAGTTGAAATTTTCATTCCCCGTTAGTCATCAAACTTTTTGGATATCATATAAGAAACAACTTAAACCCAATTCCATCTTTAGAATTCGTCTGGATTCCAGGACACATGGACATAACCGAAAATGAACAAGCAGATTCTTTAGCTAAATCCCTGTCAGCCACAAAGATCCTAAATTGGATTTCTTCCGAGGATAGACTCAATTTTATCTTTGGAATTCATCTATACTCCAGGCCATGTGGGCATAACTGAAAGTGAACAAGCAGATTCTTTAGCTAAATTCGTGTCAGTCACAGCAATCTTGAATTGGATTTCTCCCGAGGATATTATCGATTATAAAAGAAAAACAACATTTAAAAACGCAGATGAACAATGGTCAAGAAGAAGATATGGGTCAGATTTCATTTATTTAAATAGTATTAACACAATTCATCAATTTTTTTTTCAGCGGCTTGATGGCCAATTGGCTAATGCTCTGGCCTTTGATATCACAGGCTTCAGGTATGAAACCTGACAGTAGCATGGACGTTTATTAGTAGTTCGGAATTCACATTAAACTGTAGGTCCTGGTCTAATTAGCTCAAAATGTGCACAAAAGGACCCTAGAGTGATTAACCAAACCATCGACTTTTCCCTATCAATCGAAAATAATAAATGATACTTTCACGATTTCGAACCAAAACTTATCTTTCTAAAGTTAGATCAATAAATTTGATTTTATTTCTTCTCCGATGTGCTTAAGTTGCAATAAACAGGAAACCGAAGAACGCATTTTATTTCAATTCATTAAATAAGAAATGCAAAGAGAAAAAATTGAAAAAGGTGTTTTGGTACACAGATAGGACCATTTGATAGGACCACGACGCGTTATTCAAATCTACATCAATAATTAATTTCCCACAGAAAATTGCATAGTATTCTTGACTTAACTTTTTTGTCCTTTTTGGCGACACCACATTTAGTTACTACTTTTCATTTACTACCTTTTTTGATTACCTTAGGATCTTTATAATTTTCATTATATTATTTATATTCATTTTTCTTATTTCTTCTTAAGAGCAATTGGTCAAGCTTAGAACCGAGAGCAAGTCAAATCAAGTCCAAATTATCGATATTAAAAAAACAATTCATATTGGATTTAAAAACACAAATGCATTCTTATAAACATTCTCTTGCAATACAGGTCCAGATGTCATCTGGTCCTGTATTGCAAAAGAATATACACTGAAGTGACAAAAGTCATGGGATAGCAATATGCAAATTTTCAGATGGCAGTAGTATCGCGTAAAACAGGTATAAATGAGCAGTGATTTCGCAGAGCTTTCATTTCTGTTCAAGTTATTCATGTGAAGAGGTTTTGACGTGATGATGACCGCACGACGGGAATTAACAGACTTTGAACGCGAAATGTTAGTTGGAGCTAGACGCATGGGTCATGCCATTTCGGAAATCGTTAGGGAATTCAACATTCCCAGATCCACTGTGTCAAGAGTGTGCCGAGAGTATGAAATTTCAGGCATAACATCCCACCATGGACAGCGCAGCGGTCGACAGCCTGCACTTAACGACTGAGACCGGCGACGTCTGCAAAGAGTCGTAAATTCTAACAGACAAGCAACACTGCGTCAAATAACCGCAGAAATCAATGTGGGACGTGCAAGGGACTTGTCTGTTAGAACTGTGCGGAGAAATTTGGCTTTCTTGGGCTATTCCAGCAGAAGACCGACTCGAGTGCCTTTACTGACAGAACGACATCGCTTGCAGCGACTCTCGTGGGCACGTGAGCATATCGGTTGGTCCCTAGATGAATGGAAAACCGTTGCCTGGTCCGATGAGTCACGATTTCAGTTGGTAAGAGCTGATGGTAGGGTTCGAGTGTGGCGCAGACCCCACGAAGCCATGGAGCAAGGCACTGTTCAAGCAAGGCACTGTTCAAGCTGGTGGTGGCTCCGTAATGGTGTGGGCTGTTTTTTCATGGCATGGACTTGGTCCCCTGGTGCGACTGGACCGAACATTGACTGGAAATGCTTATGTTCAGCTACTTGGAGATCACTTGCAGCCATTCATGGACTTCATGTACCCAAACAACGATGGGATTTTTATGGATGACAATGCGCCATGTCACCGGGCCACAACTGTTCGCGATTGGTTTGAAGAACATTCTGGACAATTCCAACGAATGATCTGGCCACCTAGATCGCCCGACATGAATCCCATCGAGCATTTATGGAACATCATCGAGAGGTCTGTTCGTGCCCAAAATCCTGCACCATCAACGCTTTCACAATTATGGACGTCTATCGAGACAGCATGGCTCAATGTTCCTGCAGAAGACTTCCAACGACTTGTTGAGTCCATGCCACGTCGAGTTGCTGCACTTCGCCGGGCGGAAGGAGGGCCGACACGATATTAAGAGGTATCCCATGACATTTGTCACTTCAGTGTAGAACCTTTTTGCTGTTTGTTTTCTTATTCTTGATATTAGAGAGTTTTTGCATACCGTATTTTTATAATACGGTATTTTTTTCTTCCTAGCGCACACGCTCATAGGAAATTGCACATGCGTATTTGTAATAATGTTTCCTATGAGCATGCGTGCTAGGGAGAAAAAAATACGGTATGCAAAACTCTCTATTATGAATTAACGCGCACTATGGTCATTCACCAATATAACGACAAATATGTCGCAGATTTAGAGTTACTCAAGGTTCACCGTGGAAAGGGCTGTAACTCCGCATCCATGCAGTGCCACTACATTTTCAGACTTTAAGATTATGTCTGGATCTTCTCGAAAGCGATGGAAGGACTTTACGGTGTACAGAATTATGATGGTCATCTCTGGAACAGACTCAGGTGTTTTCGATTTGGTTTCACTTGCTATGACTTTGAATGCGGCTTCCAACGCCCATGCCACACCAGATCCTCTCTAGCATTTGGTTTCCTTTGTCGCTCTACGGTCATTTTTTGCACACTTTGAGCTAATTAGGTCGGGACCAACAGTTTAATCTGGATTCTGAATCACTCACAAACATCCATGCCACCGCCAGGTTTAGAAGCTGAAACCTGTTGTACCAAAATATAGAGAGCAGTCAGTTGGCCATCAAGCTAATTGGCTAGCGCTCTGGCATCTAAGCATTTAAGAGGTCTGAAGTTTAAGAGGTTTACGCATTTAAGAGCTTTCTCTAGCATTTAAGGGGTCATAATAGATTTTTCAATCTGTCTATCTTATGTGTGTCCCAACTTTAGTTATAATGCATCACTTTATATAAATTTTAAAGTAAAATAATAGGGTTCCTGAAGAATACATTAAAAGAGAAAGTTAGTAGTCCATATTTATCGGTTATAACAATTTGTTATAGCACCTTGTTAGGAAATAACTTGTAAATAAACCTTAATAACTTATAATACAAATTGCTATAACACCTTACCAATGGAATTATACCGATTTGATCTCTTACAAGTTCTTTTGGTGTTTCCACAAAATAAAGTTGATAATCAGGAAAATCCACATTAAAAGCTTGAGGAGTAGCGTTTAAAAATGCAATATTTGAAATAAATTCTGCCGAATTCAAGGGACCTAAGGAAAAAAGATTTTTTTTTTACAATTTATTTATTTGCTACATTATTATTTAATATTAATGAGTAAAATAAGCTCTGAACTTTTATATATTCATCAATTTATTTTTATTACTTATTTATCAATGCTGAATATGCTGAAATAAAAAAAAATTATTAGGATATCAGAAAAAGTTTCTTAAATTTGTACACCTAATACTGTGTACAAAAAGTAAGACCAGTTTTCAATTTATTTTTCCCGGGCATATGGTATTTCAATTTTTTTTCTTTTTTAGGTTGTTGGTATGGTCCTTGACATCTGTGTGAAATTTGACGTCAAAATATTTATTAGTGCTTGAGTTACGCTTGTTTATGTGAGACGTTAAAACCGATTCCGGCTATATTTGAAATGTCTCTTCAATCGACTCAAAACGATGTCTCCGGAGTGGTCTTTTGAGTTTAGGGAATAGCCAGAAGTTGCACAGTGTGAATATGGTAATTGTAGAACGATATGGGTTTTATTTTTGGCTAAAAAGTCACGAAGAATCATTGCAGTGGGAGCTGGCGCCTTCAATGTTTTCGGCACAAAATGAGATTTGACGCGTTTGAGGCCGATCCTTTTGAAATTCTAACATCATCATCAAGGTCTCTTGTAAATCGATAGTTTGCAAGCACCAAATCTTTATTTTTTTGGACGTGAGCTTCGTCGGTTGAGATTGATGTTCGACCAGAGGGCTCTTAGTCATCAACGCGTTCTCTGCCTTCTTTGAACTGTTTATACCACTTCTAAATATTTCTTTCCGATATAGAAATTCTAACCGGATGCCTTCTGCAATATTCTATACGTTTCCGCAAGCAATATTTAATGCAAGTTCTTTGCTCAATTAATTCAGGCATTTCAGTTTTAGCGTGTCACAAAGCCAAGCGTAACTCAAACAATAATGAATATTTTGACGTCAAATTTCACACAGATATCAAGGACAGGGCAAACAACTTAAAAAATAAAAAAATAAAACACCATATGTTCAGGAAATTTAAATTGGAAACTGGTCTTACTTTTTGTATGTACAGTAGTATGTTATTTAAGGGGACCCGGTGGTCTAGCGTCCGTAAATTCGACGAGTTTTCAGGATTCTTTTAATAAAAACAATGAACAATGTTATTCACATTTTATAGATATATTAAATCATACAAAAAAAAAATACAATTTAAATTTTTTTTAAGTAGTGGCGCTGAAGTTGCCCTACTCATAAATATGGGCCTGGGCTGGGCTGTGGCTCTTTCACTTATCTGTAAACAAAAAAAGAAAAAAAAAATCTGATCAGTATGAGTGTAGTTATCGCAGGAAGTAGAATAAAAAATATATACACTCAAGAGCCAAAACATTATGACCACCTGTCAATAACGAGTTGGCCCACCTTTGGCGTGCAACACAGCTTCAACCCGCCTTGTCATGGATTCATACCACCACTTAATACCAGTTAAATACCACTTCCACCTGATCACGTGCCTTCCACGTCATCCAGGCGAGTTCATTGCAAAATGTAGGGGTGGTCATAATGTTTTGGCTCTAGAGTGTATATAAAAAATTGACAAAATAGCGCGTTGTTGAAATTTACATACAGAAAACAGATTGTTTTTTCATTATTTTTGTATGTAAAAATTAAGAAGTATTCAACGTAAAAACTTTTTTTCAGTTCCAGCGATAGGTACTGGTGTACTGAATAACATAGTAAAATTTGAGACTGATCGACTGAGTAGTTTTTTTTTTTGCCTCACACTGCAGAAAAAGTAATTTCGAAATAAATGAGTTTGAAGTTTAAGGTAAGCATATTCTCAATATGGGGTAAGTAAGCATATTCTCAGCTAAATGGGCTGTTGAACTTAAAATATCGTTAATATCAATACAAAAATTTAACAGTATATTCTTAAAGGATTATACTTTCGAAATATCAAAAAAAAAAAAAAAAATCGATTTTTTTGAAATCGAATTTTTCGAAATCCGAGTCCCCTTAATTCAGTAAGACTTTGCATGCAACATTTAGAAATATGCTCTATATTCGCGGAAATTTCTTTTCAATAACATTTTTTTCTTCATTTTGATGAGAATTTCATAATTAAATAATGATTAGCACCTGTTCTGGAATCAATGTAATCTCTTATGTTTTGAAAATTTGTGAGTTTTTGATTTACTGTTAGAGTTTTAGGATCCAACTGAAAAGGTACAATTACTCCGCAATGATCTTGGAAATTGTTACCCACGGGTAAATCAGCCACGACTGGAATCTGCCAAAAGAAACAAAAGATAAATAATATGTTTTTAAGATTAAAAAAGAAAAAGGACTCGTGAAAGCCAATAACAACGAAAATAAAAGGATATCGAAAATAATACCATAATAATTATGTGCTGAACACCATTCAAATATTAATTTTTATTTTATATTGAATTATAATTTAGTTAAGCAATAACCGCGGCAACTTTTTTTTGAAATCATATTAATTTAAACGGGACCTGATGCAGAGTGGCTAGCGCTCTGGTGCTCTGTACCACAGGCTTAGGGTTCGAATCCCGGAGGTGCCATGGATGTTTGCAGTGGTTTGGAATTCCCTTTAAACCGTATGTCTCGGTCTAATAGGATCGTAGAACATTGTGGGGGTAGTGTAACTTGCGTCCGTAGCATATCTTCAAGTCCGTAGCATATCTTCATATCGCATGCTCCCTAAATAAGTAACAGAGGTGCAGCCCTTGCTTATGGCATAAATATTAACTGTCTCTATATTGCCAATTGCATTAGAACAACATATTCATTTAAACCTTATAGTATTATTGAACGGGGCCGATGGCTGAGTGAATAGCGCTCGGTGCCATAAATGTTTGTAGTGGTTCGGAATTCACTTTAAACGTTGGTCCCGATCTGATATGGCTTTAGAGCGTTAGTTGTAGGGCTGACAACTCTACCCCGTTAAAAGAAAAAACATCTTCTGTCTCGAAATCTGCCAGTAGGCAGACGGCCTTTGCCCACGATGGAGCTGTTGCGCCACTGATGATAATGAGCATTATTGAACAATACGAACAAATATTACTATTTATCTTGGATTAAAATAATATAATTTTCAATAACATAATATACTGCATTGTTACCATTCGGTCCAATTATGGATCAACAAATACTACTGTGCCCAAAAAGTAAGACCATTTATTATTTTTTTTTCAAAAACTCTTTATTTATTCTTCCAAATTTATTTCATCGCCTTCAAAGTAATCCCCTCCGGACACAATGCACTTATGCTAATGTTTTTCCAATCTTCAATGCATGCTAAAAAGACATCGGCAGGGATGGCCTTTAAAGAGTACAGCGATTCACGTTGAATCTTTTCAACCGACACAAAACGATGTCCCCAGAGTGGTCTTTTGAGTTTAGGGAATTGCACGGTATTAATACGATGGTTGTGGAACGATATGGGTTTCATTTTTGGCGAAAAAATCACGAAGAATCAATGCAGTGTGAGCTGGCGCATTCAGTGTTTTCGGTACCAATCGAGATTTGACGCGTTTAAGGCCCAAAATGCAATTGACCAATCCTTTTGAAATTCCAACATCATCATCAAGGTCTTCAAGGTCAATTGTAAATCGACAGTTTGCAAGCACCAAATCTTTATTTTTTTGGACGTGAGCTTCGTCGGTTGAGATTGATGTTCGACCAGAGGGCTCTTCGTCATCAACGCGTTCTCTGCCTTCTTTGAACTGTTTATACCACATGTAAAAATTTCTTTCCGATATAGGAATGCTCACCGAATGCCTTCTGCAACATTATATACGTTTTCGCAAACAAAATTGAATGCAAGTTCTTTGCTCAATTAATTCAGGCATTTCAAAAATCGCCGGAATTAGTTTTAGCGTCTCACAAAGCCAAGCGTAACTCAAACACTAATGAATATTTTGACGTAAAATTTCCCACAGAGGACAAGGACAGTGCCAGCAACCTAAAAAAGAAAAAAGATAATTAAAATTCCATAAGCCCCGGGAATTTTAAATTGAAATCGGTCTTACTTTCTGGACACAGTAGTATGTCCTGGTTCACAGGAGTTTCAATAGACTAAATGACCGGTTGCTTTTTTCACACAGTGCGATAGTTGACTTGATTCCCGAAATCAAAATACAACAACTTTACATATATAAAAATTTTAAAATTTACTTTAAACTTCTGAAGGTGCTTTTTGGGTCCAATCCCTGAAAGCATAAGAAGTTGCGCTGTATTAGTGGTCCCAGCTGACATGATGACTTCTCTTTTTGCCTTTACTTGGTATGTAGAGTTCTTGTAGTCGAATTCAACTCCCACGACTTGTGTGCCGTTCAAAAGAACCTAAAAAGGAAAGAAAATAAACTTAAAAATGCAGATAGATTCTATAGAATCTTGTCTTTCATTTGATCAAGTAAATAATTAAAAATCTAAATAAGAAATTATCAAGTAAAAGTTCTCAAAATTACCCTCCTGACGTGAGCTCCTCCTACAATATCTAAATTCGTGCGGTTTTCCACTGGGACCAGATATGCTTTCGCACTACTGCATCGCTGCCCGTTTCTTATAAAGCATTGAAAATCATAAAAACCTACAGTAAATAAATAATAAATTATATATATATGAATTTTTGTATAAGACAAAAAATTACAGGAAATGGAAAAAAAAAAAAAAACCCCAAAAAAACCAGAAGTTGTACATGAGAAATATATTAAAGTACTACAAAGCTATGAAATAACATTTCCCATAAAAGTTTTTTATATTTTTCTAAGCCAATTGTATATTTTTCTAACCTTACTTCTTTTTGGTTATGCTCATTTGGTTTTCTTCTTTTTGGTTTGATTTTGTCCTCTATTTATTAGTATTTGTATATGTTTTCGAAATTTTGTTTAACATCCAGTCAATTTTCTTCCTTTACCTATATATATCTCGCTCTCTCACACACACTCTTATATATATATATATATATATATATATATATACACACATACATATGCATATACATACACACACACACACACACACACATATATATATATATATATATATATATCTACGGGGAGTTATCAAAATAAAGGAAACACCTATGAATAAAAGTGACACTTTTGAATGCTCTTCGTAAGCATTAAAATATAATAATAGCTACCAGTTTTTAATAGAAACGTATATATTCTGGTAGTATGTGGTAGCTTTATTGAAGTTCTGTAAGTCTTGGATTTATTTCAAACGCGTTAAATGTCGGACCTTTCAGATTTTCAAAGAGGCCAAATTGTAGGAGCCCGTCTAGCTGGAGCAAGTGTAACCGAAACATCCCAACTTTTAGGCGTTTCTAGAGGAACGGTGTTTAAAGTCCTGACAGCATGCACACAGCGTGGTAAGACCAGCTCGGCTAAAGCAAAAGAGTGGACGGAAAGAGAACCTCAGTGAAAGAGACCAACGGGTATTGAAGCTGATTGGGATGGTTCAAAAGCGAACAACTGTAGCAAAAGTTACCGCAGAGCTTAATAAGAATCTGGATTCTCCAGTGTCGATCATTACAGTTTGAAGACACCTTCATAAACAGAACATTTACGCCAGAGCAGCAATTCCCAAGCCATTTGTAACATATGATAATGTTATCATATGTTACAAATGAAACATCGTTATGAAACATCGTCTACAGTGGTGCCGCACTCACAAATTCTGGTCGATTGATAAGAAAAGAAAGTAATATGGCCTGACGAATCGTCTTTCACACTTTTCCCTACAACAGTACGGGTGTATGTTTGAACACCTGCATAAGCGTATCATCGTGGTTTTCTTCTTCCAACTGTCAAGCATGGAGTTGGATCTGTAATGATATGGACAGCCTTGTCGTGGTTTTCTGCTGGACCAATCATAACCCTGAAAGAAAGGATCACTGGGGAGAAGTATAGAGAAATTTTAGCTGACCAGGTTTCTTTTGCAAACTTTTTTCCTGCAGGAGATGGAATTTTCCAGGATGATAATGCACCTACCCCTGCAACGGGACTTGTCCAATCATGGTTTGATGAACAGGAGGATGAAGTTAAACATCTACCTTGGCACGCACAGTCACCCCACCTCAATATCACTGAACCGTTACGGTCTATTTTAGAGTATTCAATACGGAATCGATGTCCTCCACCAGCATCTCTCCCAGAACATTCAAAATATCTCCATGAAGAATGGTGCAAAATTCCTCTAAACACTATTCAGCACTTGCATGAATCGATTCCTAGGCGAATCCAAGCTGCATTACATGCCAAAGGCTGGTCCTACACCCTACTAATAAACTATTCTTTATAAATCTATGGTGTTTCCATTATTTTGATAATCCCCTGTATATATTTACACATACATACACACACACACACATGTATATATATGTAGATTTACACCGGTTCCAATAGATTCATCCCGGTCGAACCTACAATTTCGTTAGACTTCTTTACCAGTCTAACAATTGCTAGACTTTTGCAATCAGTGTCTAGGGGATTTGACAGACACTATAAAAGTCCTGCGTTTCTTTAAATAAAGCCATTTAATTGGTTCTATAATTTACAATAATATTTACATTGGTTATTAATCAAGCGCTAAACTTATGCATCTCGCTCCTCTCTCGTTGTTCGTCCGCATCCTCCTTTCTTTCTTCATCTCCGGGGCTCTCTCCCCTTCTCCCGGGATCAGAGTTCAAAGTTGAATACTCCCCCACATTGTAAATAGGCACTGCCAAAGACAAGCAACGTCATGTGTCGCCGCCTGCTGATTACCACACAAACAAATCCTACATATATATATGCATTTTACGCATGTGTGGATAAAAAGATTTTATTATGATCTGGATTTTAAATGTTTTGTTTTTTAGTGTTACTATTTCTTTACAAATGTTTTTTCACTCTGAGTGTACTGCAGAGTATTTAAACTGCTTTAAAATCCATTTATAAACAGTGTAAGTTCCTTTATTTTTTCAAAAAGATAATTAGTTTGGTACGCCAGTAGAGCTTCATGTCACCACTCTAATGTGGAATCCGCACCATTTTGAAAGTTGAATATGAAGGGATTGTGCCTTAAGAAACAATAATTAACCTTAAAAAATTTGAAGAAATATTATTATCTTTTCATTTACAATAAGCCTACGTCTAACACATGGCCTAGTTAACTTTATAAGGGGGTTATTTAAGGAAGATAAAAATGTGAAGTCAATTAACTTACCCGTTTGTATAGGTCCATTGGAATCACCAATTCTGATACCAAATTTCTGGGCTGCTTCAAAAAGAGGATTTTTAATTTCTGAGTTATAAAGTGGTTTCTCGACGGTAATAGGTCCGCCAACACCATGATAACCTAAAGACATAGATAATTTAGGCTATTTTTGTAACTGACCATGTCCAAATTGAAAATTATATAAATTTAAACGGTATGCAATTTTTGAATTTACGTATTTTTCAGTAGTATTATAAAACATAATTTTTATTTTATTTAAATGGTTATGTGATTCACCTATTTTTATGAAGTGTTTATAAAATTTTATTTCAAATACCTTTTTTTGTATTGTAATCGACATACACTGTTCAAAACTTAAGAGAATTTGCGTATTTTGTCGTTTTTCTTAAGAAATAATTTAATGAAATGTGAAGAAAACGCTTTAGAACAAATATGTACACTTGTATGTATATGTACCAACCATTTATGTACACATGGGGTGCATAGGTTGGTTGTTTGGTGCATATTGAGAAACAGGCTTTAGACTAATTCAGGCAAGTCATTTTTGTTACTTATACGTAAAACAAGTAATATATATATATAAAAAATTTTAAAGTCAATTCCTACTTAGGTCAACAAAGAAAAATTTTATTTTAGCTAGAGAAATTTTTTCTCCCATATAAAACTAAGATTAATTAATCAAATTTAACTAATGAATTAATATTTGAAAAACTGCATCAACATCAAGTGCCATGCACTACAAGTTTAAAAAAAAGTGTATTTGAACTTGAGTGGATGAATAAAAAGTATTTTATGAACGATTGAAAATTTGAACAAGATATATATATAGGGAGAATGTGAACTAATAGTAGGAATTGAATAAAATTAATAACGAAAAAAAAAGAAGGAGAAAATCCCTTTATTTTACCATTTGCCACGTATTCGGAGTTTCTGTTGTCTTCGAGTTTAACAAAGTAAGGAAACACGTCCTTGAAGCTCCACCCAGTAGCCCCTTGAGCTGCCCAATCATCGTAATTTTTCCTGTTCCCTCTCACGTTGAACATAGCATTCAAAAGACCAGAACCGCCGAGGCCTTTGCCACTGGGCCATATAACTTGCTGCGGGGAAAAAAAAAAAGATGGTTAATAAATAGCATTATCGAAATAAAGAAAAAGCCAAGTCAATAGGAAGATAAACAAGTAATATAAAAAAAATTTTAAGTCAATTCCTACTTTATTTTCACTATATTGCAGAAAGTCCTTATAAATAATTTTCATTAATTTTTTTGAGTTTATCTGGCGCCATCTATTGTCAGATATATGCAACTTAAATCCAGAAAAAACTAAAATTAATGAATTAAATTTAATTGCTGAATTAATTAAAAACTGTATTAACATCAAGTGTCATCCACTGCAAGTTCAAAAAAAATGTCTTTGAACTTGAGTGGATGAATAAAACTATTTTACTAACGGTTGAAAATTTGAACAAGATATAGATAGGGAGAGTGTGAGCTAATAGAAGGAATTAAAAAAAAAGAAAGATGTTTAATATTATCCAAATAAAGAAAAAAATAAAAAAAGCAT
This sequence comes from Caerostris darwini, assembly GCA_021605075.1. NCBI lineage: Eukaryota > Metazoa > Arthropoda > Arachnida > Araneae > Araneidae > Caerostris > Caerostris darwini. The sequence goes on from BPLQ01015574.1 coordinate 445,955, forward strand.
TATCCAAATAAAGAAAAAAAAATAATAATAATATAAAATAAAGCATTATCCAAATAAAGAAAAAGCCAAGTCAATGGGGAGATAAAAAAAATTATAAATTAAATTTCAAATCTTGATAAAATTTCATGACATGGAATAATATAATTTTTTTCTGCTTTATTTCATGTATTTTTTAAAAACAATCGTCGTCATCAGTGGCGCAACAGCCTCATGGTGGACCAAGGCCGTCTACCTACTGACAGATTTCTAAACAGGCGATGTTTTCCTTTTTACTGTTTAGGATTGTTAGCCTACGCCCAACAGTCATACTATTAGACTATATTAGTCTTGGACCTACGGTTTAAAGTGGATTCCGAATCACTACAAACATCCATGAACTCGAATCCGAAATCTGGGGCACCGGGCGCCACAGCACTAGTCATTCAACCATCAGGTCCCTTTAAAAACAATCGTTAAGTTAAATTTTATTTGGCTACGCCTTTCATGAAGTTTTTCGTTCTCTTTTGTGAATGCAAGTTGATTTATACTCTTTTTTTGTTCTAATGCAGCTGGAGCTGCTTTCGTGAAACTTGGTTGCACTAAGTCTCTAAAAATGCATTTTCTGCTGTGGACGTTAGCGATGATTAAAGTGGAGCGAGCGAGCATTTTCACCAGTACATAGCGAAAACAAAGAAAAGATACCAGAGAAAATAGTCCACTACAAGGTTGGCAGACTACTGTTGGGCAATTTTCAATGATGATTCAGAGAAAATACATGTGACAATCCAAGCAATTCAATCCTATAGAGCAGGGGTTCCAAACTATGGCCCGCGGGCCGTAGTTTGGGATTGCTACATGTGTTTGCACAGAATCGTATACATGTGTTTGTTAGGTTGTTAGGTTTGTTGTGTGTTTGTTAAGCTATCATTGTAATGGGATCCAATTTTGAATTTTCAAATCCAGCCCGCGACAGCGAATAGCTTATTGTTGCTGTAATAAGTTGGATAAAAAACACAGAATGAAAATAACTCGGTTTTATTGACTTGCTAGGTAAAGCTTAATGACAAGCATAATACGAGGAAAATTTACCTTAAGCATAACAACTAACAAGTAATTGAAATGAATCCCATTAACATTATAAACTAGTGAACATCACGCGGTTACCCTAGGTAGTTATATAGGGGTAAAGAGTATCGCATATGTATGTATATCGATGTTTGGAATGTATATATTCAGAGCACGTACTCGGCGATTAGTCTAGAAATTATAGATAATGACAGAAAAATTAAAATGGTTTTGGCCCTTGGTACTTATTGGAGTAAACAGTATGGCCCCAAGGCTGGAAAGTTTGGAGACCTCTGCTGAGTAATGATGTTACATTACTCTATGTTATGGGATTGCTACATATGTTTGCACACAATCGTATACATGTGTTTATTAGGACTTTGTTTCATATTGAGAACATTAAGCTATCATTGTAATGGGATCCAATTTTGAATTTTCATTCCATATTCACGTTAAGCAACCTAAAATTAGAAATTATGGATTATTTTAATCTCAACAAACAAAAAATCAATCAAAATTTGTTGTCTTGTGTTATTCATATGATTTGGTAGCAAGAGAATTGCATTTTATAGCAAATAAATAACAAATAAGAATGCAGATACAAATAAAAAAAATTACTAAAATTAAGTACAACTTACTCTGTTGACGAGACCTAGTCCCGTATGTTTTTGAGGTACTGTCTTGAACTGCCAGTCGAGGTTGGTGAACCAAAATTGTCTGGCAAGAGCAGGAACATCATTTAGTAAAGGTGGAACAATGTCACCTGCTTCCAATAGCAGGACGCTCACACAAGGTATTTCCGAAAGACGACTGGCTACCACTGATCCAGCAGAACCTCCACCCACTGATGGTATATGAAAGACGACAAACATTCATATTTATAATGGAATCCACAAAAGATAAGATACTAATTACTGTGCCCAAAAAGTAAGGCCAATTATTTTTATTTCAAAAACTCTTTATTTATTCTACCAAATTTATTTCATCACATCCAAAGTAATCCCCCCCCGGACACAAAGCAATTATTCCAACTGGTTTTCCAATCCTCAATGCATGCGAAAAAGTCACAAACGGTCAATGCAGTGTGAGCTGGTGCATTCAGTGTTTTTGGTGCCAATCGAGATTTGGCGCGTTTGAGGCCCAAAATGGAATTGACCGATCCTTTTGAAATTCCTACATCATCAGCAAGGTCTCTAATTGTAAATCGACGGTTTGCAAGCACCAAATCTTTAATTTTTTGGACGTCAGCTTCGTCGGTTGAGGTTGATGGTCGACCAGAGGGCTCTTCGTCTTCAACGCGTTCTCTGACTTTTTTGAACTGTTTATACCACTTGTAAAAATTTCTTTCCGATATAGGAATGCTCACCGAATGCCTTCTGCAACATTCTATACGTTTCCGCAAACAAAATTGAATGCAAGTTATTTTGCTCAATTAATTCAGACATTTAAAAAATCGCCAGAATCAGTTTTAGCGTCTCACAAAGCCAAGCGTGACTCAAAGACTAATAAATATTTTGACGTCAAATTTACCGGAGAGGACTAGGGCAGTGTCAGCAACCTAAAAAAAAAAAAAATTGAAATTCCATAAGCCTCGGGAATTTTAAATTTGAAAATTTGTCTGACATTTTGGACACAGTAGTATATAGTTAAAGTCTTCAGAGTTCAGGAGTTCAGAGTTTTGAGATGACGTTTAGGAATAATTGCGTTCCATTGACGTGTCATATAAGAAAACACAGAAACCTCCCATCAAGCTGTTTGATGGGAGGTTTCTTTAACATTTCTTTAAAAAAAATTGAGATACTTTATATATTCTGGTACAAACTTTCTATATTCTTTATATATTTTGGCACAATGAGTCTTTTTGTGTCTGAAAGCGGTGATGACATTATATGCCTCCAGCGACTTCTGACCTAATCGCTCCTGTATATTAGCTGCGTATGTTGCCTCTAGGATTCAATTCCAGAAATAAGAAGATTATAGATTATTAATTTGTATTCTCTGGTTTATTTACATTTTTTCATATATATATATATATATATATGAAGGCATATATATATATGCCTTCATTTTTTTTCATATATATATATATGAAAAAAAATGAAGGCAACGGAATGAAATGTTAAAATTTCATGTTAAAGATACAAAAAACAAGATTTACGTGTTGCATGTTTTTTTCTTGTCTGCAAAAACCCCCAGGAATAGCAAAACAAGTTCACGGTATATTTAATTAAAGGCAGTACATATTACTTTATAATGCAAAATCTCTTTCTTCTACAATTTAATGATTTCAATGATGCAGGAAGCATTTTTAAAATCCTTAACATGTTATACATGCGTGTGTGTTAATGGATCTAGAATAGAGTAGATAAAATTATATTAGATGCTATTAGACGTCAGTTTAAATTTATCGATCCATCATTTAAATCTAGAAGATAATCAATTATTTGGATATCGTCGCTTCTGAAAATACAATCAACAAAAACTACTACTACTACTATACCACACCATATCATACCACATCTCTGTACCTAGAACTGAGTTGCCTCTTTACAGTTTGGGAATGATGTGAGTGAGAAGAAGTCTGATTTAGCTCTGTGACAGTTGTATGAGACCGGGACCTACGGCTTAAAGGGGATTCCAAACCACTAAAAGCATTCATGGCACCGCTGGGACACAAACCCGAAACTTGTGGCACCGACGGCTAGAGCGTTAGACACTCGTCATACAGGCCCCAATCAACAAGATCTGTAGGAGGATACGATTTGTATTAATAAGGTTGCTTTAGGGAATGTTCCAGACATTTTGATAATACCATCAGTCCATCGGTGGAAAGCCTCTACAGTGATAGATTGTCTGGTTAGAAATTTATGCGTTTTATTCAATGTTGTAAAATACACTGAAGTGACAAAAGTCATGGGATAGCAATAGGCAAATTTTCAGATGGCAGTAGCATCGCGTAAAACAGGTATAAATACGGAGTGCTTTCGTACAGCTTTCATTTCTGTTCAAGTTATTCATGTGAAGAGGTTTTGACGTGATGATGACCGCACGACGGGAATTAACAGACTTTGAACGCGGAATGTTAGTTGGAGCTAGATGCATGGGTCATGCCATTTCGGAAATCGTTAGGGAATTCAACATTCCCAGATCCACTGTGTCAAGAGTGTGTTAAGTATGAAATTTCAGGCATAACATCCCACCATGGACAGCGCAGTGGTCGACCGCCTGTAGTTAAACGACCGAGACCGGCGACGTCTAAGAGTCGTAAATTCTAACAGAAGCAACACTGCGTCAAATAACTAAAGAAATCAATGTGGGACGTACAAGGGACTTGTCTGTTAGAACTGTGCGGAGAAATTTGGCTTTCTTGGGCTATTCCAGTAGAAGACCGACTCGAGTGCCTTTACTGACAGAACGACATCGCTTGCAGCGACTCTCGTGGGCACGTGAGCATATAGGTTGGTCCCTAGATGAATGGAAAACCGTGGCCTGGTCCGATGAGTCACGATTTCAGTTGGTAAGAGCTGATGGTAGGGTTCGAGTGTGGCGCAGACCCCACGAAGCCATGGACCCAAACTGTCAGCAAGGCACTGTTCAAGCTGGTGGTGGCTCCGTAATGGTGTGGGCTGTTTTTTCATGGCATGGACTTGGTCTTCTGGTGCGACTGGACCGAACATTGACTGGAAATGCTTATGTTCAGCTACTTGGAGATCTTTGCAGCCATTCATGGACTTCATGTACCCAAACAACGATGGGATTTTTATGGATGACAATGCGCCATGTCACCGGGCCACAACTGTTCGCGATTGGTTTGAAGAACATTCTGGACAATTCCAACGAATGATCTGGCCACCTAGATCGCCCGACATGAATCCCATCGAGCATTTATGGGACATCATCGAGAGGTCTGTTCGTGCCCAAAATCCTGCACCATCAACCCTTTTTACAATTATGGACGTCTATCGAGACAGCATGGCTCAATATTCCTGCAGAAGACTTCCAACGACTTGTTGAGTCCATGCCACGTCGAGTTGCTGCACTTCGCCGGGCGAAAGGAGGGCCGACACGATATTAAGAGGTATCCCATGACTTTTGTCACTTCAGTGTATAATACAGTACAAAATTGCATTAAAAAAATCAATAAATGCGAAGTTGTTCTCCTACTAAGAAAATGCTCACTTGTGTTCTTTCCTCCTATTAGAGCCAACCAGATCAGTGCAAAAATATGATATAAAGTCTTTTCAGAAGGCTATATACCTCTTGCCAAGACAACTTTGTGAAACACTTTGTAGAAAGGAGGTTAACCAAGTGTTTTAAATAAGAGACTCAAATAAGGGGTAGTTAATAATAGTAAGTTAAGGTAGTTTAATATCTTACTGAAGCCCGGGAGTACTAAAGAAAATTTTTGATCCATCTAAGTGACGTTTACTAACATAAAGATGCCAATAGCTTCTTGGGGCCTGAATGGCCAAGTGTATAGCGCTCTGGCGTTCGGTGCCACATGATTCTAATTCTGGCTGTGGCATGGAGGTTTGTTAGTTGTTCGGTATCCACTTTAAACCGTAAGTCTAATATGATCATAGAGCGTTGTCTTAAGGTTTAGTCAGTCTTCAGCCCTCGTGGTTACTCGCTAAAGTGAAGCTGCATATTATCTTTAGCCATGGCCCAGTCGCCTGCGATGAGATATTCTGGACCTGGTGTACGCTTTCCTGCATCAAGGGGATTAGTAGCAACATCAAACAACAAAACTTCTGGTACTCATAAGCTAAGTGTTGACGCCTTAAATGCAGTATATTGAATTGTATCAGAGAGAAGACATTGTTGGAAATATAAAGAAAATGATATATATCCTTTTGGTTTGCTACATCAACAAGAAATAAAATGTTTTTAAAAAGTTATAAAGTGTGAATGCTAAGTTTCTTTATGATTGCTGAAATACCAGGAATAATCGAGGAAGCTTTTTGATGTTTTTGTTTTTGATGTTCAAAATAGCATATCACATTGGATAGAAACTTTTATATGCATGACTTGATTTTGTGTAAGATTTAGATGCATATATTAATTTTAAACGACATTTCTATGAGATGATTCTACCAGTCTAGTAAATTTTTAACGACAGAGGGAGGCAATCTAGGGGTGTATTTCAAAGCGAAAATAAAGAAACGTTGGCTTTCTCTCAACAACACATATTTTAATCCAGAGATATCCGTTACATCCAATATTTACATTACAATTCATCATTCCACCATTTTCTCGCGCTGCTTCACGCAGCGCGTTGCATTTTCGCCATCTCTCCGCGTTTCTCTCTCGCGCGCAGCTACGGGGTTTCTTCCCTTCTTCCAGGGCCAGAGTTCGTCCAATACTGCCACTACATGGCAAACAAATCCTACAGAATCGGCCATCCTGCAGGTCACTGCCCTCAGTGACTTAACACACACAAAAATCAAAATAATTCTAGAATATGACAAATAATAAAATATCATGACAAATAATAAAAAAGAAAGATTTTCGAAAATGAAATAACAATAAATTCCAATAATATCATATTCTGAAATACATGCCAAGTATACCAATAACATGTTTTCAAATACAATCAAATTATACCAATATCATATTAATAAAATATAATGACAAATAATAAAAAACAGGAAATAATGTTCGAAAATACTATAAAATGACAATAAGTTCAATAATATCATATTTTAAAATACATGCGATTAATACTGATATCAAATTCTGAAATACATCAAATTATATCAATATCAAATTCTAAAAAAAGCTTATACCACATATAAGAAATAATAGTAAGACACAAAAACATATCATATTAATACAAATAGTATTTAACATTAGGTATAATATAATCCTTAATCAAATTTTTGCATAAAAGGATCAGGAGGATCCTCTCCTTCCTTAAAACGTCTTCGAATGCCTCTAGTACGCTTTGAATTTTCCTTCCTACCCCGAAATCTTTCCTTTGAATGATTTGGATCTCTGTACTTGGATCCGCGCAACTTAAAACCCGTTGATCTATCATATCCTTTAGGTTGTTGAATGTGGGTAAGACGAGGTATTCCGCCAACTGATACACCACGCGAGCGACGCAGTCCCTCATACCGCTGGTGTTTTCGACCATCACCTATCTTCACAACATTACGAGCAGCATATTTTCCAGTACGTTTACGAAGAACAACATTATTCTCTACTTTATCCCCAGATTGTACGTTTTCATCACTTTTAACTTCAGATATGGGAAATAACAGCTTTTCCCTTTCTTCTGCTTCGTACAGATAAAAATCCAAAATTACCTTTAATTGTATCAACGATACCGTGTATTTTTGCTCTGACAGCTTTAACGTTAACAGCGCATTCATCCTTCGCTACTCCCCTTTGAAACTGAACTACATCTTCCTTTTGTGGAAACTCATGCTTATCTTCTAAACTAAGTAGCTCTACCTTATCTCCTCTAGTAATACCAAATTTACCCTCAGCCAAATCTTCAATTTTTTTACCATTAGATACTACAGACGATTTTTCTAAATGGGTTTCTTGATAAGGATCAGAACATCCTAAATGTTTAATAACACTACTCAAGACCTCAGGTTTAACGACTTCTCTAGGTAACATTCTAACATGTGTAGGATACACTTTGTCGTCTTTCGACATAATTCTCCTAGATGTATCAATGGTTTCAGTTACATCTGAATTACACGAAGAAATAGGATCTGTGGGTTTATTTTTTACCAGCGTGTCACTAGTGTGACTCAGTTTAACCTCATTGCCCAAATTTAATTTGAATGCCTGCTTTGAACATGTCTTTGTTTCGTATTTACAAAATTCCACATTATTATTTACGAAATTCATTGAAGCCTGACCCAAAATATCAGCTCCTATAACCGCCTGAAACTGTAACTTTGCGGTTGGCACTACATGCCATGTCAAAGTGAAATTATTTTCATCTATAATAACTTCTTGTTGTATAGAACCCATAGTGGAAATCCACGAATTTCCAATACCCTCCAAAACTACTCCTTTATTAGAAACATACGGTATTTCACCACACACATCTTCACGTAATAGACTTACGGAACTACCTGTTTTGACAATTGCAACCACATTTCTATTATTCAACTTAATCTCTTTTGTTATGTGCCTTTCTGTAAACATTGCAAAAGGGATATGAGCAGCATTAATATTTGAAGTTTCTTGATTTTCATTAATCGTTTCCCGATTTTCATTAATTCTATCAAACATTGAACTGTGTTTGTTTTGTTTTTCCTCTCTATCAGGGAGTCTATTCCCAACCTTAGTGTTTGAGTTTCCGAACACGTAATCCGACCTTTTGCACATTATTTGTAATTTTTTAAGTTCAAATTCACTTTTACGACGTCGTTCGTCTTCGTCTTTCTTCACATTCCTCTCATTAATAATCGTGCTTAACAACTCCCTACAAAATCCCTCATCATAATTGTCGCTTTTAAGAATAGCATTCTTGTAATCGATAATTCTAAAATCGGGATTTGTAGATATACCTAGTTCTCTACACAATATGCACAAGTCCTCTTTTAACCCCTTGGCTATATAAGCCATTTTAAATTTCCTAAAATTTATATCTTCAAAACAAACAATAACAATAAATCAACTTCACCCTTAATTTGATTTAGAACTCAAAACAAATACTAAGCCACAAAAATATTATTAATCCAAATATAGAAAACATTTCAATTTCCATAAAATTAATTAGCAAAAATAATCTATAGCACACATCAGTTAAATCAATAAGTTGTTAAGTCAAATAGCACTTTCTATTCTATCATCCAAATACAGAAACATTTATAGATATTTTACTAGTTAATATTAATTTATCAAAGAAAGACATATAAAACATATGATTCAAATGCATAGAATATCCCAGATTAAAAATAATGATTAAGTATTTAAAACAAATAAAAAATAGCAACTGTATAGAATTCTCTTTCTAAAATAACCTTTTAAATTTAAACACAATGAAAACAATTACTTTTATAGTATTAGCTTCACTTTTAAGAGACAAAGAAAAATGCAATGCTACTTAAAATTAAATTATTATCATGCAAATATGAAAACAAATTATTGTAAAATAAATGTCTTATCTGCAAATTTCATCCAATAGGCCAGGGTGGCCTGATACACAAAAAGGCTTTCTTTTTTCTCTCTGCTATAGCCGGGCGGCTATCTCCTTCGCAGAATCACTTATAGCCGGGGTGGCTATCACACTGTATCACTTCATCCAATAGGCCAGGGCGGCCGGATACACAAAAAAAACAAGACTCCAAACAGAATCTCCAACACTTCTTGGCCAGGGTGGCCTTATCTCGCTATATCACTTCATCCAATAGGCCAGGGCGGCCGGATACACAAAAACAGAATCTCCAACACTTCTTTTGGCCAGGGTGGCCTTATCTCGCTATATCGCTTATAACCAGGATGGTTATCTCCAACGCTTCCAACAAAATGGCTTCTTCAACCGCTTCCGTTCAACATTTCAACGGATTCATCTTGGCCAGGGTGGCCTTATCTCACTGTATCACTTATCCAATAGGCCAGGGCGGCCGGATACACAAAAAATGCTTGCCAATTTCTGTAGATTTCAACAGTCCAACGAATTCATCTTGGCCAGGGTGGCCTTATCTCACTGTATCACTTATAACCAGGACGGCTATCTTGAACGCTTCCAAAATGGCTTCTTCAAACACTTCCTTTCAATATTCACACGGATTCAGTCCAGCGGATTCATCCCGGCCGAGCCCCCAATTTTGTAGATTTCTCTACCAGTCTAGTAAATTTTTAACGACAGAGGGAGGCAATCTAGGGGTGTATTTCAAAGCGAAAATAAAGAAACGTTGGCTTTCTCTCAACAACACATATTTTAATCCAGAGATATCCCGTTACATCCAATATTTTCATTACAATTCATCATTCCACCATTTTCTCGCGCTGCTTCACGCAGCGCGTTGCATTTTCGCCATCTCTCCGCGTTTCTCTCTCGCGCGCAGCTACGGGGTTTCTTCCCTTCTTCCAGGGCCAGAGTTCGTCCAATACTGCCACTACATGGCAAAATTTTTGCTTTATGTTTTTATTCATCCACTCAACTTCAAAACTTGTAGTGGATGACACTTTATGTTAATACGATTTTTTCAAATATTAATTCAGCAATTAAATTTAATTAATTAAGTTTAGTTTTTTTTAGATTTAAGTTGCATATATCTGCCAATAGATGGCTCCAGATAAACTTAAAAAAAAGAATGAAAATTATTTATAAAGGACTTTTTGCAATATAGTGGAAAAAAAGTAGGAATTGACCTTACAATTTTTTTTATATTACTTGTTTTACATATATTTTCCTTTTCTTTAAAAAAAAATTTTAAGTATAAATATTTGCTATTTATCCGATAGGAATGAACTAATTATCTTCAAACAACCACTTACCTAATCGTCATCAAAACAGTAACAGTAGTATCAGTTGTTAATAGTGCGTAATCATGCTCATTGATATTGAATCTAACGTTAAGATATATGGTTAACTATTAACGTTAAGATATGTTTTTTGGCGTGTTTCATCCGTATCGTCACTGTATACACCAGAGATATTTGGAATAGAAAGAACTAATTTTTGGTATAGATTTTTTTATTACGTGATAGAATGTTATAATTCAATCATTACGTTGATGGAAGACATTCGTAAATTTGTCATTAACTTGGGAAGTTACCTTTGTTTAATCTTCCCTTCTTTATATTATATTCTGTAACGTCTCGGCCTGTATTAGACCTATAACGGCTTCAAGAAAGGGCCACTTTCAGATTCATGGCAACACTTTAATTGTTATTTACAAGTACTATATATATTGAACTGTATTTAAAAAGAAATGAAAATTAAGATAAGTGCAGGTCCCTCCAAGATCGTGGATTTTCAAAGTTCTCAAGTCTACTACGAATCTGAATATCTGGTCTGTAGTAGACCTTAATTATCACACGGCGCGATGCAAGAAATCACTAGGGGCTCACTTTGAATACAGGCGGAAACTTCGGTCTATTCAGTCACTTCAGAGGGCCGGGACTCCAACCCGAAACCTGTTGTACCGAGCGCCAGAGCGCTAGCCACTCCGTCATCCAGACCCTAATGCATTGAAAGTCTTTGGAATAAGTCTTATTGTTTACATATATATATGTCCTATAGTTTTTTTCACATATTCCTTTTAAATGTATCAAATTTAACTACAATATGTGATATTTTTGCACTCAATTCTATTATAAATATAACAATATAAAATTTGTGAGGATGTTTTACCTTTTTAAATCTTCAATAAGTATTAATTTTTCTAAAATATAAATTCCAATCTCGTTTCCCCAAAATTTCGTATAGAATTTATCATTCTAAACAAGAATTTTCCTTTGTTTCGCGAATCGTATTAAATGAATTGAAAGCCACATCTAATCTATCAGAAATGTTTTGATATGATATTTACTACCATACATCCGGATTTTTCATAAAAAGCTTACGTGCAAGTAATTCGAGTAACTAGCTCGAATAACTAGTTCGAATAATTTCAATAACAATTCTAATCTCTTTTCCTCATTCATTGGTTTTATTACAATTGTTTTGTTAATCCGTTACGTTAAAGTCTGCAATCTTATTGCTAGATACGTGGTTGATTTTTTCGTTATGCAAAGCACAAAATTTTTACAGAATGCTTTGGGAATAATTTTCGTGATTTAATATCTCTTTGTGTTCAACTTAAAATGATTATCAACAATAAAGTTCACATTTTTTTAGGAGTTTTTTTTAGTACACATTTTAGTTTTTTTTTTTTTTTTTTTTTTTTTACTTTTCAAAAAAATTATATTAAATGTCAGTTACTTTTTATATAATGTTATATAGGCAACGTTGTAACAAAATAATATTTTTAGTTCGTATATTTTTTTTAAAATGATAAAATTTTCTTTAAACTTTCAAAACGACACACTGTAAAACACATCAAGTTTCTTTTGTTGAATAGTTTTACAAAATTTTATTTTATTTTGCCTATAGATGAAAAAAAAATATTTTTGTTCATTTCGTATTGGTTTATTGTATTTCGTATGCAATTTTGGGGCCTGATGGTCGATTGATTGACTAGCGCTCTGCAGGTCGGTGACACAGGTTTCGGGTTCGAGTCCCGGCGGTGCCATGGATGTTAGTAGTGGTTCGAAATCCACTTTAAACCGTCGGTCCTGGTCTAATATGACTGTTGGGCGTAGGGATGACAACCATACCCCGTAAAAAGAAAAAAACATCTCCTGCTTCTAAACCTGTCAGTAGGCATACGGCCTTGACCCCCCCCCCCTTCCCCATGGGGCTGCTGTGCCACTGATGATGATGATGATTATGCAATTCTGATTAAATGAAAGGATGGTAAAACTTAATTAGTAAAAGATACTTGTTAAAAAGCATTTAATGATTCTCTTTCTAACATATACAATAATTATGAATTGAAAATGCCTTTTGAAAATGATTTGAACACTTTATGAGATTATATTTATTTAACATATAGTTGCTTAATCTGGAGATATACAGTTGCAGTTGTGGCTCAGCAGTAGTGCATGTTAATTAATTTGCAAAATACTACTGATGGCATATGTTGCAGTAACTGTTTTAAAGATTAGCAGACATATTGCGATAGTGTGTCTCAACTTAGAATTGCTCAATATGATTGTAGTTTTCCGAGTGTTTTCAAATAGTTTGTGGAAATGCGGAAAAGTTATAAATCCCATGAGGATATTAATACTCATTTCTCGTGGATATTTTATAGCAGTATTCTCTCCTTCTTTGGTAACTATACACAGTAGGAGACATTATTGGTGAATAACAAAATTTAAAGGGACGTGAATCTCTCCTACACTCTGAAAAAAGTTTCGGACGGTATACGAATATAGAATATATAGTTTCAAAAAGCCGCACAAACAGGAATCAAAGGGAGGCAGATCTGGGGATCTCGGAGACCATACATGTTCTCTATGCCTGTTCATTACACAATTGCCATCAAATGTTTATCAGTTTAGGTCTAATTCAAATGATATTGAAAACTCTTACTATCATAAAATCGCTTCATGATTATCACGAAAAGCCAAGATTATAGTACTTTATTATTTGATACTTTGAAAATGGTGAATACTCCGTGAGGAATTATATATGTTATCTTAACGTTGCTTTATATGGCTAATATTTATTCATCAATGTGTGTATTGATGTATACATAATTATTTTATCATCATCATTATACATCATGCAATTTTTGATAATTACTCATATTCAACTGTAGCTGAGACTTTTATGGTTAAGATTTTAAAATATTTTAACTTCATACAAAATTGGTAAATGATCTGTAAACTGAATGTTTCTCCAACCCATAGATTTTTTTAACCTTGTCTGAGTAAAAACATTCTTTATTATTATTATTATTATTTTTTTTTTTTACATTTAGAAAGTATATGTTTAAAAAATAGTTAAGTAAAATTTAGGAAGCATCATATTTAAATAATTTACTGATAATATCAACTATAAATGATTATCTAGCTAATATTACAATAATAAAATACAGTAGATATTATAATGTTAATTTATTTTATAAATTTTATATGCATACAATAACAATTTAGGCATCAAACTATTTTGTATTTATTTTTAAATGCTAAAACAAATGATTTTTTAAATTAATGAACATATGAAAATAATACTTAATTTTTTATTATTAATTTAATATTTTAATGCAGTTATGAATTATATTTTTATAGAATCAAGTAATATAAGAAAAGAAAACATTTTCATTTGATTTGCATGTGAATGTTTCTATGTAAATTTCCATAATTGTTCATTAAAATATCATTAAATATTATCTAAATTTCCCAATATTAAGCAAACCGATTACATTTCATTAATGGATGAAAAAGGAAATACATAATTAATAAGAATAATTAAAATGTATATATTTAATTATAAAAATGAAAACATGCACTAAAATCTATGCATTTACAACAGAAAACATGAATTCCTCTGATGAAAACAAGGATTGAGCAAGAACTAAACATTTTATTCTACCAAAAAAAAAAAAGATGCGCATAGTTTATAATGCCATTTCCAATATTTCAGTGATCTAAAATCATAACAATATAGCTGCAAGGAATTTCATGTGTTGATCTATACATATTAGTCATATAAATGCAGTTTTTCATTTTAATGAAGCATTAGAGTTTGCTACAAAAATTTAAATCATTAATTAATAGCATGTAGCATGAAAATTAAAAAATGTGCTGAAATCTATGCATTTACATTAGAAAATACAAATTCCTCTGATGAAATAGGATTGAACAAGAATTAAACATTTTACTCTGCAATAAAACGATGTGCATAGTTTAGAACGTCATCTATAATTTTTCAGTGTTTTAAAATCATAACAATATAGCTGCAGACAATTTCATGTATTGATGTGTACATATTAGTCAAATAAGTGAAGTCTTTCATTTGTATGAAGCATTAGAGTTTGCCACAAAAATTTAAATCATTAAAAAGTATATAGAATGAAAATTAAAACATGCACTGAAATCTATGCATTTACAGGCATAGATTTCAGATTACATTTTAAGATTTACATTTACATTTAGAGTGATTTACATATTAAAACATGCACTGAATCTATGCAAAGAAAGTTGTGCATAGTTTACAATTTCATCTATAAATTTCAGTGTTTTAAAATCACAACAATATAGCTGCACTGAATTTTATAGCATTAATATAGCATGAATGCATGAATATAGCATGCATACATATCTGTCATATGTATATACTACAATTACAATTACAATTTTCAGGGCCGTCTAATTCATTAATCAAAATGCGATGAATTAAAACAATGAAGTTAAATAAATTAAAAAAAAAAATCGTTAAAAGAAATTCAAAACATGAAATATTGAAATAAAAGTTTTATAACTACCAAAATATAGTTCTTGCCAGTACTCCAGCTGTTTGGATTTGTCATATTTTGGTTGTACATATCAGTTATATGTATATATACATATTAGTCATTTGGATTTATACTTATTAGTCATATAAATGCCGTTTTTCATTCTTATAAAGTATTAGATTTTGTTATAAAACTTTAAATCATTAAAAAATATATTATGAAAATTAAAACATGCACTACAATCTATGCATTTACAGCAGAAAATACGAATTCCTCTGCTGAAATTAGAATTGAACAAGAACTGAACATTTTACTCTAGCTGAAAAATATGTGCATAGTTTATAATTCCATCCATAATTTTTATATATTACAAAAATAAAGAGTTTTTTTACAATTTTCAGGGGCGTCTAATTCATTAATCAAAATGCGATGAATTAAAACAATGAAATTAAATAAATTCAAAAAAATTCAATTAAATTCGTTAAAGAAATTCAAAACATGAAATATTGAAATAAAAGTTTTATAACTACCAAAATATAGTTCTTGCCAGTATTCCAGCAGTTTGGATTTGTCATATTTTGGTTGTACATGTCAGTCATATGTATATATACATATTAGTCATTTGGATTTATACTTATTAGTCATATAAATGCCGTTTTTCATTCTTATAAAGTATTAGATTTTGTTATAAAACTTTAAATCATTAAAAAATATATTATGAAAATTAAAACATGCACTACAATCTATGCATTTACAGCAGAAAATACGAATTCCTCTGTTGAAATTAGGAATTGAACAAGAACTGAACATTTTACTCTAGCTGAAAAATATGCGCATAGTTTATAATGCCATCCATAATTTTTATATATTACAAAACTAAAGAGTGTTTTTACAATTTTCAGGGGCGTCTAATTCATTAATCGAAAAGGCCATGAATTAAAACAATGAAATTAAATAAATTCAAAAAAATTCAATTAAATTCGTTAAAGAAATTCAAAACATGAAATATTGAAATAAAAGTTTTATAACTACCAAAATATAGTTCTTGCCAGTACTCCAGCGGTTTGGATTTATTTTGGTATAAACTTCCAAACCACCGATGGGGCAGACAGACACTGGGAGTGTGATGTAAAAGTATTTGCACAGCTACACACCTATATTCGTGTATCACTCTGCACAATTATTCGGAGTTAAAACTAATTCAACTCGGCTAAGAGAGATTCTGCATTTTAAATTCCCTAATAATTGCAAAATCTGTTTTTCTGTCTGTTGCTGACAGGTCAACATTTACAAAACAATGGCCGATTTAACAAGTAAAATTATGAAAGTTCATTGACAATTCTGAATTGTCAGATGGCATGCCATGCCTTTCTTTTATTGTTTTTAACTTTTCTTGCATCATGTGGGGTGATGATATTTAATAAACCATTTAAAATATTTGCAAACAAAATTTAATATTTCGTCAGAATGTTTATGTTTTAGCGTTGTTGTATATGACTAATATGTGTAAAACAATACATGAAATTCCTTGCAGCTATATCGTTAGGATTTTAAATCACTGAAAAATTAAAGATGACATTGTAAACTATGCAAATCTTTTTTTTTTTTTTTGGTAGAGTAAAATGTTAGGTTCTTGTTCAATCTTAACTTTTTTTCTGCTGTAAATGCCTAGATGCTTAAGTGCATGTTTTCATTCTCATAATTAAATATATATTTCTTAATGATTTAAATTTTTATAGCAAAATCTAATGCTTTTTAAAAATGAAAAACTACATTTACATGACTAATAAATTTACATCCATATGACTAATATGTATACATCCATACATGAAATTGCCTGCAGCTATATTGTTTGGATTTTAAAAAACTGTAAAATTATAGATAGCACTGAAAACTATGCACATCTTTTTTGATAAAGTACAACTTTTAATTCTTGTTCAATACTTATTTCATCCGAGGAATATCTGTTTTTCTGCTGTAAATGCATAGATTTAAGGACATGGCTTCATTCTCGTAATTAGATATATATTTCTTAATAATTTAATTTTTTTAACAAAATATAATGTTCCTTAAAAATGGAAACTGCATTTGTAGGACTATTATGTATACATCAATACATGAAATTATTGGTGACTTGATGGAGTGCCTTGGTCGCGCAGCGACCACACCTCCACTTGGCGAATGGTGAACAGTAACTGGTGGTCGAGCCCTTTGCCAATTGTAAGAAAAATTAAATAAATCAGAGAAGGAATAATAATTTCTAACATCAGAGAACAAAAACATTACAATTAAGACAGAAAGTCAAAGTTATAAAAGAAGAGTAAAAATACAATTAAAAAAAAAATCATCCCATGAGCAAAAATATTGGAAAAAAAATTAAAGGAATAAGCACTGATGATAAATCCAATAACAAAATGCAATAAAAAGAAAAACATTAACGAGGCTACAGCGAAACCGAAAAATCTCCAGAAAGGAGGAAATTATTTGTTAATGTTAAGAGTATAGCGCAGTCTTTTGCGATTTCTGGGTAGAGTGACGTCATAGTCGTATATTTTTAAATCATTTAGAACAGAGTTAGTGGATCGGGAAACGGAGTCATAAAAGTTTTTTTCAAGTTTCTCGACGAATGCGCGGAAGTTAGGAATATCAAGAGAGTGCCGAATATCATTATTTCTGAAATACCAGGGTGCATCAGAGATCATACGAATAATTTTATTTTCGAGTCTTTCGAGCACGAGAAAGTTGCTATTGGCTGTAGAACCCCAAACTGGACTCGCATATGCAATGACAGGTCTAAGATAAGAAAGGTAGATTAATTTTTTTAGTTCAATTGTTAGTGAGGAATTTCTACAAATTACGGGGAAGAGTTTCCTTAATTGATTATTGAATTTAGTGCGTAGATAATTAATATGCGATTTATATGTTAATTTGCTGTCAAGTATTACGCCAATGTATTTAGTTTCTTTGGACCATGAAATATTAACATTATAAATAGTTAAGTTAGGGGGAATTAGTTTATTTTTCCTGGTGATTAGCACTGCTTCAGTTTTCGCGACATTAAGTTTTATTTTCCAGTTAATGAGCCAATTTTCAAGCGTGTGTATGTAGTTTTCTAAGTTTTTCCTGTTATAATACATGAAATTGCCTGCATCTGTATTGTTATGATTTTGAAATATAGAAAAATTATAGATGACATTGTAAACTATGCACATCTTTTTTTTTGTTAGAGTAAAATGTTTAGTTCTTATTCAATTCTTATTTCATCAGATGAATTCTTTTTTTCAATTCCTTCTATTAGCTCACACTCTCCCTATATATATCTTGCTCAAATTTTCAATCGTTCATAAAATACTTTTTATTCATCCACTCAAGTTCAAATACCTTTTTTTTTAACTTGTAGTGGATGATACTGGATGTTAATACAGTTTTTCAAATATTAATTTATTAGTTAAATTTAATTATTTAAGTTTAGTTTAATATGGGAGAAAAAAATGTATAAAAAAATGTATATAAGATATTTAGCAGGTTATAGATTTAGGTATAAATACCGTCAGTGGCGAAGCGCGTAGATTGCTGGAAAAAATTTCTTTTCAGATTCTTTTCTCGTTCCTGGTTCTAGTCTGAGTCAAGAAGGGAACAGAATGGAAAATGAAACATGTGAATAAATTAGTGAGAGAGATGGAAAATGTGTATGTGTGAGAAAGAAAGTGTGTGTGTGTGAGAGAGAGAGAGAAAGAATTTTTTTTCTAACTTAAAAAAATGAAAGAAAATTATTTATAAAGGACTTTCTGCAATATAGTGAAAAACAGTAGGAATTGAGTTAAATTTTTTTTTATATTACTTGTTTCTTTTGTAAATGCATATATTTCAGTGCATGTTTTCATTCTCATAATTAAATATATATTTTTTACTGATTTAAATTTTTACAGCAAAATATTATGCGTCTTAAAAAAGAAACACTACATTTATATGACTGTATACATCCATATGGCTAATATACACTCAAGAGCCAAAACGTTATGACCACCTGTCAATAACGAGTTCGCCCACCTTTGACGCGCAACACAGCTTCAACCCGCCTTGGCATGGATTAATACCACCACTTAATACCAGTTAAATACCACTTCCACCTGATCACGTGCCTTCCACGTCATCCAGGCGAGTTCATTGCAAAATGTAGGGGTGGTCATAATGTTTTGGTTCTTGTGTGTATATAGGTCCATACATGAAATTACCTGCAGCTGCATTGTTATGATTTTAAAGCCTATAAAATTACAGATGGCATTGTAAACTATGCACATCTTTTTTCTCAGAGTAATATGCTTAGTTCTTCTATAATACTTATTTCATCAGAGGAATTCATATTTAAGCTTTAAATGCATAGATTTCAGTGCATTTTTTCATTTACATACTCTATATTTTATAATGATTTAAATTTTTATAGCAAAATCAAATTCTTCATAAAAATGAAAAACTGCATTTATATGACTACTATAGTATGTATACATCAATACATGGAATTGCCTGCTGCTATATTGTTATGATTTTAAAACACTGAAAACTTATAGACGACATTGTAAACGATGCACATCTTTTTTTGGGTAGAGTAAAATGTTTAGTTCTTGTTCAATCCTTTTTTTATCAGAGGAATTCTTTCCTTTTTTTATCAGTTTTACCTCACAAAATTTCAGTGCCAAAATCAAAATAGAAAGGTTCTTAATCAAAAATTTTCTTACATGTTTTCCAGTTCCCAGGACCAGTAAGCTTTTGAGATATCCAAAAAGGGATGTAGGCAAATAATTCCAATAGTTTCATCTTTCAATTACTTTTTTATGATAATATGACGAGATGATACAAAATTTTTACAGACAGACATACAGACCGAGAATTGCATCTTAGCGCGGCTAACTACTAACAAAAGTTACCTAAAAATTCAGCGCGCGAAAAATTCTTTAACCGAAGTACGGTTGGTTACAGTTAAGAACGGAAAAAGTGTTCGCCTGATTACAAATCAAAAAGTTCTTTCGGCATCATTTTCGAAAGCGTGTTTTAATTCCGTTCGTTTTGCTGTAAATGCATAGATTTCAGTGCATGCTTTCATTCTCATAATTAAATGTAGATCTTTTAATCATTTGAATGTATAGATTTCAATACATGTTTTCCTTTTCATGCTATATGCTTTTTAATTATTTAAAGTTTTATAGCAAAATCCGATAGTTTCATAAAAATAAAAAACTGCATTTTTATGACTAATATGTATACATCAATACAGTAGATTAAAATGTTCAGTTCTTGTTCAGTCCTTATTTTCATCAGAGGAATTCATATTTTCGGCTGTAAATGCATAGATTGCAGTGCATTTTTAATTTTCATAATATATTTTTTAATCATTTCAATTTTTATAACAAAATCTAATACTTCATAAAAATGAAAAACGGCATTTATATGACTAATACGTATAAATCCATATGACTAATATGTACATATACATATGACTGATATGTATGCATCCATACATAAAATTCAGTGCAGCTATATTGTTGTGATTTTAAATCACTGAAAAATTATAGATGACATTGTAAACTATGCACAACTTTTTTTGGTATATTAAAATAGTTAATTCTTGTTCAATACTTATTTCATCAGGGGAATTCGTATTTTCTGCTGATAAATGTATGGATTTCAATACATGCTTTAATTTTCTTACTATATACTTTTTAATGATTTAAATTTTTGTAGCAAAATCTAGTGCTTCATAAAAATGAAATGATATTATGACTAATATACATCAATACATGAAATTGCCTGCAGGTGTATTGTTATGATTTTAAAGCCCTATAAAATTATAGATGACATTGTAAACTATGCACATCTTTTTTTTTTTGTTAGAGTAAAATGTTTAGTTCTTGTTCAATCCTTATTTCAACAGATTAATTCCTTTTTGTCTGCTGTAACTGCATAGATTTCAGTGCAAGTTTTCATTCTGATAATTAAATACATATTTTTTAATAGTTTAAATTTTTATAGCAAAATCTAATACTTCTTAAAAATGAAAAACTACATTTATAGGACAAATATATATACATCCATATGACTAATATGTATATATCCATACATGAAATTGCCTGCGGCTGCATTGTTATGATTTTAAAGCCCTATAAAATTATAGATGGCATTGTAAACTATGCACATATTTTTTTGATAGAGTAAAATGTTTAATTCTTGTTCAAACCTCATTTCATCAATGGAATTCCTTTTATTTCAGTTGTAAATGCATAGATTTCAGTAAATGTTTTAATTTTTATACTATATACTTCTTAAAGATTTAAATTTTTATAGCAAAATTTAGTGCTTCTTAAAAATGGAAAACTACATTTATATGACTAATATGTATACATCCATATGACTAAAATGTATACATCTATATGACTAATATGTGTACATCCCTATGACTAAAATGTATACATCTATATGACTAATATGTATACATCCATATGACTAATATGTACACATCCATATGACTAATATGTATACATCCATACATTAAATTGCCTGCAGGTGTATTGTTATGATTTTAAAACATTGTAAAATTATAGATGGCATTGTAAACCATGGATACCTTTTTTTTTTTTTTTTTTTTTTTGCCTGTGTATGTTTTAATTTTCATGCTATATACTTTTTAATGATTTAAATTTTTATAGCGAAATCTAATACTTCATTAAAATGAAAAACTGCGTTTCGGGTCTGCGTGCTTTGTGCATTCATTAAAATGCTGATTAATCCTGCTGAATTAATTTTGATTCGGCATTCTGTGCAGATACTGTTTCAAAAAATGAGGAGGCTCGAAGGCGTTTGTGATGTTCAGCATCTTGCCTCATTAGTTGGACTACCTGGTGGGATGTTTCCGGGTTTATCTCCCATACCATTCGGGGTTAGTTAAACCTAAAAGTCCTCCCGGAAGGCACTGCCCTCCTCCTTCTACCGCGTCAGGGTGCCTACCTGTGGGTGTTCCATTACAATAGAAACTGTCCCACACCTTCCTTTCTTTCATGAAAGCACATGGGTTTGTGAACTTGGTCTAGATCAGTGAATGGGCAAACTCTTTCGGTCGCGGGTCAAAAATCGGGGGAAAAATGTTTGGCGGGCCAAGCTTTAATAAAAATTTTACTAAAATTTTAAGAACAATATACAAGTATTACAATTTAAATAGGTTAATGATATGAATGAAATTGCGATTTCATTTTTAAAAGTTCCATTATATTGAGGCTCGAAGTGAGATGTACTGATTCTAAGGAACGAGGCTAAATGCTCGTCTGTCAGTCTACTTCTGAAATAATTCTTTCTAAGCTTCATAGTTGAAAACACTTGTTCACATATATAAGATGAAGCACTGATTTTCTGGACGTGATATATTACATTAGGTAAATTTAGTTTCGATAATGATTTGTAAAACTCTAACTTGTTGGCACCAATCTACAGCTATAACTAACAAAGAACTTCCGCTTTTAACACTTTACCGATTGAAGGCTGTCTGTGCCTGCTATTTACGTCGATTTATGTTTCGTAGAACAAAAATAGAGGTAGTAAAAAAATCATTAGTCTTTTGAAAAAAAAATATTTAATCAAAGTTGAAAAAATGATGGACATATAATATATAAAGATATATTTCTTTTAATTTGCCTCGGACCGGAAAATTAAAATTCTATCCGTGGGCCGGATAGAACCTTCCGGCAGGCCGTAGTTTGCCCATCCCTGGTCTAGATGTTGATGTCGACCAAGTGCGATTAGAAGAAAACCCCACTAATTTAGAAGATAAAAATATTGTAAATAATATCAAAATTCTTAAATCTCTTAAAAATCCCTTTTATTCATTTAATAATTATTTTAACATATTAATAAATCAGTTTTGAAGATTACTGACAATTTTATTGAACAACGCATCTTTGACATAAATTTTTTTATTCAACATTCACAAAAAAATATATAGTTTAATAGTAACATCCTGCAAAAATAGTTTAATCTCATTTCAGATATTCATCGAATGAAGTCCAAATTACTGTCCGGTATTCATGTACGAATATCTTAAATTGTATTCGTAAGTAGAAGATATATGTTTCTTGCACTCGATAGTTTTCTTGATGATATCAGAGGCTTTCTCGGCTACCATGATGGTCGGAACGTTGGTGTTAGAGGATGGGACAATTGGCATCACGGAGGCGTCAACGACACGCAGACCTTGGATGCCTTTCACTCTGAAAGTAAAGAATTCATTAATTATATGCACGTTTTGATTTCATGTTTCAATATTATTTATGTTATTGTTGTTACTTATCCCACTTAGTAGATATCTAATCTAGACCAAGCCCACGAACCCGTATGGACTCATAGTTGAAGGGGAAGGAAGCAGCTTCTGTTGTGAAGGAGCACCCGTAGATAGAAGTCTGACTTTTGCTCCGTGATGCTCTTACAGTCATATGAGACCGGGACCTACGGCTTAAAGTGGATTCCGAACCATTACAAACATCCATGGTACCGAGCACCAGAGCGCTAGACACTCGGCCATACAGGCCCAATATTACTTATATTACAGTTAACTGTATTTACATACAGATTATTCATAAATTGCCCCACTGTTTACCCAGTACACCCAGATAATGAATGGAGAAGAGTTCTTTTTCTAAAATGGGTAGCAAGTACTATTTTAAAAAACGAGTAACCTCGAATGAGAGATGGTTTTTAATATCTATTTGAATACCTGTTTCAGTGTCAGCATGTAAATCCAAATATTAACATAAAAAAAAATTAGTAAAAAGCATTGCACACCCAATTTTATCATCAGCATCAGTGGCGCAACAGCCCCATAGTTGGCCAAGGCCGTCTGCCTACCGGCAGATTTCGAGACAGGAGATGGCCTTTTTTAGGGGTGTGGAAAGGGAGGGTGAAATGAGGATTTTTTTATAATGAGGTGGAAATGATGGGTTTACATATGTGTATATTAAGTATCTTTCGGAAAAACAAAAGCACTCTAGATTTTTTTAATGCAGCTGGCAATACAGAGACAGTTATCTTTATGCCATAAACAAGGGCTGCGCCGACTTCACTCATTTAGCACTATCCAAGGGGCACGAGTAGCTTGAAGATAGGCTACTAACGCGAGTAACACTAACCTCACAACGCTCATATTAGACCGGGACCTACGGTTTAAAGTAGATTCCGAACAACTAACAATATCCATGGCACCGCCGGGTTTCGAACCCGAAACCTGTGGTACCGAGCACCAGAGCTAGCCATTCGGTCATCAGGCCTATGATTTTATTTAACTCAAAATTAATATACTTCGTATATTATAATTCTTATTAGAAACTATAAATAATCGTAATCTGCACTTGTCAAAATAACATCTTACCCGAAATAAAAAACATGGGGTTTGCCTTTACATGCCTTTTATGGGTTAAGACATCTGTTAAAAAAATTCTTGTTATATGAACCTCACAACGCTCATATTAGACCGGGACCTACGGTTTAAAGTGGATTCCGAACAACTAACAAAATCCATGGCACCGCCGAGACTCAAACCCGAAAGATGTAGTACCGAGCGAGAGAGCGCTAGCCGTGAGGCCCCAAATATGTTGTTCTAATACAGCTGGCAACACAGAGACAGTTAATCTTTATGTCATAAGCAAGGGCTGCCACCTTTGTTATTCATTTAGCACTATCCAAGGGGCACGAGTAGCTTGAAGATAGGCTACTGACGCGAATAACACTACCCCCACAGGGCTGTAAGATCCTATCAGACATTTTATTCTACAGGAATAATGCCGATGAATCAAATACTACATATATTAAAGATAGGAAATAGCTGTTTAGTTTGGTTTGTCTCTCTACGCTCATCTTGTGCACGCGAGGGCTAAACAGACCGGGATCTACGATTTAAAGTGGAATTCGAATCATTACAAACACCCATGGCACCGCCGGGACTCGAACCCGAAAGCTGTGGTACCGAGCGCCAGAGAGCTAGTCACTCGGCGTCACTAATCTTTAAAGATTGAAACTACCTAAGCTTACTAAATGCATTCTAGTTTCTTACGTTACAATACAGATTGATAAAATTAATTAAATAAAAAATACTTGAGATCACAATTTAACAATAAAAAGGCTACATGATGTTAATTTTGAATTTTTGCGAGCTTCAGCAGTAGAATTGTTACCTCAAATGAGGATCCACAACTGTGGTGGCATCTTTCGGATCTCCCATCTTGGCGGTTCCCACTTGGTGGCTGAGGGTTATGACGGCACTTTTCGCTAAACAAGCATAGAGGCTGTCTTCGTCTCCATAAAACTGCTCACATCCGGGGAATTTCGTTTCAAAGGGTTTCGAACCAACCTTTTTCAACGCATCACTCGTGCCTACTTTTCGACAAGTCTTTAAACCTGCAGAAAAAAATAAATAAATAAAGGAATGAATGAATTAACCTATAATCTAATTATAAAACTTTTGTTGTTAAGTGGAAAAGTTAATATTATACAAACCAAGTTTTTGAAATAAAAAGAATACAGGATAAATCGATGTAAAATTTGTTAAAAGATGTTATTATTTTTTCATTGATATGAAGGCTTATATGTAATTACGAAAATGCTCTATTTCATGTTAAATAACATTTCATCATACTTTCCTTCCAATTAAGTAAATCATTTTAATAAGGTGAACTAAGCGCAATAATAAATTTAAATATCTGTTCATAAATGATGATGGAATAAATGTCTGGTGCTTTTATTTCATCAGCATTTATGAACAAATATTTAAATTTATTATTGCGCTTAGTTTACCTTATTAAATGCTTACCTTATAAGATGCTTTTCTTAATTGAAGAACCAGTTGGATTGTAATTTCAAGCACCATAAAATATTTTAAATAATATCAGTATCAAAATTTCTTCAAAATAATACATAAAAATTTCTTGTAATTAATAAAACATCTAGACTCAAGAGCCAAAACATTATGACCACCTGTCAATGACGAGTTGGCCCACCTTTGGCGCGCAACACAACTTCAACCCGCCTTGGCAGGGATGCCACAAGTCCTTGGTAGATGGCCGGAGACAGATTGTACCAGATGTTTAAGCAACGGCCACGCAAATCCGAGATATTGCGAATTGGTGGACTTTGAACTCTGAGCTGCCGTCCCAGGACATCCCAAATGTGTTCTATTAGAACGAGATCCGGTGAGTTAGGCGGCCAGGACATTAACTGGAATTCAGCATCATGTTCCTGGAACCACTCCAACACAATTTTAGCCTTGTGACAAGGGGCGTTGCCCTGTTGGAACACTCCATTTCCAGCTGGTAAAACAGAGGCCATGTAAGGGTGCAACTGGTCCGCAATGATGTTCAGATACCCTATAGCATTCATGGTCTGCTCTACCACAACCACGGGTCCCAGAGACGCCCAAGAGAACGTCCCCCAAAGCATAATACCGCCACCACCGGCCTGTGTAAGACCTACTGTACATTGAGGGAGCAACTGTTCGCCTGGAAGACGGCGTATCCTGACACGGCCATCGGCGTGATGAATCACAAAACGTGATTCACCTGACCAGGCAACTCTCTCCCACTGATCCATGGACCAGTCAGGATGTTCCCGGGCCCAGCGCAGACGCAGTTGGCGATGGCGCTTGGTCAGCAAAGGCACACGAGTGGGACGTTTGCTGCGTAGCCCCATATCCAACAGTGTCCGCTGAACAGTGTTCTCCGATACTATTCTACTTGGACCTGCATTGTATTGGGCTGTCAGCTGAGCCACTGTCTGGCTCCGGTTTTGCTTCACCATGCGAGACAGTCTCCGTCGACCTTTTTCTTTGATAGCGTGTGGACGTCCAACACCATGTCGTCTACTGCTGGTTTCACCGTCATTCATCTACTTTGCATAAGTACTAACAACTGTAGATCGCGAACAACCCACGAGTCGTGCAGTTTCGGAAATACTTGTTCCGAGCCTTCGAGCCATTACAATCTGCCCTCTATCAAAGTCGCTTAGATCCGCAGCCTTTCCCATCACACATAGAAGTAAGTGAAAGAATGATTCTTCAGACTCTCCAGCAGCAGTTAAATACCACTTCCACCTGATCACGTGCCTTCTACGTCATCCAGGCGAGTTCATTGCAAAATGTAGGGGTGGTCATAATGTTTTGGCTCTTGAGTGTATATATAGTATACTATAGTGGTGGCTAATCCATGATTGCTATGGTTATTAAAGACATCGGCATTAAATTTAATTATTTTTGCAATTGAAATGTTTTCTGTAAAATTTAAATGAAAAGCATATTAATTCAATTTATTTATAAAATATTATTTATACTTTAAATAATTTAAAAAAATTTAGTTAAATTTTATTAACATATGTTAAACTTCTTTAAACAAGTATTTTCTATTTATTCCAACAAACGTTCAGATATAAAATAAAATAAAAATTACAACATTGGGGAATTTATTGTATTGTTAGAGCACATGTATACACACATGACAATGTAGAATGCGTATCATCATACATTTATGTCAAAATTTTTCTTTACATACCCAAAAATAATGATAACCAATGAAATATCCAATCAATGTGATCAATGTTTCAAAGGAATGTGTGGAAAACAACTCTAAATAGAACTATCCAATCAAAAGTTATCTAATGATTTCTGATAAACAAATCTAGGCTTACGTCTTCTTACGTTAAATAAAGCGCTTTGCGCAAAGTGAATATATGAGTGAATTTTTGCAACACAGCGTATAATTTCAGTGTGTAAAGACTCAAATCGGTTTGGGAGAATCTGTGAAGTGGTGTCTCATAGGTAGTTTAGTAGCATGACAGCCAATCACAGAAGCAGCCAGATGTCTAAATATTTCAAGACAGACAGTCTGTACGTTATGGAAACAATTTCGAAACGATTCAGTTGTTGTAAGAAAACCTGGGCAAGGTCGTAAACGAATGACAACTCCTTCTGAAGATCAATATATGGCAATAATTGCCGGTCGTAACAGAAAGTCTATTGCTCCCCAATTAAATTCAAAGCTTGCAGCCACCACTAGAACTGCTGTATTATGGTAAACAGTATACAGAAATCTTAACGAAAAAGGCTTTTCTGCCAGAAAGTCAAGGATATGTGTTTCAAGTCAAGATATGTGTTTCACTTCACAACAAAAGAGGAACAGCTTTAATTGGTGCAAAGAACATCAGAACTGGAGTGAGCACCATCGGTCCCATGTTCTCTTTACTGATGAGTCGAAGCGTAGTTTTACAGGTAATTTTAAACGTGTTTAGATCTGGAGGGAATCAGGACCACGAACATTATGAAATGTGACCTTTATTGAACAATTATCCCTTGAACATTTTGAAACGTGACAGTTTCGGTAAGGGAGATGTGGTAGTATAGGGAGGAATAACGATCGATGGACGGATGCCCCTACACGTTTTCAATAGCGGATCTGTGACTTCACATAAATATCGGGATGAGGTCTTAGAGCCTTATGTAAGATTTTCAGACATGAATATGGACCTGACTTTTTATTTATAGACGATAATTCTCGTCCACACCGAGCAAACTTGTTGACTAATTCCTTGAAAGTGAAAACCTTCAGAAAATGTTGTGGCCAGCAAAGTCTCCTGATCTCACCCCATAGATAACTAAGAGGACTACCTTGGAAGAGCAATTACACGTAGAATTACACTCTGAAGAAGGTATTGCTGGAAGAGTGGAGCTTAATTTCCCAAATTGTGGTTAACAACATTATTGCCAACATGAAAACACGTTATGATATATGTGTACAAGTCAGGGAAGATCACATTTCATAATAAATTCGTAACGCTACTTTTTCTGAGTTATTCCTTTTTTTTCTGCATTCTTTTTGTCATATTTTGTTACCATTTTTATTGTTTCATGTTACAATTATATATCATATTGAGTGCTCTTAATTTTTTTCCTTTCTATTTATGTATCATAATGTTACGTATCATTCCAGACAAATTCATAAAATTACAGTTCCCCAGTTTCTGTAAAGATAATTTGTAACACACATTTGTTTCACATGTAAAGATAATTTTGGACATGAGCGTATAAAAAGCTACTTTAACCAAATAATTAATAATGAATAATTTTCAAACAAACATTTTAATATCGTTTTCCCTTGGTTGGAAAGTTTAAAAAATATCCTTTAAACTTTTTTGTTATCTATTTTGTTTATGTTCTAAGTTCAACACTCGAAAAAAAAACATTAAAGATATTATCACATTAAGCTTAATGGCATGTTATATCTGGTTATATTTTAAGTATCCTGTAGTTTATTTATGGTATTTACACCGTGAGAGAAACAACAAGATAATGAATTAACTGAAATAAATTATCACAAATGGATAATAGGTAAAAGAAAAAAATTTACAGTTGGTTGCCAATTTTTTACTGATTGTGTGAAAAATTGGTAAGCACCCAAGTTGGACGGACTCAAACAGGGAGAAAAGTATTTTAGGAGGAGTTTTGATTATAATAAAAAAGATTTTAAATATTAATAATACAAGTTTTAAATGATCTAATAGCAAAAATAAAATTAAATTCAGTCAAAAAAAATTTCCGCTAACTGTTAAACTTTTTTCTTTTAAAACAGTTTTATGTAGCATTTATCTGACTAGCATCCTTAACAAGAAATCGATTCGCCCATTTCCACTTTCAAAACGGATGCCTACCCTTCCTCAGAATCGGTGGTCAAACTATACCTTCTATTATAGCGTTCATGTCGGTGGGGTCTTCGAAGTAGTTCGGATCGATTGCGGGAGGATCATATGAGTTGGCAGACTGCAACCTCACAGTTCCACGACTTTTAGGATTCAGCAACTGACTGATGCATCCAAGAATAGGTCCGTCTTCATATGGACCAAAGTATTTTTCGTAGATCTAAAATTGAAATAGGTTTTTTTTTTTAGAGAAATTAAAAAGACAGTTTATTAGAGAAATTGAAAAAGTTTATTAGAGAAATTGGAAAGATAGTTTATTAGAGAAATTGTAAAAGTTTATTAGAGAAATTGAAAAAGTTTATTAGAGAAATTGGAAAGACAGTTTATTAGAGAAATTGGAAAGACAGTTTTTATTGGAAAGACAGTTTATTAGAGAAATTGGAAAGACAGTTTATGAAGACAGTTTATTAGAGAAATTGGAAAGACAGTTTATTAGAGAAATTGAAAAAAGGCAGTTTATTAGAGAAATTGGTAAGACAGTTTATTAGAGAAATTGGAAAGACAGTTTATTAGAGAAATTGGAAAAGACAGTTTATTAGAGAAATTGGAAAGACAGTTTATTAGAGAAATTGGAAAGACAGTTTATTAGAGAAATTGGAAAGACAGTTTATTAGAGAAATTGGAAAGACAGTTTATTAGAGAAATTGGAAAGACAGTTTATTAGAGAAATTGGAAAGACAGTTTATTAGAGAAATTGGAAAGACAGTTTATTAGAGAAATTGGAAAGACAGTTTATTAGAGAAATTGGAAAGACAGTTTATTAGAGAAATTGGTAAGACAGTTTATTAGAGAAATTGGTAAGACAGTTTATTAGAGAAATTGAAAAAGGCAGTTTATTAGAGAAATTGGTAAGACAGTTTATTAGAGAAATTGGAAAGACAGTTTATTAGAGAAATTAGAAAGGCAGTTTAATAGAGAAACTGGAAAGACAGTTTATTAGAGAAATTGGAAAGACAGTTTATTAGAGAAATTGGAAAGACAGTTTATTAGAGAAATTGGAAATACAGTTTATTAGAGAAATTGGTAAGTCAACAGCGTACAACAGCATCTTAAAAACTCTCATTTAAAGAACTTTATTATCTGCACCAACATGCAAAAGCATCTAAAGCAATTTAAAGCAGACAGTTAAAAACAGGGAGCGATATAGGAGAAATAGGAGTTTGCAGAGATTAGTATAATGGGCACCCTGTTTGATAGAAAGGAGGTGGATGCAAATAGTGAGAACTAGACTTCATAGGTCTGTGAAAAGCATTTGATTGTCAACGGTGACGATGAAAAAAAGTTTATTAAACGGCAGAATTAAATATGTTTGCTTCAAGTTCCTGGGAAGTGAACACATTACATGGTTAGAAGAAATTATGTAACATCACACTGGACAACGATCGATAAGTTGAGACAGGATCTAGTTTGCTGTCTGTAAGTCAAGAGTTGATAATGACCACACGTGCTTGTAAAACTTTCCAGTAATATACATAGTTGCAATTAAAAAGCATTTGGTAATAATCGTCCTGAAAAAATAATGCTGGTGAATGGTCGTTACATCATTCTGCAAACAAAAAGAACTCGACACCTGTCAACGAATAATAAAGCTTCGTATTCAGGTGCGGTCACATGACCTCAAATGTGATGGCGTGTCTTGACCAGACACCTTCGACAAAGTAATCTATTCACCCATTATCCTGAACATCGCAAACTAGCGGCAGCAATGCAATTTTATTGCCAAATCATTGACAATTAAGCAATGGTACAGATTGAACTTGAAGCTTTTTAAAACTTTAATTGATATATGCAAAGAACATCAAAACTGAATGTCCCAATTTTGCATTATTTTCTCTTTACAGATAACATTTCAATGTTACTAATACAGCGGATATCTTCTAATAATGAAAGAAATGATGACACAATTTCATCTTAGTAATTACAGGAAACAAGATCTTACTATAGTCCTGGTGTAATCATTTGGAGTAGCATTATTACTCAATGGTCGCACTTAGCTTCGTATTTTTGATTAGCATATTGTGAAAGGAAATCACTGTTGTAAACGAATTATCTTTCCGCATATATTGTGCAAGAATTTGGGAGAAGAATTTCTTTATGATCAATAATGCCACCCACATCATACTTTTGTTATGGGTGAGTTGCTCTAAAGTGAAGATTGGATTGGTAATGGTAAGCGTTCTTAAATTCTACAGAATATATGTGGATATCTGCAACAGTTACTCTAGAGAAAATTAAAAATTTGTTAATAAACCCAAGAAAAATTGACGCGGAAGAGCACAAAACTAATTTTAAAATTACTTAAATGAAAATTGTATTTTTTTCCCCTTACCTCTGGCTTCAGACCGATCTCGTTCCTGAGAATTTCCTTTGATACTTCTGCGAAATAGAGCTCATAATCGGGAAAATCCCCTTTAGGTGTGACGGATGTACCCCCCAAAAAGGCTATATTTGTCATGAATTCGCCTGAAGCTAAAGGACCTGCAATAAATTATGGCGTTTTTCCATTTAATTCAATTTACAAAACAAAAGGTAAAATTCAATTAACTCAGTGCAATGCAACGAAAATAGTGACAGATATTAGGTTGGTGCATAATTATCAGGCATTTCTTTGGCGTGCTATATTTTAATAAAAATTTACAATATTTTATAAATTTATGAATGAAAATATCCTTCAACTTTTAGGTTATAAAAATGCGTGTCGTGTCGATAATCATATTCATATTCGTCATATTATACTGTACCACTTTGAGAAAGGTTGGAAAGCAGTGCAGTCATTTCGCAATCTACACGAACTTTTCGGAGAGGGTACAATCAGCAGGGAATGCTTCAAATCGGGCGACGTTAGCTCGGAAGATAAGGCAGGAAGAGGTCGACCAGGCACCGATTTCGACGACCAGGCACTTTTGGCTGCCGTGGAAGGGGATGAAAGTTTGACAACTTGAATGTTGGCCGACAACTTCAATATGACCATTCAACCATCGTTCGGACTCAAAAAGTTTGAAAAAGTATGGAAATAGGCTGGACGGATCCCCCACGAACTCAGTGACTACAATAAAGCCGAATGTGTCCTAATTTTCACCGATTTGCTTGGACGAAACGAGCGGAGTCCGTTTCTGAAGAATCTTGTCACCGAGGTTGAATCGTGGCTTTTGTGCAAACCCTCTAAAGAAAGAAGGTCTGCGTTTCGCCAGGAGTTTCAACAAAAGGAATAACGAAGGACTTGCACTTAAGAAGGCAATGTAGTGTGCTTGATGGGACAGAAGCTGAATCATCCATTGGGAAATTATCTTAAACGGAATTTGTTATTGGTGGAACCCAACCCAAAAATGAGTATAAATAGGATTATTGACACGCATTTTTATTACCTAAAACTTGAAGGATATTGTCATTCATAAATTTATAAAATATTGTACATTTTTGTTAAAATATAGCACGTCAAAAAAAAACCGCCTGATAATTATACATCAACCTAATATATATTTTTTTTCTCTGCTAATTCTGAACATCAATGTTCCTCTCGTTATGACACGAAGAGTTCATTAGCGGGCAATAATTCAATATGAAGTATTCCAATCATATTAATATGTATAATATTAATTACTTAGAATGTTAAGAAACTTCACAACAATTCTTGACAAGTTGAATGACTTCTGTTGAATAGATACTGAATAATATCTTTCATTGAATATACCTACACTGAATTTTATTTCTGCTGACGTTTTATAAAAGTAAGTACAGTTTTGAAATTTTTGAAAAGAAAACAAGAATTGTACCTGTTCTATTATTAACGTATTGATGAATATTGTCGGAACTCATTAGTTTTTGTGGAGCTGTAGGAATTTTGGGATCCAACTGGAAAGCTAGCACTGAGGCACAGTGATCTTGTAAGTTGTTTCCTACTGGCAAATCAGCAACGACAGGAATCTGTTGATGCAAGCATATGAGTGTTAAGGTGTTCAATATTAAAAAAACAAATACATAATAAGTGCAATATTTTAGCAGTAGAAAGGAAAAATTTCTCTGAAATACTAACTTTCTTAGGACAGTTTTAATGTTTGTTTAAAAATAATACCTGACAAAACAAAACAAGAATTTTTTCAGATAAATAAAAAATATTAGTCCTTAGTTGTCAAAAAGTTGAGTTAAAAAAGTTAGAGTTTCTTCCATAATATAGCGTGGCTGCTGCATTGAAGGGATGGTACAGCAGTCCAGCAACATATTTTTTATATTATTTTTAATTTGTATAGCACTAACTCTAAGTGCCTTACAAAATTTAGATTCAATAGCCATAATTTAACATCAGCTAATGTTAATAAGTTAGCATAAAACAACAACTAATAAGAATTTAAAATTCTTGTTTATGAACTACAGTATCGTATTGGGTTTAAAGCTGTCTGATGGCCAACTCTGACCTTTAGCAGCACTGGATACCAAGTTTAGTGGTTCGGAATCCACGTTAAACAGTAGGTCCCGATCTATTAGCCTAAAGTGTGCAAAAATATGACTGTAGAGCGACAAACCAAATCCTTACATTTGAAAATCTGTTATTTATTTTAACTATTTACATTTTTATTTTACGTATTTAAGATTCTCTAATTTAAAATTAATTACATTTGCTGTGAGCAATTAGACTAAATAACTCATGCGTACGTAAAAAGCACTAAGCATAATAGATAATGAAATTAGAGATATAAAGAAGTATTGAAATAAAAAAATGAAAATAAACAAGGGATTAAATTAATGTTGATTTGTCAGATCCTACATAAAAGTGCCTTCACGATTTTTTTAGTATTATCTGACTCTTACGTTGAATTTCGCAAGATGATCTTTGGGTCCTATTCCAGAAAGCATAAGGAGTTGGGCGGTGTTAGTTGTACCAGCTGACATGATGATTTCCTTCTTAGCTTTTATCTCGTAAGTGACGTTGTTGAGATCAAACTGAACGCTTTTTGCTCGAGTTCCCTCAAAAAGGATCTAAAAGTAAAATGGTAAGTAACTATTTATGTTTCAATACAATACCGAATCGACACATAGAAGATAACTTATTCTAAGATATCAATACATCACGTACGTGAATGTTGACAAAAAGTATTTAGTAATTTAAATATCCAAAGTATTTGTCAATAAATTTCAAAAATATGTTGAAAACCTTTCGGACGTGAGCGCCACCCAAGATGTGAAGGTTGGTACGGTTCTCTGCTGGCACGAGATATGCTTTGGCGGTACTGCAACGTTGTCCATGCCTCATTGTGCACTGGAAATCCGAAAAGCCTGAAAGATAAGTTATCTCATTTACATTGAGGAAAAATTATATTCCACATTTTATACAATTCTTATATATAACTGTGTGTATTTTGTAATATTAATAGTCAACTTGGAAAGAGTTAACGTATATATATATATATATACACTGAAGTGACAAAAGTCATGGGATAGCAATATGCAAATTTTCAGATGGCAGTATCATCGCGTAGAACAGGTATAAATGCGCAGTGCTTTCGCAGAGCTTTCATTTCTGTTCAAGTTATTCATGTGAAGAGGTTTGACGTGATGATGACCGCACGACGGGAATTAACAGACTTTGAACGCGGAATGTTAGTTGGAGCTAGACGCATGGGTCATGCCATTTCGGAAAACGTTAGGGAATTCAACATTCCCAGATCCACTGTGTCAAGAGTGTGCCGAGAGTATGGCATGAGAGTAAATTTCAGGCATAACATCCCACCATGGACAGCGCAGTGGTCGACCGCCTGCACTTAACGACCGAGACCGGCGACGTCTGCAAAGAGTAGTAAATTCTAACAGACAAGCAACACTGCGTCAAATAACCGCAGAAATCAATGTGGGACGTACAAGGGACTTGTCTGTTAGAACTGTGCGGAGAAATTATGCTTTCTTGGGCTATTCCAGCAGAAGACCGACTCGAGTGCCTTTACTGACAGAACGACATCGCTTGCAACGACTCTCGTGGGCACGTGAGCATATCGGTTGGTCCCTAGATCAATGGATGGAAAACCGTGGCCTGCTCCGATGAGTCACGATTTCAGTTGGTAAGAGCTGATGGTAGGGTTCAAGTGTGGCGCAGACCCCACGAAGCCATGGACCCAAACTCTCAGCAAGGCACTGTTCAAGCTGGTGGTGGCTCCGTAATGGTGTGGTCTGTTTTTTCATGGCATGGACTTGGTCCTCTGGTGCAACTGGACCGAACATTGACTGGAAATGCTTATGTTCAGCTACTTGGAGATCACTTGCAGCCATTCATGGACTTCATGTACCCAAACAACGATGGGATTTTTATGGATGACAATGCGCCATGTCACCGGGCCACAACGGTTCGCGATTGGTTTGAAGAACATTCTGGACAATTCCAACGAAGATCGCCCGACATGAATCCCATCGAGCATTTATGGGACATCATCGAGAGGTCTGTTCGTGCCCAAAATCCTGCACCATCAACGCTTTCACAATTATGGACGTCTATCGAGACAGCATGGCTCAATATTCCTGCAGAAGACTTCCAACGACTTGTTGAGTCCATGCCACGTCGAGTTGCTGCACTTCGACGGGAGAAAGGAGGGCCGACACGATATTAAGAGGTATCCCATGACTTTTGTCACTTCAGTGTATACTTCTATATATATACATATATATATATATATATATATACTTCTATACAATTCTCTCACTCTTTCTTTCTATATACATATATATGTATATACACTCAAGAGCCAAAACATTATGACCGCCCCTACATTTTGCAATGAACTCGCCTGGATGACGTGGAAGGCGCGTGATCAGGTGGAAGTGGTATTTAATTGGAATTAAGTGGTGGTATTAATCCATGCCAAGGCGAGTTGAAGCTGTGTTGCGCGCCAAAGGTGAGCCAACTCGTTATTGATAGGTGGTCATAATGTTTTGGCTCTTGAGTGTATATTTCTACCTTTCTACCTAATCGAACTATTCCGAAAAAAAAACAAAAAACAGTGTAGTGGTGTGGGTGCGGGGCACACATTTGGGTGCTCCAGATTATGATGAACAGATTGTAACTGGATGTTGTTGAGTTGAGATAATTGAGACGCAGGTTGAAGATTCGCAATTTTATTTACTCACGCACAAATACCACACACATGCAATTAGAGACATACAATATTTAACACATTTAAATACAGACAGCTAATTATAGATTTGTGGAAGGATTTCACTTCTAAGCCAAAAACCCGAAACTCGGCTCCGCGCAAGTTGCGCAAAATATACTTCCTCTCTGAGTGAGAGTTTATAAGCCAACTTATGAGCCGGAATGCACTGAATATATTTCCTCTTGGGATGAGAGACTACAAATAAATGATCTCAGCGGGAGCGCAGGTTGCGCTGTACTTTTTCTCGGGTAAGAGTCTCGAGGCCGACTTACTATTTCGCCTTAACGCCCCAGAGGGATGCTCTTGCTAGTGTGTAAGAGGAAGAACGAACCAGAATTTTATTTCAAATAAAGATTATTTATTATAAAATGTTTTTGTATGAATAAAATGTTACCATTGCATATTTGTTAAACTAGTGAGATAAAAAGAGATATTTCATGAAAAATTCTTAAAAAGTGCATACTTTTTTTTTACATTTTACATTATAAATTTAGATTTATATTATTTAGATATACTAAATTACATTATAAATTTAGTATTTGTTTGTGTCATCAATAGTTATTCAAAAATATATTACGCCAATTTGATGGAAGCAAATCATATTAAATGTTACTTGAATTCAACATATAGCTCTCTAAACATGTTTTATTTGACAAAAAATAGAACATTTTTTCATGTTCTATATTCTAAAGCTTTCGATTCTTTTCGAGCTCTTTTCTACGTTTCTGCCCTCAGAATTATATATTGTTATTACAGACTTAAAAAATGTTTCACTATGTGATTATTAGTAAAAGCAACTAGTAATTTACTAAATTATTAGCATGTAACGAAATTACTTTTTTTAACTTATAATATGAATAATAAAAATAGATTTCCTTTGAAAAAACCAGTTGTCCCGACATTTGAAAATTACCTTTCGAGTAACTGAGAATGAATTGATGGATTAAAAAAAAGAAACAAATTATATGAACAATTATTCTGATATGAACAATATCTGTTCTTTACCTGTCTGTCGAGCTCCATTAGTGTCAACAATATCATATCCCAGCTGCCTTGCTGCTTCCCAAATGGGTTCCTTAACTTCTGAGGTATATTTCGGCCTTTCGACGCTCATAGGACCACCAACAGTGTGATAACCTAAACATTTAGAGAATCTTGAATACTTTTTCCCTTTATTTTTTAAGGAATTACAAATAAAATTAAATAAAAGAGCATCAAATCATAAATTATACTATGAATCATAAATTATAAATTATTATGGAACTTTAAATCAAATCATAAATTATAAATTATTTGTGGAACTTTAAATCAAATCATAAATTATAAATTATTTATGGAACTTTAAAAATCATGTTGATTTTAATTTTATTTAATTTGATGAAGGGAAATATAAACAGAATTCTCAAATGTGGTATTTTTATACATTAATAAAAAAGCTGTTATTAAAGCATTTATTAAATTTAAAAAAATCAAAATTTGCTTTTTAAATAAGAGTTTTTTTTTTTTAACTTTCTGAGTTATTAAATGCTTTATTTTTACAAAAAGGTTATATTTTTATATTATAAAATTTTCTGTAATAAATATATTTCTAAAATATATTGATTTCAATTTTATTTAGTTTCATGAAGGGAAATATAATCAGAATACTCAAATGTGGTATTTTTATACAAGTTCTATTTTCGAAAACAAATTCTAATGGCAATAATTTACCCTAGGCTTAAAATATACTTTTTCATCTAATGATATAACTAGTGTAAATTACAAAAATTAAATTAATAAAAATCAAAATTTGCTTTTTAAATAAGAGTTTTTTCAAAACTTTTTGACTTGTGAAATGTTTTATTTTTACAAAAAGGTTATATTTTTATATTATAAAATTTTCTCTAATAAATAAAAAAAAAAAAAACACATTTTAAATATTTCTAAAATTCATGTTGATTTCAATTTTATTTAGTTTGATGAAGGGAAATATAAACAGTATATTCATATTTGGTATTTTTATATAAATTCTGTTTTCGAAAATAAATTCTAATGGCAATAATTCGCCCTAGGCTTAAAAGACACTTTTCATCTTATGATATAACTAATGTAAATTACAAAAATAAAATTAATAAAAATCAAAATTAAAATTAACTAATAAAAATCAAAACTTGCTTTTTAAATAATAATTTCATCTTTTTAACTTTTTGACTTATTAAATATTTTATTACACAAAAGTTATATTTTTATATTATAAAATTTTCTCTAATAAACATATTTCTAAAATATATTGATTTCAATTTTATTTAGTTTGATGAAGGGAAATATAAAAATTATAATCATATTTGATATTTTTATATAAATTCTATTTTCGTAAATAAATTCTAATTGCAATAATTTACCCTGGGCTTAAAAGATACTTTTTCATCTAATGATATAACTAATGTAGATTACAAAAATTAATTTAATAAAAATAAAAATTGGCTTTTTAACTAACATTTTTTTTAACTTTTTGAGTTATTCAATATTTTATTTTTACATTATATAATTTCCTTTAATAAATAAAAGAACATCACATTTTAAATATTTCAAAAATCATATTGATTTCAGTTGTATTTAGATTGATGAAAGGAAATGTAAAGAATACTTAAAATTATCAAATTTGGTATTTTTATATAAGTTCTATTTTCGAAAATAAATTCAAATGGCAATAATTTTTCCCTATGCTTAAACTATACATTTTAATCTAATGATATACGTAACTAATGTAATTTACAAAAATTAAAACTAATAAAAGTCAAAATTTGCTTTTTAAATAGCAGTTTAGTTTTTAATATTAAATTAATTTTTAACTTTTTGACTTATTAAATGTTTTATTTTTACGCAAAAGTTATATTTTTATATTATAAGATTTTCTCTAATAAATAAAATAAAAACATCACACTTTAAATATTGCAAGTTTTTTTTTCAATCAAATTTTTAATTTATATATATATATATATATATATATATATATTTATATATTTTTACATTATAAAATTTTCTCTAATAAATAAAATAAAAACATCACACTTTAAATATTGCAAGATTTTTTTTCACTCAAATTTTTAATCCGTTTAAAAATGTATATTTTGTGACACTTTATGCAAACTCAGATTTTTTTTTTATAAAATTTTATATTTAGATTTAGAAATCAAATTACACTAATAAAATAATTTATAAATATTTTTAGAATAGAAATTTGCTAGCTCCTTTAAAATAATAAATACAATTATTAAAGCATTCAAAACTATTTAACTCTGGTAAAGATTGATTCTTTGTCATAAAATTTTATCTGCAACATTTTGGTATTTCCTTTATTCACGTCAACGGCAGGTGTTTAAGTGAAATACTCATTCATTGAGGGCAAATGATTGTAAGTATTTATTTCTTCAGCAAAAGTACTTTCTGATTTATTTGTTCAATTCCAACTATTAGTTCACACTCTCCCTATATATATCTTGTTCAAATTTTCAATCGTTAACAAAATACTTTTTATTCATCCACTCAAGTTTAAAAAATGTATTTCAACTTGTAGTGGATGACACTTGATGTTAATACAGTTTTTCAAATATTAATTCATTAATTAAGTTTAATTAATTAATTATACTTTTTTTTAGATTTAAGTTGCATGCATCTACCAATAGATGGCGCCAGATGTAAAAGGAAAATTTAAACTTTATTTATAAAGGACTTTCTACAATATAGTGAGAAAAAATGTAGGAATTTACTTAAATTTTTTTTTATATATTACTTGTTTACGGTAATTACACCAACATATGATCTTCGTTTCATAATAACCATCTTTTCATTTGTTAAATAAAATATAAAAAGACCATTGAATAAAGCATTGATAATTAAACAATTCCTGTTTTCTACCGTTTTTCAAAAACTCCACATCGTGATTGTCCTCCAGTTTCAGAAAATAAGGCCACACATCATTGAAGCTCCACCCCTTTGCACCCTGTTTTTCCCAATCGTCGTAATTTTTACGATTTCCTCTAAAATAGAGCATGGCATTTAAGAGACTGGAACCACCAATACCTTTGCCACTCGGCCATATCAGTTGCTATGGTGTAGGAAAAGAATAGGTGAGAATAATATTATATAGTTAAAATAATCAATGAGTGCACTAAAAATTAAATTAACAAATACATTATTTTGATTGAAGCATTACTAAGATTTTTGCATACTTAATAACAATATTTAAAAAAAAAAACAAATTGCGTTATTTAATCAATTTTTCGAAAATTACTTTTTAAATTTTTTAAAACAACTTCCCCACAATTTTATAAAAAAAATATTTTGTAATAAAATTCCATACATTTCTTAAAATGTAGGTCGGTTGTTAATTAAATGGGATTCGAAACTTATTTTAAATACAATGACTTCAAAAATAAAGGAAAAATTCAAAACAATTGTGATTCAGAATTTTCTATTCGTTGGATCTAATGCAATTTGTAAAAAACATTAATAAAACAATGTTTTATATATAGCACCTAGAAATTATTAGATATTAATTTTATTATATTCAGTTTGAAACTCTACACCTTCAAACTGAATATCTTCTTCTATCATTTTGCAAACATAATTTAGACAAAAACAATAGGCTCATTTTCTGTCTTGGAAAATACACAAAATGTAAACTTGTAAAACAGCATCTGAGTTCAATAAGTGGTCACCACTTACTATATTTCACCACAACAATGTTTTATGTTAAAAATGATGGCGTTTATTAACAAAGTTGGAAGGACAGCCCATTTCTGAGGCAAGAGATTGCGAAGATTCTGAAGAGTTGCAGAGTTGTTTGTCATCCCAGAACATCCCGAACGTGCTCACTCGAATAGAGCTGGCCAACCCATACTCATAATAGTCTTGTAAGATAAAAATCATCAACTACACCTGTGCCAAGATGAACAACTGGATCAAGAATGTCGTCTATATACAAATTATATAGATTAATGTAGCCATCCAAAGAGATACTGCTCTTATACATACAATAGACCTACCAAATCTTTCTCTTTCACAGATATCGTTGGAATAATAGTAAGTTCCCTTCAAACTGAATATTTTCTTCTGTAATTTTGCAAACATAATTTGGACTCTTTAACAAAAGAGTATGGATCTCATTGACTTTCTTAGCAACTGACGTGTGCATTTAATTCCGCACATTTGATATACAAGAGAAGATCCTATGAGTTGGTGTAGGGTTCTGCACTCATGCACTATATGTATGCACTATAGTTGGTGAAGCGATTCTACACGCATGCACTATATGTATGCACTATAGATGGTGAAGCGATTCTACACGCATGCACTATTGCAATCATCTGCAAATGGTTCACTTATTTATTTTTTTTTTAACACTACCATTTAGAAGTTGACTTTGTTCTTGCAAATGCATTTCGTGGTCTATGAATTATACAAGCTATCAAATTCAACAACCTTGATGCAACTACGATCTACCTCTATTCGCTTAATGGCTAACTATGATAATTCTTCAGATAAATGAATATGTATTTATATTTGTAGCATGGTCTCGAAATTTATTTTTACATCCTGTTTTCTTTCGCGTGTCCCATAAGCTCCACAAATTTACATAACATATTCTGATACAGCGTTACTTTTTGCGTGCACTTCTTGTTCTCCTTCTTGATTGGCGCAACAGCCTCATGGTGGGCCAAGGCCATCTGCCTACTGGCAGATTTCGAGACAGGAGATGTTTTCTTTTTACGGAGTAGGGCTATCATCCTTACGCTCAACGCTCTATAGTCATATTAGAGCGGGACCTACGATTTAAAGTGTATTCAAAACCACTAAAATCATCCAAAGACATCCAAGGCACCGCCGGGACTTTTACGCGTACTGCATAATTTAAACGAAAATGTACTTATTTTTGGACCGTAATCGAATTTTTTTATGTAGTCGCATATTTTTTTCTATAAATTCCGGAAAACGGTGCAAATAAATGTAATAAAATTCTATGTAGATAAATTGTATATAGCGAAAAATAAGCCACGATATTGTTGATAGCGAAAAATAAGCCACGATATTGTTGATAGCGAAAAATAAGCCACGATATTGTTGATAGCGAAAAATAAGCCACGATTTTGTTGATAGCGAAAAATAAGATACGTTATATCTAGCTGTCAGTAACAGCTGGTCGTAAATGATATGCGGAATAAATCGATTCTTGTCGGAACGAGCTCTAAAGACATGGGCTATCTGTCAAACCGGTTTTTAATGGGTTGGCGAAAGCCATTCGTTCTTCATCATCTGCCATCTAGACGGTCCTTTATATGCAATGATACCTCGTTATACGTCCACTGAAAAATAAGTCCAGCTTCATGTATATGCCTTGTTTAGAAGATGAAAACTTTGGTAGACGACCTTTATTTATTTCAAATAAAGGTCGTATACCAAAGACTAAGACTGAGACTATCTAAGAAATAAAACTAACATGCATCCAAATCTTTGCTAAATGGAGGGATATCAAAAATTTCGCATTGAAGTATCACCCAAACAATTCCCAAACAAGCCGTAATAGCATGGTCAGGAAAGACGAGACAACATAAAATTTCCGAAACATCCTGAGGTTTGGTTTGTCGCTCTACGGTCATCTTATGCACACGAGGGCTAAACAGACAGGAACCTACAGTTTAAAGTGGATTCCGAACCAGTCACAAAATTCTACACCACCACCAGGCTTCGATCCTGAAGACTGTGGTCCCAAAGGCCAGAGCGCTAGCCAATTGGCCATCAGGCCGCGAAACATCCTGAGGAAAAGGGTGAAGCAAAGTGTGTTTGAACAACTGTTTAGTAAACTTGAAATCTGGCGATCTTCAACTGCTTCAAGTAGGACCAAGAAAAAATTACACTTGGTA
Organism: Caerostris darwini; assembly: GCA_021605075.1. Taxonomy (NCBI): domain Eukaryota; kingdom Metazoa; phylum Arthropoda; class Arachnida; order Araneae; family Araneidae; genus Caerostris; species Caerostris darwini. Next base: position 489,785 of record BPLQ01015574.1, read on the forward strand.
AAATTTCATTTACTTATGTGTTTCATCCAAATTCGTTTTGATTTAAGTATGTTAGTATTCCACAGATTTTATATAGCATCAATGTATAACATGCCAATAATAATAGGATTATTCCCATGGAAAAGGATTAATCATTTTCCTTTATTTCTTTGGGAATTCGTTTGGAGTACGTCCTGTTCGGTATCAATCCAACTCTCACTCACCTGAATGGCCGAGTGGCCACACGTTTCGGGTTCGAGTTCCGGCGGTGCCATGGATGTTTGTAGTGGTTCGGAATCCACTTTAAACTGTATGTCCCGGCCTGTTCAGCCCTCGTGCGCAAAAAGAGGACCGTAGAGCGACGAACCAAACTCACTCACTTCAAATGTATTTAATCCAAGTGCATTTGGATTTAAGTATTTTAGTATTCGACAGTTTTTATACAACCCCCATATGTACTATAAAATGCCAATTATAATAGGATTATTCCCATGGGAAAGGATTAATCATTTACCCTTTACTTCTTTGGGGAATTCGCTTAGAGTACGTCCTGTTTGGAATAAATCCAATTCTCACTTTGAGTTCAGCTCAAAGAGCTTCTAATCAGAGAAAAATCAAGTGTTATCTATCGATCATCGTCATTCTTATGATGAAACAATAATTTTAGACACAAATTAATAACAACAATAATAAATGTGACAAAATTTGCATAACTTACATTGTTGACAAGAGCAGCCCCCGTGTGTTTCTGAGGCGTCGTCTTGAACTGCCAATCTATGTCCGTGAACCAGAAGCTTCTTCCAATACTCGGTAGATCGCTCAGTAATGGTGGAGTGGAACCGGCTTCCAACAACAAGACGCTCACACAATGTTCTTCTGATAAGCGGCTGGCAACCACAGATCCGGCAGATCCAGCTCCCACTATAGATACGCAAATAATCAGCCAAATAAGTAAGTGAAATTTAAAAAATACCTTATTAAAAGATTTGGTATTTTGTTTAACAAATTCATGCAATGTAAATTCAAGCGGAAATTGGAAATTTAATACCCTAGACAACATTTCTAGCAAAAGCAAATTCGTTATACAAAGTGCTGAATGTGAAAATTTAAAATTAACGATATATTTTTTTGTTCTAATGCAGCTGGCATACACTTAGACAATTGTCTTTGATGCCTTAAAGCAAGCGCTGCACTGATGTTACTCACGTAGCATTACCGAGGAGGGGAGTGTAGCTTGAAGATAAGCTACGGACGCCGAGTAACAGTACCCCCGCTACGCTTTACGATCTTGTTAAACGGGGGCCTACGATTTAAAGGGATTTCCGAACCACTACAGACATTCAAGGCACCGCCGGGACTTGAACCCGAAACCTGGGGTACCGAGTATTAGCCATTGGTCATTCAGGCTCCTTAAAATTAGGGATATAATATAAAATAAAAAATATATATATATATATATACTAGTTGACCCGGCAAACGTTGTTTTGTCATATACATTATTTCTATTAAAATATTTTTTTAGTTAAATAAAATAAAAATTTACTTACTATAAGTGTGTGGAAATGTGGTTATGATTGGAAGAGGAATGGAACGTTGCAGACAATGACGGCGTATAAAATGATAATACACTAACCATTTATTTATTTCATCTTTATATTTTATTAAATTAATAAATATATTTTAAATTACATTATATAATAGCTGTATATGCATCAACAATAGGTATTTACATATTTACTACTAATTATGGCAATTAAAAAAATAATCAACATCAATCTCTAAGTGCAATGGAGTGTACTATATTTTTGGTTAGTCCGTCTTTAGCCGACACAAACAAACTGGATGGTTTACCCACACGCAAACATGCCACGTATAGTTGTCCGATGGAAAAACATGGTTTGCCCAAATCTAAGCCACAAACAGATATCGTTTAACCTTATTGATTGTCATTGCGAATGCCAATCTAATTGGAAATTGAATACGTTTGAATTCAATTATCACATCTGTGGGAATCATAGGGATTCGTGTCAGCAATATATTTTCGCCTCGGTACTTGCCATTCAAAATGCTGGCTTCGATAACGTTTTCATTAATTTTTCAATGACTAATCGTGTTCCATTGCACAGCCGTGATGGGTTCAAATTACGAATCAAAATAACCGGAGATCCAACCTTTAATTGTAAATGATGCGGTGGCATGCCTGACAAATAAAATGAATTCAAAAACTCAATTGGATAATTTACAGCTTTATTGGCATCGCAAACTGTATCGATAGATTTGTATGACACCAAGTTCCCTGGCAACAACTGTTGTATTTTGAAATTTAAACCATTGACGCCCACATTTTTTGCTGCCAAAATTGCTCTTTCTGCCAACCAATCAAGATTTTGGAATTGTGTGCATACGTCGGGAAATATGTGGTCGATGAGATTATTTAGCGAGTCGATGATTGTGCAGAAATCTGTCGGAAATTTTATGCATCCAGTATTTTCATGCACAGCAATTTTTCCACCGCCATTATCTAACAGTTGTTTTGAGAATGTTTCAGCGGATGGATCTTGAAGCATTTGAACGCGCCTGTTTACTTTTAGTTGTAATTTTTCAACATTACGCCACAGTGACGATGATTTTAAGCAAGCGTTGATCTCATCAGCGTACGTTGAACATGGAATGGCAGGAAGTGTTTGCCTAAAATCGCCTGAAAGTAGTAACAGAGTGCCGCTAAATAGTTTGTCGTTATAAATTTATGCTTTCGATAATCTTATGCTTTCGAATTGCAAATAACACTTACTTTACTGGAATCCCAGATTCGCCTCAATAAAGTAAATTACAACACAATTACACCTGTAAATTAAAACGCAATAACAGCCATCTTTATTTTTCTTAGAACAATAATAAAGTTTCCAATTTTGCTTAACTAAACATTAACACACGCTACACGTGTAAATATAATTTAATGCTACACGTGCAAAGAATATAACTTAAAAAAACATTAACTTAAGACATTAACACGCTACACGTGCAAATATAACAGTATTCGTTCTCTTATTATTTGACTTACCTTTAACAATGATAAAACACGTATATTTATTTAACACGTAAATATTTCTCTTTAAATTAAAAAACTATTCCCACAAAAACGTTGCGTATAATATATACAGGTAAAGCAACGGCCGTTGTTGGCGCGAGTTCACAACACGTGTTGATTTATATAAGATCATTTAATTAAATAAAAGTAAAAAAAATGAAGCCGATTGAAGACTTTAATTTTTGTTTAAGCACACGTGCTGTAATGTCATGACTAAGAAATTAAAAAAAAATACATTGTTTTATGAAAGAAATTTTAAAAAATATTTAGGGGTGGACCACCCTTATGACTTAGGGGTTTAAAAAATAGATTACGACCGATTCGCAGACCTACCAAATATGCACAAAAATTTTCATAAGAATCGGTCAAGGCGTTTCGGAGGAGTTTGGCAACAAACACTGTGACACGAGAATTTTATATATTAGATATATAATATTTCTGGGAGGAAAATTCTTTATTAAAATTAGGATTCCGCATATTAAAAGATGCTTTGATAATAAAGTAAATATTCAAACACTTCTTATCATTAGAAAGGTGGCTAGAACTTCATATTCACCCAAGACCGACTTATTTGTTTTCCACTCTTCTTAGCATTTCATTTTTCCTCGTTACAGCATCAACGAAAACTGGGTATTAAGATTCTTTGAAGAAAGAATTTACTGGTCTGATTCTCGTCAATTTAACAATTTAAAATGGCAAAATGTCTGTATCATCAAACTTGCTAGTGTTTTCATGGTTTTTCTTATGTGTAACACAAATATAAGCCAATTATCCTTACAAAAACTTTTCTTTCCTCTTGTGTAGTGTGATACGTTAATGTACCCTGGGTGAAGTAAAATCTGCTATATCGAAATTTTTTCGTCGTAATATTGTAGCTTTATCAGCATTTATCTATGAGCTTTAATTTAAAATTTGTTGTCTTCCTGGTTTGCCTTGCGTGTAATAAAAAATGAGCCAGTTACAATTTTTTAAGTTAAAATCGTCTAAAAATATTTTTTTCTTTCTAGTAGTTAAATATGGGCTTGAAGGCCGTATGGCTAACGCTTCGGCGCTCGGTGCCACAATGTTCGAGTGCCGACGGGGCCATAGTATTTAGTGTTTCGGAATCCACCTTAAACCGTAGGTTCCGGTCAAGTACGACTACAAGGTGTTGGGCGTAGGTCTGACAACCCTATCCTCTAAAAAGCTAATATCCCCCATCTAGAAATCTGCCAGTAGGCAGACGGCCTTGGCCCACCGTGGAACTGTTGTGCCAATGACGATGATGTTACGTATGAGGCTGGGAAAATTTTCCCCGAAATCAAGTCTACATTAGTGATTCAAAAAGTTTTTTCTTCTTCTTCATTGGTATAATAGACCCATGGTGGTCCAAGGCGGTCTGCCTGCTTGTAGATTTCAAGACAAATGTTTTCTTTTACGGGGTAGGGTTGTCAGCCCTACTCCCAACGCTCTACAGTCATATTAGACGGGGATCTGTAGTTAAAGTAGATTCTGAACCACTAAAAACATCCATTGATGGCCGAAACTTCAGTCGAGCAACTATCGTATGCTTTGAATTTGTATAGGGCTATCTGATGAGTAAATCTACTCATGGGATGCCTAGAGTGTAATCTACTCATGGTGATAGAGTACCCGTAGAAATCTGACTTGGCTTCGTCTTATAGTCATATGAGACAGGGACCTATGACTTAAAGTGGATTCTGAGCCACTAAAAACATCCATGGCCTTGCCGGGACTCGAACCCGAAACCTGTGACACCGAGCGCCAGAGACTCAAAAAGTTTGTCTCAATATAATGTATTGTGTTCGGTTTCAGTTCTACGATTTAGTTTAAATCGGTTAGAAAACAACTTACCTATAATGTAGTCATATTCATCTTTGACAGTCTTTGCTTGCTTTGGGGTAGTTCTTTGTGTTGCTAGGGACATGAGAAGCAATGGCAGAAGTGGGGATGCAGCGAAGGGCGTAGGGTACGCCCTCTCAGCAGCGATGTCCATGATATCAAGAGATGGGTTAAGTTAACCTTTAAAATAAAGGATTCAGTAGAGACATAAAATGCAGTAAAAAATTGCTTTATACTTCGTTTTATACATAAGAGTTTTTTAATGTTGCCTTAATTGCCAATTCCCATTTAAATATACCGTTTTCTTTTTTAATAAATTACTGATATTAGAGAGTTTTTGGCAAATATCGTATTTTGGACGTCCGTTAGCTTTTACTCCCTAGCGCGCATGCTCATAGGAAATTGCGCATGCGTATCCTTAATAATGTTTCCTATGAGCATGTGCACTAGGGAGAAAAAGCTCACGGACGTCCAAAATACGATATTTGCCAAAAACTCTCTATTTTCTGATGAAGAAGCTTTATGAGTACTTGCCTATGAACGTGAAATTAAAACCACGCAATGAAAAGTAATTGTTATTTGTTTTTTTTTTTTCAAAAATCTTTCTTGTACCTCATCAAAATTTAATAAAAAAAAAACCTTATTTTAACTAAATAAAAAAATATGGATATATTTTAATTTATTGCTCGACAACATACATACTAAAATAGAAATTTCTACATACATACTAAAATAGAAATTTCTACATACATACTAAAATAGAAATTTTGTATCATAGAGACGGACAGTTTTAAATTACTAAAACCTTTTACACATTATTATGTTTGATCACATAAAATGTTTTGTTTTAGTAATGCTATTTCAAAAGAAGAATGGCATGACATGTATTGCTCCATCACGATTTTTCGATTAGGTCTTTCGACATGGGTAATACTTCTCCGGATACAAAATTTGATTCCTTTCTGCTTAATAATAGATATTTAAAGTGATAGATGGACGGGTCTCATCACAATAATTGCAAATTTGCTCAACTATTGCGCTACGCGTGCAAAAGTATTTTTTATATAGAATTTTTTTTTCTAGTTGGCCCTTCAATTTTTCAGTTACCTAAAATTTATAATTGTATTAAACTTAGTCTCTTTAATTATGCAAAAAGTTCAGTATCTGATAACAGAAAATGTTTAACAAAAAAAGAATAGTATTATACACCGTAGCATGAGAATAAAAGTCAACGAAATTATTGTATTTAAAATTCTAATTGAATCTTAGTTTGAAATTTCATTAATCGCATTAATGTACAATTATTTTTATGAATTGCTGTATAAAACAAATTTTTTCAAGTAAAATAAATAACAAAAAAAAATTAATGAACTTTTTCTTAATATAGTTCATTCTCTTTGCAAAATATTTAATAATACATTTATCTTCTTTTTCAAAGAAAAAAACAATTAAACAATTAAATAAAAATAAACTAGTACGAAAAGATATAAAACATTTAGAATGCAATTTTTTTTTACCTTACCTTTTTTTGGTTAGTAGTGATAAGTCATTAGACGAAATTCTATTACTTATACAAAAAAATTTAATTTTTCATAGAAAAAAATCGCTTTTAAACTTTTAATTACTTAAATAAATTTGTTACTTAATAATTGACGTTTAATTCATTCTGTTGCATATTTTCACCAGCTTAACATTTACAAAAATATATAAAATATATAATTTTAATCTGTTGAGCGTAAAATTTTTAATTATAATATTGTAAATTTTTTGTAAAATTTCGTTTCTGATACTTTTTATTCAATAATCGTCTGTTTTCATCGATATGTTCTTAACATTTACAAAAAAATATTTAATTGTAAATAATTGAGTGTAAAAATGTTTGATGTAAAATTGTGATTTTAAGTTATTTAATTTAGGTTATTTAATTTAATGATTAAGTTATTTAATTCACGAAATTTATTTTGAATTCAAAAATAATTTTCAATCAATTAAAATCTTTGTCATTTTTAAACTAATGAAGTCATTAGCTTTTTGAAAGTTATTTAAAATTGTGTTCCCTTATTCGTATTTAACAACATTTTTTATCGTTTGATTTTTATTCATTAAAAAATGAATTAATTGTTAAGACAACGATATTAAAAATAATTATTTATCTATTTTTAGAAATTTTCTTGGAATTAAAATGGTAATGATTTTCCTATTAAAATCTTTTTTTAAATATATTTTTGATTCCTTTCAGATATTTTATTATTTAGACTAAAATTTATTTTTATGTTCTAAATTCATTTTATTTATGATAACATTTTATTTTATTTTGCAGTAATAGTTATTCGAATATTTCTGTTGTTAATTTTTTGATCCAGTTTTGATCATCGTAAATACAGAGGCTAATTAGACATTTTTGAAACGACTTTGACTTTTTCCAAGAGCAAAATTCAAATTAATAAAAAAAAACCTGAATGGCAACAGTTCGGAATAGTGTTTAATTATCGTCTGAGTCATTAAAATTATTCTTTCTTTTAAAATGTCACTGGAAAATAAACACTGGATCCAAGGCTATATTTGTGTTTATGAATAGAAATGTTCTTATTTTACTATAAAAAAAAATAAAATGCGATTTTAATATTTATAAACGTAAAATAAGAGATATATTTAATAAAAAAGGGAAGAAACGTAAACATTTAGCTGCGAAAGAGGTAAAAAGTGGATACCCAACAAAGGTACGTGCATCTCTTATTATATTTAAAGTTACATCTTTTTTAAAAGAAACTCTTTATCCTCAAAAAAACTATCACAAAATCTTTAAAATGTTTCTATGGGAACTGTAAATAGAATTATGAAATCTGATTCAAAGCTAATCAAAACGAAGAACATGATGTTCGCTAACTATCACCAAAGCTTGCTTCTCAGCTTAAAACTATGTGCAGATTGTTGTGTGAAAACTATTTGATAGGTGAAAAGTGAAAATATGTTGTTACAATCGATGAGGCTGGGATATATTTATCTGATTGCAACGGAAAAAGATCGATTTATAAAAAAAAAAAAGAAATGCAACCGAAATTGAGACTATTCCATATAAATATATCTCACTGGTTTCCCAATATGTCTTCAATGGATTGTAGTGCATCTGACCTTTTAGAAAAAATTCTTTATAAGCGGGATCATAAAACATTTTATGGAATACATTAGAAAGATTGTGATGGAGGAGTTGAACAAAATCAACCTAGATATTTTAAGAAAAACTCTTTTCTCTCGAAAAACCTAGATGTAATATGATAGTTCAACAAAAGCACCATCAGAAAAAAATAATAAATAAAATTCTTATCTTTGCTTACATATATATTTTTAAATCATTGAAAAAATGTGTGAATGAATGTAATATGATGTATGAAAGTATATGAATGAATGTAATACGATAGTTCAAAAAAGAACTATCAGATTGAACAAAAAAAATAATAAATAAAATTCTTATCTTTGTTTATATATATATTTTTTAAATTGCTACAATTATGTGTGAATACCCCTTCAGTATTTGACGAATGAAGTTTGGAATTTTTTTAAAATTTGTTCTTAGAAATATTCTTGAAGTTAAAATGGTCTTTATATCTTTTTATTCGTTTAAAATCTTGTGCAAAAAATTATTTTGGCCATTCTAAAATTCTTTTCACTTAAGATATTCACATTGCTTTTATTTTTTTTTAACAAAATAAATTAAGAATTTATGTTATTCTTTTTAGAAAATTTTTGATATAGATAAGTCGATTAACAATAAATTCAATTGATGGTATTTTTTTAATTATAGAATTTTTTATTGGCATTTGTTGATGGCATTTTACATGGGTAATTTTTGATTAAAATATATTTAATATTATGTTTAAAAATATTACTGATATTTTTTGTTTTATTGGTTTATATAAAACAAAAAATATAAACAAATAACTCCACTATTAGTTTAATATGTTCTATTTGTAGTGCATAAAAAATTGAATTAATTTGCCGCTCTGTTGAAAGACAGATGCTTTCTTTCATGAGTTACAGCTATCATGCATTTTTTTATAAGAGTTTTTGTCACGATGTATTTCTAGATATTTTAATGCGTTTCATATTTTAATGTTTCTGATTATTAAAATTAGGTATTGATGATAGGTACATTGATGATATCAAACCATTACCAAGCCAAAGTGTGTTTAAGTAAAAGTTTCTATTAGACTTTTAATCGTCTCAAAGGATGAAATTTTGAGTTTAATGTTAAGCCTATTTTCTTGAAATGTTTCTCTTACTTTCTTTGTGTTTTTCCCTGATATTTTCCTTAATTAAGTTTATTGAAGTAAGAAATATATCATTCCTTCCGAGTCATATATGCTATTATTAAATAAAGTATTCATGTAAGAAACTTTTAAACTGCTGAGGGATATTTCTCTCACCGTTCTCACCTCAAAGTGGTCAGTATCGCGACCTCTTCTGTAAACTGTACAAAAAAATGTATGCTGTTAAAATGTAACTTTTACGTTTGTTTCATTTTTAAATTGTTTTCATTTCATTTTTCATTTGTAATTCTGAAGCTGTTTATAAATATAGTGTGCGCCACAGTAAGAAATATTTATTTTACAACAGCAAAAACAACAGTAAAAAATGGAGTTCAAAAGCATAAGGAATATATACTATATATATATATATATATGTATGTAAAAGAAACGTTTTTGATTACCTTTTGGAGAGTTAGTATCTTTTACTTTTAGCGTCAGTTATCTTTACTGGAACTTTAAAAATCGGAGAAAATGTTTTATGTAGCAGTAAAGAAAATAAAAAGATAGTAGATTCAAATACGTGTAAAAGTAATATTTATATCCATATTCAGCTGTGCATACAACAAGTTTGGTATTCGTCCAATATATATTTATTATTTACAATGATAAACGAAAACTGAATATTGATAGTATTTAAAAAGACTTACGATGCATGTTTAATTTTTTAAATAAAATTTAATAGTTTAGGATAAATAATTTGTGTGGGATAGACTAAATGTCGCATATGCTAGCAAATGCTATTTATAGTAATGAAGATGTTGCATGATTTAAGAATTGATATGGATGTTTTCTATTTAAAGACATCTTAATTTTATTTCAGCAATTGTTTTTTTCTGTCAAAAATATTTATGCTTCAATAATTTTTTAATTAAATAAAATTAATAATAATTAATAAATTAATTAAATTCTTTTGTATAGTTTTATGTCAGTTATTTTTTAATCTCTCTCTCTCCTTTACAGCATAGCATATTATTTAAAATAATTATCACACATCTGTTGATAAATGTAAAGTCATTGAAAAATTTAGCCCTAGATCAACTTTATTTAAGAATAAATTTAATTAAATATTAAGTACTATGTTCTAATAAGTAACAATTTTTTAAATATAAATTACTAAAAACATTAAAGTTCAGAAATTAGTGTAAATTATGTATAATTACATATTATTAAAATTAAATAAAAATAAGTTCATAAATGTATAAGTCAATAATTTTGGCTCTTGTCTAGTTTTACGATGGATCCAGAGATCATACGATTTTATAAAGGAATAAAAAGAGAAAAAAAGAATAGGCAAGTTCCAGTCAAGCAATTTAAATATTTATTGATATATATATATATATATATATATATATATATATATATATACACGGTCTGTGTATATTATGTATATAATACTCTTATATGCAAGATAAGAGTATTAAGTAAGACTCTAAGATGCAAAATAAGCTTCAAATTTTACCTCACGATAATTTAAAAGCAGACAAAAGCGTGTTGTAATAATATATCCTTATCCTTTCTATTACTCCTGGCATGATCGTTTTTACTTGGACCCCTCATTTAATATTCCTGTTATGAACTTTATTTTTACAATGCATATAAAATCTGAAATCGCAAACAGAGAATTAAAACTACCAAGTTACGACATGCTAAATAGATTTAAATATAGTCGTGAGGAAATGCTAGATAATAAATATGCTCACGAAATAGGGTATGAAATTTTAGTTTAATCTGTTTGAGGCGAAGCTAAATTTTGATTTTTAAATTAAATTGTTATGCACTAATGGCGCGTATTTTAAAGGTTTTAGACTGGACAGTGTTTATGATAAATTTGGTATGCATTACAAATAGTTCTGTGTCTGGAGTTGCTGAAACAATGACAGTTGAGCTGTACGCGCAACTACTAAACGTAAACCAAACTTAAATGTAGTATTTATTAGTATATCTACTGTGTCCAAAAAGTAAGACCAGTTTTCAATTTAAATTTCCCGGGCATATGGTATTTCAATTTTTTTTTTTCCTTTTCAGGTTGTTGTCACTGTCCTTGACATCTATATGAAATTTCATGTCAAAATATTGATTAGTGTTCGAGTTACGTTTGGTTTTGTGAGATGCTAAAACTGATTCCAGCGATTTTTGAAATGTCTGAATTAATTGAGCAAGAACTTGCGTTAAATTTTGTTTGCGGAAACATATGGAATGTTGCAGAAGGCATTCAGTGAGCATTCCGATATTTTAAAGAAATGTTTAGAAGTGGTAAAAACAGTTCAAAGAAGGCAGAGAATGCGTTGAAGAAGAAAAGCCCTCTGGTCGACCACCAACCTCAACTGACGAAGCTCACGTCCAAAAAATTAAAGATTTGGCGCTTGCAAACCATCGATTTACAATCAGAGACCCTATTCATACCCTATTTCGCCACCACCATATTCACCATATTCACCTGATTTAGCATAGTGCTACTTCTGGCTATTCCCTAACTCAAAAGACCACTCCGGTGACAACGTTTTGAGTAGATTGAAGAGACATTTCAAAAATCACCGGAATCAGTTTTAGCATCTCACAAAACCAGCGTAACTCAAGCACAAGTGAATATTTTGAAGTAAACTTTCGCACAGATGTCAAAGACAGTGCCCACAATCTAAAAAAAAAATTGAAATACCATATGCCCGGGAAATTTAAATTGAAAACTGGTGAAATTAAAAAAAATTTTAATTGAAAACTGGGGGTCTTACTTTTTGGACACGATAGTATTTATGTGGTTTTAAACTGGTTTCGTAATCCATAATGTTAGATATATTTAATTTATTCTTAACTTCAACAGTTACATCCTTATTATTATTTACAATTGTTCTCAAATATTTAACTTGTTCATCCTCTTCAAAGACATAATCATTTGTTCTCAGCGGTAGCAGATTTGGGCCTCTGTTTGTAACTGTCATAAACATAGGGGTTTTTTTTTCCATTTACAATCATACCAATATTTTTTGCAGCTGATTCAATGCCATAAAATGCTTCAACTATTGCCACCTTAGTTTTTTCATGATGTCAATGGCTAACAATTGCATTGACTTTGTGAAAAAATGTTTTATGTGTTTGTATGATTGAAACTCTTATAGTTTTTTCAACAGCATTATTAAACAACTGGCAAGAAATAGAATCGCCTTGTTTTAGTCTTTTTTCAGTACTTAAAATACATTTGATACTTCTGTTCTCAACTTTACTCAACACTTTAAAGGTCATCTCTATCAGGTATTTCTATGGTATTCCCATCTCCAGCATCGCTTCAAACAATTTCTTCCTATCGATGTTATCATAAGCTGTTCTAGAATGAATATACCAAATTTTTTGTCTTTTCGAGTATTTGTCTAGTGATATGTATTTGATCTGTAAATTTACCCTTTTAGAATCCACACTGATATTTTCCAATTATTTTACCTACATGAACAAATAGCCGTTCCGCTAAGATTATCTTATATGAAGTGTTCAAATATAAGATACTCACTTACTCACTTACTCCTGTAATACTCTTTTTACTCACTTACTCCTGTCAAATATGAGGAAATATTTAAAAATCCCGATCACAGTTTTTAAATCGCTATTGAATAAATAAACTATTAAGTTGCAGGAAATAATCTATACTTGAATGTATATTATTCTACAAATAACTCATTCGTTGATTTGCTGCAACGTTATATCTTTACAATATTACAGAACATCCATTTTTTAACTAAGCAGTAAAACAAAGATACAACTGTACAAGACATTAGTTAGACCAGCAGTTTTGTATGCAGGTGAGTGTTGAATAATGAACAAATCAAATGAGAATAAAGTAATGGCATTTGAATGAAATGTCTTGAAGTTTTGGAGCAGTATAGGGAAATGGAGTTTGGAGAATAAGATAAAAAAACTTAACTGCAACAACAATTTAGAGTACCAAATATAGTAAAAGTTATAAAGCCTCTCAAATAAACTGGCTGCAGAGCTTAAGAAGAAGAAGAAGAAGAAGAGAGTAAAAAGTACAATAGTTGTATTCATTTGATTAGATAATTATCTGATCTCTGATCTATTCTCTATGATAAATAACTCTCATTAAATTTATTAACTAAGCAGTTCAGTTCGAAACAACGAGGATGTTTTCGATTCGACAAGTGATGCCGAACCGAAAGCAATAAGGCACATGCATGCATGCACATGTATTCTAGAGCAGGGCTCTCCAAACTTTTTCGGTCGCGGGCCAAAAATTGAAAAAAAAAAAAGTTTGGAGGGCCAAGAAAAATTTTGCTAAAATTTTAAAAACAATATACAAGTATTACAATTTAAATACTATGTTAATGAACAGAATGAAATTGAGATTTCATTTTTAGAAGTTCCTTATAGTGAGGTTCTAAGTGAGAACCTCACTATAAGGAATCACAAATGCTCATCTGTCAGTCTACTTCTGAAATAATTATTTCGAAGATTCATAGTTTAAAACACTTGTTCACATATATCAGATGAAGCAAACACAGCACTGATTTTCTGGCCATGAGATATTGAATTTGGGAAACCTACTTTCGATATTGATTTGTAAAACTCTAACTTTGGCATATTTAGAAACAACTGCTTGAAATGATTTTTAAAATGTAACTCAATTAATTCAACTTGCAAATCCTTTCCGATTGAAAGCTGTCTGTTCTTGCTATGTCCGTCGATTTAGGTTTTGTAGAACAAAAATAGAGAAAGTAAAAAGATCACCAGTCCTTTGAAAAAAAGGAAAAAAAAACAAAATAATATTTAATCAAAGTAGAAAAGGATATGTAAAAATTTATATTTCTTTTAATTCGCCTCGGACCGGAAAATTAAAATTCTATCCGCGGGCCGAATAGAATTTTCCGGCGGGCCGTAGTTTGGAGACCCCTGTTCTAGAGTATGCATGTGCATTATTGCTATTATTAAGAGCGAAGTGGGATTGACGATCATAATTAAAGAATCAGTTCTTAATTATATGATTAGAATGATTCATCAGTTAGGGAAAATCTGATATTGTGTGTTCCAGTAGAATCATCATTCTAAAAAAAGTTCGTGTATATAACTTTATTAGATGCAAAACACGCGGCAAGTCATGATCTTAGCATTTTATTTTATAGTATTTTTTATATAAAAATTTTTTATCTGCAATTTCCCAGATAGGACAATGAGTTACTGTCAGATAGTGGATTATTGCTATTATTTTGCAAAAAAAAAATAATTGAACATTAATTATCGGATTGGAATAATTCATCAGCACATGGAAAATTGCCTTTCAAATTTTCGTAGTATACATTCTAATAACATCCTAGTTATGACATTATTTATGTATATAATTCACTGGATACAAATCACAGAGCAAAAATTTCGTTTTGCAACATTTATAGCTTTTTTAAATAAATGTTTGCTGCAATTTCCTAAATAGATTAGCCAAATAGAAAAATAATAGTTAGTCAGTTAATAATAGTTAATAACAGTAGGAGAGCTACGAATTTGGATGAATGGATTTTGTTAGTCAAGATAAGGGTTAACCTTAAATCGAATGCATAAAAAAATCGTTTGAAAAAATTTTTCGTTACAAATAATATTTGATTTTTAAAAGTAAGTTTTTATTCAAGACACTCTCTTTCTGATTTATTCTTTTTTTTTATTCTAAAATACTATTTCAAAATTCCAATTCACTGAATCTTTCATAGTGAATCATTAAATGAAATTTAGTGAGTCAAACCAAACAACCATCAGCTTGCAACATAATTCCTTCTTATGTGGTTTCTATTTGTCTGCATTCCATATGTTTTCCTTTAATATTTATACAGCTTTTAATGGTAATATTCTTTTCAAACTGGTTTCTCCGAAGTAGTATTTATATTTTGCTATTTTTAATATTCAAATCATCATTCGAAAAATAGAATTAGATAGAAATAAGAATTTAGCAGATAAATTTGTAGTATGGAAATGTCTTTAATTATTATTTTTTTTTTAGAAATTTCAATGCAATGTTTAATTATTGTTAGAAGTTTCTTTAAAAAAACATTAGAAGAAATTGTTAGAAGTTTCTTTAAAAATAAAAAAAAACAATTATATTTTTAACTCTTATTTATTAAAATTTTTAATTTTAACTAGTGTTACTTTAATTAGTGATACTTAAAAATACTTCATTAAAAATAACACTAGTTAAAATTAAAAATTAAAATAAACAAGCGATAAAAGTATAATCGTTTTTTATTTAGAATTATGTCGTCTATTCTCGGATTAAATATACAGAGAACATTTCCGAAACAATCATCAATCAATCGCTAAACAACTGGTATAATTTTAAAAATTAATCATAAAGAATTACAAATAACAAACGAAATGCCAGAGTTTATACAAAGTATGCGTAAACATAAGTAGAATGTCTTTTGTTCTGGAAAAGATGAATATAAAAGTGATTCAGCTCATTAAAGGCGATAGTGATTTTAGAAGTCAGTATTTCTTATCTGCAAACAATGTTTTATTATCTGCTAACTTAACTGCTGACAATGTTGAAAAAATTGAAAGAGTTTTTCGTTTCCAGCCCACAAAAATCGATCTATTGCACAAGTTGAGGGATATTGTAAAATATACTTGGACGTATTCCCTTTACTTTTTGGTATCAATTATCATTTTGGTTAATTTTAATAAAATATTGTGGAAATTATTAATTTTTATAAACAATTTTCAGAAATTGGAATATCCTTTCTGACTTGCACTACATTAGGAATTCAGTATGTGTTCAGTTCTTAAATCCTACCTTTTCAGATCACATGCATTTGGTATGTTAAGGAACTTGGTTACCAAAAAATTATTTTTTTTAAAGTTTATTGTTTGGTAATAGTTGAGAGTAATCTATTCCTTTATTGTATGCTTTCCTACTCTCTTACTATACAAGGATAAAGTGTTTCTTTTGTTAATAATAGAGAGTTTTTGCATACCGTACGTTAGTTACCGTAGGACGTCCGTTAGCTTTTTCTCCCTAGCGCGCATGCTCAGTTTCCTATGAGCATGCGCGCTAGGGAGAAAAAGCTAACGGACGTCCTACGGTAACTAACGTACGGTATGCAAAAACTCTCTCTATTATGTCTGGATGTGAGTGATTTCCTTTTATTTATACATTCAGATTTCTTTGTTTTCGGTGACTGAATTTCTTTCAATCTTCACACAGCGGTTTTGCTTTTCATAAGTGTACTTTTATGTGGTTTTCTTTTCAAAGTATTTTATTGTATCAGGAATGTACGTCAAATAAATGCAGGTCTTTGCAAGGCGATCTTTGATTTAAAAAAAAGGATTATTGGCTGCAGAATTGAGATTTTGCCGCATATAAAAATTATTTTACAGGGTCCATGGATGAATAGTGCATATTTCTGATATACGAGCCATTCATTTGTCAAATTGATTAACTCCACATAACGTAAAATTGAGAAATTTGCATACATCCTTTAAAACTCCAAGAGAAATATAAATTCAAAGAAACATTATTACAAATATAACTTTCATTCAATGAGTGATAAACACATAAAGGGAATAAATTCGTGGTATTGTAATCGTATAGGTAACTGAAAATATAGAAGGAATTTATAGGAACACCATAGGGTGTTTAAGGGGACCGAGTGGATAGCGCTCTGACGCTTGGTACCACAGGTTTCGGGTTCGAGATCCGGCGGTGCCATGAATGTTTGTAGTGGTTCGGAATCCCCCTTAAATAGTAAATCCCGGTCTAATATGACTGTAAAGCGTGCTTGCTGACAACCCTACCCTATGAAAGGAAAACATCTCCTGTCTCGAAATCTGGCCGTAGGAAGACAGCCTTGGCTCACCATGGGGCTGTTGCACCAATGAAGAAGGTTGTTTATGAGAGTTTTTTAAAAACATTATAATTTAAAGTTACATTTCAATAGTAGCATCAAACTCATCAATGTAAAGGTACTTTTCATCAGATGTATTAAAAATCATGTCGTTTTAATTTTTTTGATAGTTTATTAGAAGAAATTTACTGTTAGAGATACATCTTATTTTTTTGTCATATTTTTTTAGGATATATGAAAAGACATAACTAACAACATTTTCAGAAAAACTGGTTTTGCTGTTTGCTATCGATAATTTTTTTAATATCACTAACACTGAATTCTGTAACTTCCTTAAAATTATATTTGTTTCATATTATATGGGTTTTTGGATCTTCATTTAACCCGTTTTAAACCAATTAATTGTTGATTCCTGCAACTCTGACCTTTTTGTTGGTAATAAATTTTTCTAATGCCCTTGTAGAAAAAATGATCTAATGTACTATTCTTCAAAGCATGTTAAGTCAATTTATCGCTAATCCTGCAAATGTACTGTGTATGTATTGTGCAATAAATGTACTGTGTAATAATTGTGCACTAAAGTTCCCAATTAAATGCATTTATAAACATTTGGATCATAATTTCATTTTAGAAGTTGTAATTAATAGGTTGAGTCAATTGGCGTCTGAAGAAAATTCCTTTGTTATTTAACAGCGTAAAGATTCAATTTTAAATGTAAAAAATTATTCATCCATCAAGCATTTTTCTATTAAAATGTAAAATTTCTGAAAATGCATTTAATCTCTTTTTTTTTGTGGATGACTCGTATACCACAACTTATTTCTTGTTTTACTTCGTCTATTGGCAGTAAACTATATATTTGTAAAAAAATGGTTTTGTTAAATGGTTTTGCTGGCCTGATGGCCAATTAGCTAGCATTTGGCACCTATGGCTTCAGGTTCGAATCTTGGCGGTGGCATGGATGTTCGTTAGGGGTTCGGAATGAACGTTAAACTGTAGGTTCCGTTCTAATTTACCCAAAGTGTGCACCAAATGACCATAAAGCGACAGAAAAATGCTTTAAATTCTAAATGGTTTTAGTCTCTTGGTAATGAGGTTGTGAAATTCGAATAACGTAAGAATCCTGGGATATCTCATTATGGATACATGTTATAAAAAGGGTGTATTGGGGGTATACCCATATAGTTCCTAATTAACACAGTTTCAGAATGTTCTAGATGTCTAGTTCTGTCTAAGACACAAATATTTGTTTGCTTTGCTTCTCATATTATTGTTTTGATTTGTTGAATTTACCCACCGAATTTTATTTCTATGTAAATGTGAAAGTAACAAAAAGCATATTTTATTATTAATCAAGAGTGCTTTGCTTTACAAATCATTGTTCATCAATCAATATCTTGATAAATAATTGGACGTCTAAAATCTACTATAAATGACTGAAATCAGATCATCTCTTGATTGAGGTATAACATAAACCCTTTTTCTGTGTGATGAAATTTTGTCAGATGTGCTATTATGTATTTACTAAGTTGGCTTTATTACAAAAAATTCAAATATATGAGGATTCTATATCTTTCGCTTATTTATCACTGTGAGGAAGTTCTTACAAGATGAAGTCATCATCGACGACAAAGGTTGTGCACAGATTATTCAAAATGCCTCTTGTGGACAGTTGATTGTCTCCTTGATTATGTCCGACGCCTTTTCGGCGACCATGATGGTAGGGATGCGGGTAGTTCCAGATGGTAGGATTGGCATGACAGAAGCGTCAACAACTCTCAGACCTTTGGTGCCTTTCACTCTGAAAGAAATGGGAATTCGTTCAGATAGCATTATTACATTCTACATTAATATCATTGTTCTAAAATAGCTTTCTTGAATTCATAACACGCATACAAAATGCTGATTAATAAATATTATCCTGTTTATTAAATTTATTAGTATGTTATTGTAGAAAGTAAAAAAAATTAATAGATCTGTTGTGTATTTTCTAGGCATCTTACTTCCTGGACCAAAATGCACATTATTTTACATTAAATGGTCCTTCTTGAATCATAGTTACCCTATTTTAGGCTATGTAATCTTTATATATATATAATTCTTCTGTACACATGTGTTTGTCACTGAACTCCTCCTAAACGGCTGGACCGATTTTGATGAACTTTTTGTGTATGTTTGATTGGGACCTTGGAGGGGTTTTCACAAGTAGACCCTATAGGTGGCGGGGCAATCAGGTTCTTCTGTGTTCCGATTCAGATTCTTCTGTGTGTTCAGATTCAGATTCTTCTGTGTATTGAGGTTCTTAACTACGCATGTTTGTCACTGAACTCCTCCTAAGCGGCTTGCCTGATTTTAATAAAAAAATGTGTGTGTTTTTTTGTGTGTATGCACATTTATTGGAACAGGGATAATATATTCGCAATATGCAATTTTCTACAATACATTTTTTTACACAATAACGTATGCTGGTTTCTGCTATTATATATATATATATATATATAAATCAGTCGTGTTAAAAAAATGACAACATTGTAATGTCTGCCTTTATTTCACTGTGTATATTTAAAGATGAGTGCAATATCCCTTTTAATGTATTTATGTGATAATGAATTTCCAATTCTCAAAGTAATGTACATTTTTAGAAAATATCTGGCCAAACTTTAAAGGATGGAAATTATAAAGATAGTAAAAAGCACTCCCCCCCCCTCCCAATGTTCACGTTTTTCAACATGAAAATTCAATTTAAGACCATATTATTACTATTATTCATGTAAAGACCATATTATTACTATTATTATTGTAAAGACCATATTATTACTACTATTATCGTTAAGACCATATTATTACTATTATTATCGTCAAGACCCTATTATTACCAATATATATTTACCAATAAAGATTTTCATCAATGTGTTGGCGCGTATGGTGCACGAATATTTAAATGATCTATACATTCGACCCAGTTGCTCTATACAGAATTTATGCATGGTAGTCTCTCTTTTCAGCATGCTCTATAAAAATCGGACTCGTTGAAAGATTTGTTACATTTTATATGACTTGTCTTTATCCATTTTTTGTCAGCCACCGGCACTTAACATGGAATTTTCAGACATATATTCTACGGAAAAAATTTGGGTTCTCTCTACCACTCTTTACAATTTTGGCAAATATTTCCTTAGCACTACCACATGCACGAATTGATTGCAAATAATTTTAAAATGTTTCTAAAATTACAAGCTAATGATAATATTTAAGCAAATACACTTTTCTTTCAAATTAGTGAAAGTATGTTTACTCCGTTTACTTAGAATTCTTGTTAGGGTTTACACAAAATATAATACAGAAAATAAAATAAATCATACCTCAATGAAGGATCGACAACTGTCGTATCATCCCTTGGATCCCCCATTTTGCAAGTTCCTACTGCTGAAGGCATTGAGTGAAAAATGGATTTAGCAATGCACTCAAAATAGCGATCTTCATCGTCGGCACAATCTTCACATCCGGGGAATTTAGTTTCGAGAGGTTTTGACCCAACCTTCTTCATAGGTTCACTTGTAGCAAATCTATGGCAATTCTTCAAGCCTGTTGATAGAAGCAGAGTTTTGGAAAGTTTTTATTGTATTAAAGAGAATTTGCATATAACAAAAATTGAATGTAGGCCAAAAAATTATTAATACTTTTGATTAATATCGAACAAGAATGGCCTCACTAGATTACTGCCTGTTTCTTTTCTCCTTCTTTGTTTTGTACATTGATAATATCGGCTAATGAAATGAATTTCTCCATACTGAAAGGCTGCTAAAATCATGCTTTCAGTGGTAATTTCGTGCAATTTGCATACAGACAACTTCTATTCCAGGTCTGTATTATCAGTATAGTCAGTTCAACTATCATGCTAAGATTCATAATTCCGAAATTTTTACATACATCCATATTCACACGCTACTAGAAATCTTATTATTTTCTTGGCGCAGTTCAACCATTAAATCTCAAAACCAACTAACTAATCAACTCATATGCATACATCCATACCTAAACGCTTACATACATACATATATACGCATGCACATAATTACATGTATATATATATATATATATGTGCGTGTGTGTGTGTGTGTTTTATATATGTTTCGTTTAGTGGTATCGATCTCCTTTTGCCAGCAGGAGGATATATTGTACATCCATTGAGTTGTTTTACTTGGTCGACCACTATCAACCTTTCTTACAGCAATGTCTGTGACTTGAAAGGTGTCCCAAGCTCGTAAGAGATAAGCCGATTCAAAACTCTTGGGCTACGCGTGTCACAATAAGCCTCTTACCAAGTTTGCTTGTCCCTTTATCAATGCAGAGGCACCCACAAAAGTTTCTTCCAGTCGTAATGCATGTACGAATTTATTTAAAATTGTAGAGAATGCTTTTAATAACGATTTCGCTCCACCCCCTCCCCCTTTTCTTTGCTGGAATCTTGCACTGACTGCGCACATCCTTATATAGTATCAGCCGTGGTGTCTAATATTTGCATAAGAAACCTTTTTTATTTAATCCAATTTCGCAACGAACCTGTTGCTACAATTTCATAAATATCTGCTAAAGTTTTGTACGCCAGCATTCTTTTTATAAGTTGTGCTATATATATATATATATACCCACGATGCACTTAGGTGAATCTACTACACGGCAGATATTTTATATAGACCTACAATATAACCCTTTTAAGAATTTTGTCTCTCCTCAATACATAAATACACCAGATAATTTTTTCCGACTTACATATTTATGTTGTACATTCTTTTATATGTACGCGCTTCATTTCGCATTCATTGGCGATCAATGTTAATGGTAATAGAAATTTGACCAATACATGGTGGGGTAAAGACTAGAAAACTGCCCTTCCCTTGCCAATTTTTCGTGCTCGCATTTTAAAGTCCTCGAAAAACTTGAAGAATTTTCTATATTAATAAATTAAATGTTAGGCTTTGTTAAAAAATTAAAATTGAACTGGATAGATTACACGAGGGAAAAAAAAGGAGTTGCCGCAAGAAACATTCATTATTGCATGAATTTGAAGAAAAGATTATGTTGATGGCTGCTATTTGAGGAAGACGGTTTTACTGTTTTACTGATACTTTTCAAGGTTAACCTTTATCTTGAGGATTATAATGATAATAAATAGTCAGACGAATATCTACATTTGTTTCCTTCCGATTTGGAGGGTTCTAAATTGGATGGTTTTTATATTTTAATGCCTTCTAAATTCATTAAAGCGTTCAGTGATGAATTTTTTATTCAACATTTAACTAGTTTTATTCGCTTGAAATATCTACAATAGTATTTTTATTTTACCATAAATTCTTTAATTCGAGCCTATTTGAGTTTTATATCATTTCTAATGTATGTTTTCTTTTGTTCTGTTGTATTATTTCTTGTTATACCTATTTTAGTTTTTTTTTATAGTACTATGATATCAAAATGCTGTCCCAAGTTGAAAAATGTTATTCAATCTAATATTTCAATTATGAATAGTAAAATGGAATTTTATTCATGCAAGGTATGCCAATGAAAACAAGTGAAAAGCAGCGAATCATCCGTAGACTGCAGACTGTATATTAAATAATACAATATAAAATGAGGTTTTCATGCTTATTTATATTGAATAATGCAATATATAACGATGTGTTCATGCTTATTTATATTAAATAATGTGTATATTTATATAAAATAATGTGTTGTTGCTTGTTTATATTAAATAACACAATTTAAAATAATTTCATACTTATTTATATTAAATAACGTAATAATGCCATTTACCTTTTTTTGTTTTATCTATAAGAAAAAATACTAAACAAAGAAGTCTCTCTAATATTCAGAATATATTTGACTATTATAAATAATTTTAAGAATTGTTGAAATTAGCGATTTCGTATTACGTAAAAGTCTTCCAGTTTTCATTAAAATTACCTCTGCATGATCACAACATACAGAGACATCTCTAACCAAAATCATTTTTAAATTTAAATTCTACTATTTTAACAGCACGTAAAAAAAATAATTTACAGCATAAAAATATTGCTACTTTTACCCTCAATGTTAATCTGAAGGTCTCTCGGATCCTGAAAATGGTTGGGATCAATCACTGGCGGGTCGCAAGGTTTCGAGGATTTCAATCTGACGGTACCTCGACTTTTGGGCTGCAAGGCCTTTACTGCGCAGATGTAAAGAGGCTTATTGGCACAGGGTTCAAACATTTTCTTGTAGACCTGTAAATGAAACTTTTTTCATGAGTTTAGGAATGCCAAAGAATTTGTCCTGAGGTTATTTGCCTGCGGGAAAATAGATTTATAGCAGATTTCATTGCACCTAAATTTCGCAATCATAATTTAGTTTTAATATAACCAAAGGAATGGTTTCTGGAGTGTTAGTTCCTATCCACCTTCTGTAGATCAACGGGAATTCATTTTTTGAGTACCTGAAAAAATGTACACAAAATATAAATGGAAAGTAGACATTCAGTGTGCTCAACGTCTATTTTCCAATTGATGAGCATTTTCTGGATATGCGGAATATCTGCAAATCATTTCCTTTAAATATCGTACACCTGTTTGATGGAACATAAATCTAGAGAGCGGGCAAGTCTAAACCATCCATTTAATAATTTCCTTTTTTAACAGAGTGGCTTTGCAATTCATTAAAATAAAATTTGGGCTGATTCCTCACTCCTAAAAAAAGAAGTACAGGGAAAGGATGTCATCCTGGCAATGTAGCTAAGGCCATTATAGCTTTATGGAACATAAATCTGGAGAACGGGAGGGCCTAAACCCTCCATGAAATAATCTTTTTTTCTAATAATTGCAATTTTGCAATATACAATTACTATGTCAAATAGGGGCCTCGAATGGCCGAGTGGCTGGCGCTCGGTACCACAGGTTTCGAGTTCGAGTCCCGGCGGTGCCATGGATGCTTATAGTGGTTCGGAATCCTCTTTAAACCGTAGGTCCCGGTCTAACAGGATTGTAGAGCGTTACGGGGGTACTGTTACTCTGCGTCCGTAGCCTATCTTCAAGCTACACGCACCTCCTGGGTAGTGCTAAGTGAGTAACGTCTGTGCGACGCTTGCCTTGAGGCATCAAAGACAAGCGTCTAAGTGTTTGTCAGCTGCATTAGAACAAAAAAAAATATGTCAAATAATTGTACATTGTATAATTGAGCAACAATCCATAAAAATAGAGTCTGTCTTCGCTTCACTTTCCCATGGAAAAGGAGCACTTGTAAAAGCACTTGTTGTGCAATACAGCCATCACCAGTTATTGTCCCAAATCTGCAAATCTGCACTTCCATCGACTATCATACATCACCATCTCCGTATCGGCATCTTTCAACTAATTTAGAAGTAAAAAAAAATGCCACGACCTTTCTCCAAATGGCTGTCTTATGGCTAGTGCTCCGGCCTTTGGTGTTGCGGTGGTGGTGGCATAGATGTTTGTTAGTGGTTCGGAATCCACGTTAACTGTAGGTCCCGGTCTAATTAGCATAAAAATGTGATCAAATGACCTTTGAGCGCCAAACGAAATTAGAAACCAAACCAGATCAAAACCGATTCTTCAGATGAATCGGCATCCAGAATAAATCTACTCTCAACTGTGAAGATAACTCTATCCTTTTCTCAAATTACATCCAGACTTTAGAGAAAATGTACTGATCGATTCTTCAGTTCGGATGACTTTCCCGGTGTATGTGTCCTCACCTTTCGTGAATAGCTGTGTGGGAAATTCACATCAACTACAGTTGTACTTGTGTCCCTCTCGAAAAAATTTTCTATTATTAAAATGACGACACATTGCTTGCGTGAAATAATTGAGATTTGTTTTTTGAAATCAAGTTGCAATTAAATAGGAACGGAGGGGATCATTCATTCTCTCTCAAGTCTGGACGTAAGTTTATGCGTCCAAACTTGTGTTGGACGTCATGGAAATTAAGAACACAATTTTGGTCACAGCAAAAAGCGTTATCATTGTTTTCTCCATAATTTGAAATTTTATTCACCTTTTTTGCGATCTCTCTCATAGCCAGTAAGATCTTATAACTCTAATTTGCCATCGTAAATTTTCACTGACACTGTGAGCAATTCAAAACTCTCCAAACACACTGCGCGGTCTGATGGCCAATTGGCTAGCACTTGGCCTTTGGTACCACAGGCTTCAGGTTCGGATCCTGGCGGTGGCATGGATGTTTGCTGGTGCTTCTGAATCTACGTTAAACTGTAGGTCCTGGTCTAATTAGCCTGAAGTGTGCCAAAAAACGACCTATAGAAAGACAAACCAACCATACCTCTGATGGTCTAACCTTCTTCCAGCTTCTCTATGTGAAGCATCAGGTAGTTGAACAGATGATGTCTATAAACTTTTTTGCCAACTTTTTTTGTAATATGGAATTACATTCTTTCCGATATTCAACACCTGTCATACTTAACTACCAAAATTCCGGGATTTTATTGAGAACACTTTTTATGCATTTACAACAACACACGTATAATACTCATGCATGGAACACTCCTTGCGCATTTGCGTTTGTTACTTCAGCTGATATACTGATTGGGCATTTATCATTTATATTTTCGCTTTTAAGTCGTTTTTTTTTTTTTCTTTCGTTTTTAATTTTTGTACAAAAATTTATTTCTTCTACATTATTTTACTGTATTTCATGAGCGATTTCATTAAAACTCTTAAAATTGTCTGCTGATTATGATAGGTATTCTAAATTTTCTGTACAGTGCAAATAATAATAATAATAATTTTAAAGAATAAATTATGCATACTTCCGGTTTAAGATTGAATTGCGTTTTAAAAAATTCACTTGTAGCTTCTGTGATGGACATCTTATAATCAGGGAAATCCACAGCAGGAAAGTCAGATTTGGAATTTAAAAAAGCGGAAGCTGATAAGAACTGCATAGATGTCAATGGACCTGTAAAAAAAAATTGCATTTTAAAACAGTAAAGTAAGTACGGAAGTGTCCTAATTTTCTATTGAATGCAACTGTTTTTTTCCCCATGTTTGCAGAGGTGTTATAGGCCGTAGACTCTCACAGCTTGCATTTATTTACGGTGGAACCACCACTTCAGTAGACCAACATTCGTTTCTGGTGTCGCCGTAATTTGATACGCAAGTCCTCCACAGTGAACATCGAAAGCCGTAGTGGAACATATGAGGAAGGCGTGTCCTCCTTCTTAACTCAGTGGAAAGCTTTTCCTGCCTATAGATTTATCAGATCCATTGGCGGTCTAGACATAGTTAACTACTAGTTCGTCTTCGCTGCTGCCTGAATGGCCGAGTGTCTAGAGCTTGATGCCTTCAGGTGCCAGCTTGAGACCCGTCGGTGGTATGAATGTTTGTAGTGGTTCGGAATCCAGTTTAAGACGTAGGTCCCGGTCCTCTGTAAGAGCGTCACGAAGTCAAGTCAGACTTCAACCTACGGATATTCCATCACAAACAGAAGCTGTCCCCTTTCCCTCCATCCATGAGTAGATTACTCGTGGAATGTCCGTCTTGTAGTACAGGACACTAAGGATTAGTCACAATACAACACAAAAATATTTGTATAGGATGCTAATTGGTATAAGTAGTTTTATACTAGAGAAGTAAGTACACTTAGTTTAAATTAGGTCTATCTTCATCTAAAAATTCTTCTATTAACTTTTTTTGTCCGAAATTCTACCAATGAAACAAAGTGGTTAATTAGCCTTGGCAGTTACGAATGTTGTCTAAAAAAATGGATCAAATAAGCAATATTGCCAGATGGCATAGTTTTTGTTATACTTTTACATAGAACATGTTTCATTAATGATTAATTGATTGGACACAGTTTGATCACACGATACGATTTGGGTGTTACGTCATTAAACATCCACCCGACTCATCTTGAAAATTTTGCCTGGATGTAAAATTACAGATTTATGTATTGTTGAATTCCAATTTGAAATTGGAAAATGAAGCTTCCCTTATTAGTAATGATTTATGCGATTGTAAACTTGTTTATCATATTTTTTCTGTGAATTTACTTAAAAATCATTTTTTAAACATATAAATCCACACTCACCGAACTTATTTAAATTGCATGTAGAATAACATATTAACTTTTACTTATTTTATCTTTGTAGTTTTGAAATTTTTCAGTTACAAAAATCGCTATTTAAAACATGCTATATGTTTATTTTATTTATCAATTTCACAATTGCAATTATTATAGATGTAATTATATATATATATAATCATGATGAAATACCTGTTCTATTACTAATAAATTCTCCTATGCAGCGAGGGTCTGTGAGTTTCTGAATATTTGTCGGAATTTTTGGATCCAACTGATAAGCTAACAAAGATATAGGAGGGTTTTGATAATTGTCTCCTACTGGAAGATCTGCAACGACTGGAATCTAAAAAAAGTAATTAAAATCACAAATTATTTAAATAGGAAATTTTTACCTAGCAACATAAATGAAAATAATTTAATTTATACATTAACTGCATATCAATATCTATTGCTATGGCTTTAAAATCTGAAAACAAATTATTTTTCTTGTTATTTTTTTTTATTTTCCTCCGATGCTTTTTTGCATACGTTTGATATTATCCCAATACATCTGTTGCATTAGTATATATATATATATATATAATATATATATATATATATATATATATATATATATATATATATATATATATATATATATATTATATATCAATAGAAAATGTTTTTTAAATATTAGGGGGCAAATCCTAGCATTCTCAAAATAAGAGCATAAATATAAAACATACACTCCACACACACACTCCACTTCACACAGATATATATATATATATAGTATCAGAACCCTTAATACGTTGTCCTGCCCAAAAAAAATGCATTGTAGAAAATTACATATCGCGAATATATTCTGCATGTTCCAATATATGTGTTTACTCATTTTCATGGATATCGTTTGAACGGTGTATAAAATGAAATGCTGCAGCACTATCTGAGTAACAATAAAGTGAATTTCGAACATATTTTCCATACTCGGATACATATTATTACCAATTTTCATAGCGATTGGTTGAACGATATAGAAATTGATGTACCACAGCACCTTCTGGTGGCGACTTACAACAAAGAAGATAGCATAAAACCCTTCTTCTTGTTTTGTCAAATACACACAAAAAATTTTATCAAAATCAGTCCTGCCGTCTAGTAGGAGTTCAGTGGCAAACACATGTACAGAAGAATTATATGTATAAATATAATGTCCTCTATCTATATATATAATGTCCTATATATATACACAGAGAGGGCGAGAGAGAAATGTATGGAGAGATACACATTTGGAGATTAGTATTCACTGTGTTACTGGATTTTATATTACACGAAAATTAGTTCGAAATCTAACAATAAAGGGTATTTTTTGGATAAATTTATAGAAATGAATTATCTATATTATTTATATAATGCAAAATATACAATTATATAATGAAAAAGTTGTACTCAACAACATTAATGAATACTGTAATTACATTTTTAATACGCAACCTTAATAATGGTGCATAGTGTTATTGTGATTGAAAAATGCAAGTCGCATGTAAATATTTTAGCCATAAGCAAATTCATGTCGTATGTGAATCATATAACATGAATCAGGTATGCATAGATACAAGCACAGGTTATTCATATCTACAGAGTTTCCGTGATCGCGTTATCATCTCAAATTACTGATTAGACAACATTGTAGGAATTAAAAGTCTACGATAGCTGCTCTGCAGAAGTTTCGGCCCATCAAAAGGGTGAAACTTGGAAAAGGATCCTTCTCAGCATTTGGATAGCTGCAAATAGTGTGGTGATTTGGAGCAACGGGTTCTGTTCAAGATGTTCCAAGTAGTGAGAGATCACTTATCTCCAGCATAGCGGAGGAACATATCGATTACGAAGCTCAGTCATCACCACAAAGGACAGCCAGTGATCGTGCAGTTTCACCGAGTCACCCGAAATAACACTACGAAAATATTCGTAAAAAGTAATTGAATACGTTCAGCAACTGTTGCTTAAAGATGTACAAAAGGACGAAGTATAGTATTTGAACGGTGGACCTTTTAAAAGATGAAGAATATCACTTGATTATTTTACATTTTATGGATGGATGGGAAGCATTTTCCGTTAGATGGGGGAGTTAAATTTCAAAATTGCCACATTTGGATTCCTAACAACCCTCATAAGTTTGTTGAAATACCATTGCAATCAGAAAAAAATCACTATTCGATGTGGATTTAATGAATTTTCCAGATAGATTCTTTGAGTTTACACCGCAATAGAGGCCAAATATTGTGATTAATTACAGGCCGCTGTCTTTTTTGGCATACAAGAACGCAATTTCGCATAACGCATTCCACGGTGAATATTAATCTGTAAACTGTATGCGTCCCAAATTTATCACTTTTTTTTATCGTCTTTACCTTTTGTATGGAATGTTTAAAATGCTTTTTTATATTCAGGTTGGTATAACAGAATTCGATGGTCCGTTATACGATTGTATCTAAAACATTCTTCACTGTGTGAGATTTTTAATACCTTGGGATTCTATTTTATTAACGTGATGAAAGGGGTTGACCAGATACTTAAAAATCAATGGCTTTGGTGTAGTGGCCCTGTGCCATAGACCTTTCCATCTGCAAATTTTTCTCCCATTGATTTTTTTATGGGTTATCCTCATAGAAAATCTTTAAATGTCCTTATTATATAAACAAGAAGAGTGCTTACGAAATACCAGTAAATTTCGATACTGTCCTGGAGGCGCGATGATCAGGAGAACACCCGTAATCTTTAATAATAGAGAGTTTTTGCATACCGTATTTTGGACGTCCGTTAGCTTTTTCTCCCTAACGCGTATGCTCATAGGAAACATTAGAGAGTTTTTGCATACCGTATTTTGGACGTCCGTTAACTTTTTCTCCCTAGCGCGCATGCTCATAGGAAACTGAGCATGCGCGCTAGGGAGAAAAAGCTAACGGACGTCCAAAATACGGTATGCAAAAACTCTCTAATATCCAACAGTCGATGCGGCAGAGATGTCAGGCATGCATCAATGCGAATACTAGAAATTTTTAACACTTCTGTAATAACCTCTGATGTCTCTACCTATTATTGTAGTGGGTTTTTTTTTGTTTGTGTAATAAAGCACTTTACAAAGCTTATCCTTACAGTATCTTTATGAATCTATCGCCTTAGAGTGGTATTGTCGGCTCTATTTTCTATGTGATTCTGTTTTCCCTGTGTGTTCTCGAATTTTGTACATTGAATCCTTAACATCATGTATATATATACAGGGAAAGGTACAAAATAGTATGACATGAGTGGACTTATAACTACCACATGCGCATAACTATATATATATCGCATAAATGAAGCAACTACACAAGTTTGTGTAGTTGCTTCAACCAATGTGCAATGTGCTAACACCTGATCTTTAATGTACTAACAGCTGATCAACAATGTACTAACAGCTGTTAAGTCGGACATAAAAAATAAAAGTGCAATAAAGTTAAAGAGATGCCCTTTTTACGTAACAGATGTTTTACCTTCTCCTTGATATTTTATTTGAAGTTTTTTACTTTATTTAAGATAACATGATCAGAACATTTTCAATAACAATGTAAGCTAGAAAGGTTTCATTGTATAATCAGTTTCTATTCGTAGTAAAAACTTCAATGAAGTCAATTCATGACCACTTCTTGTAAGACAATTTGCTCAAATTTTTTTAATATTTGGTCTAAAAACTGTGACTTTCTGGTAGCCAAAAGGAAAAAAATTCAATTGTTACAGAAGTTCTGAAAGTTTTTACCAATCGAAAATGTTGTCATTATTATTGATTTTAAAATTTACGATATTTAAGATTTTTATTCATTAAAAAGTATGGACTTGATATTTTTCTATTTGATTTAGGACAATTTAACAATCTGTAGAGAGTGTGTCACGTTTCCATTTCAGTTTGTTTGTCTTTCTCCCAACCCATTCTTAAAGGTTGTGCCCCATAATTTGAGAACAATTGTTCTAGAATTTTACATGCAGGAAGAGAATGAGTCACGTTTCCATTTCAGTTTGTTTGTCTTTCTCCCAACCCATTCTTAAAGGTTGTGTCCCTTAATTTGAGAACAATTGTTCTAGAGTTTTACATCAAATATTTGGAGCGATTCCCTCTTAAAAAAACGATTGCTAGGTAGAAATAAAATTCGAAACCAAAATAATTTTCTGACTTTAAATTTTTCCAAATGTTTTCTGGGCCCAATTCCTGACAGCATTAGCAATTTGGGCGTGTTCATCACTCCAGCTGACACGATCACTTCTCGCTTCGCCTTGACAACGAACTTGGAACCTTTGCAACTGAACTCAACACCTTCAGCTTGACAGCCTTTCATAATAATCTACAGGAATTAAACATAAATAATTTGTTCACATGAAATTTTCAAATAAATAAATTTAAAAAATTTCAATGCATGCACTTTTTAAGAGTTGTAAACAGTTGACTTTTTATTTATTTATTTACTTATTTTTTGTTACCTAAATTTTCTTAACAGTCTTAATTTCTATGAAAAGCATCAGTCTTTTTTTTTTTTTTTTGCTAGATATATTTCTAAATTTAAATAGAATATAAAATGTAATATTTAAATATGAAATTAAATATGCTGCAATTATGATTTAAAAGGAATAAATTAAGCTTTCTTAAGATGAATTTTTGTAGTACAGAAACTAATAGACAAAATTTTCGTAAACAAAATATAACTTTAGATATTTCTGTTTTAATTTTTCTATGTAATATACAATAGGAATACAAATTTCGATTATGAAATTAGAATTAAAATAGTAAAAAAATGAAACTTTTATTAAATTATCGTAATAGAATTACATCCGAAAAATATTTTCATTCTAATCAAAGAAATTGAATCGTTATTAAAAAAAGACATTTTGACTAATACAAATAGCAGAATGGTAAAAGTAAGGTTGTAAATGTACCATTTTTACTTTATTTTTCAAAAAACAGAAATCAAAAAGGATCTACAAACAGCCTTATCTTGTAAGTACAGTCCCTAATTACAGCATTCGATTTACCAGAACTTTATCTTTAAATTTAAATAATTCTTAAAACACTAACTTTCTTACATCCGCATCAAACATTATACACATATGTATTATTGAATACCAGCCTCTTTGATATGAGATCCCTTAAAAAGACAAAAAGAATTGGGGGGGGTGCTATATTATATTCACATTTTGTCACCTTAGTCTTTGCCAAATAAACCTTAGATGGCAATCTGTTGGTTCGCACCCTCCTCTTCGAGCCCAACGAAAAGATTTTCTGAGCTATAGATTTATTGCTAGGAATTTCTTTAAATACTTCATTGTAATAAACCATAATGCGTGAATAGAGTTTCTAAGAAAATTGTCAAATATTTTGCTTTTACTATAACTGCCATTGAAATCCGTTATTGCATTTATTTTAATATCTAAACACGTTTTAAGCTTTTATTTTTCATAAACCAAAAAATGTTTCATAAATTGTATACATTTTGAGTATGTAAACAAAAATTGAAAACAATTATCTACATTTAATCACATGCTATTAATATAATGGGCCTGATGGCCGAGTGGCTAGCGCTCTGGCGCACGGTACCACAGGTTTTGGGGTTCGAGACAACTCGAACCCTAAAACCTGATGCCATGGATGTTTGTAGGGGTTCAGAATCCATTTTAAACAGTAGATCCCAGCCAAATAGGATCGTACATCATTGTAAGGGTAGTGTTACTCGCGTCCGTAGCATATCTTCAAGCTACACGTACCGGCTGGGTAATGCTAAATGAGTAACAGAGGTGCAGGCCTTGCTTATGGCATAAAGATTAAGTACTGTCAGCTGCATTAGAACAACAACAGTTATAAATATAGTTCTTATTTTTCTATAAAAATTATAACTTAAACCAAACAAAGAGTAGATGAATATTATATATTTTATTACCTTATTGACATGAGCGTTAGTTAAAATGTCAAGATTTGTTCGATTTTCTACTGGTACAAGATAATTTTCAGCATCGTTACGTTTTTGACCGTCTTCCATAATTCCTTGCATATCGGAAAAACCTAAAAAAAAAGAAGAAATTTGAAGAAATAAGTTAATAATACTCATGGGATTACGTTTAGTTTCCAACGAATTTAATCTTAATTGATTAAAAAAAAGTTAATTTTAAGCTCATACTTGGGGAAAAAAGTTCTTGTTTGGTTTTTATTTATTTAGCTTTACATCTTTGAGTGTATTGAAAGAGTTGTGGAGAGAGAGAGAGAGATCTTTTAAAGAGTTGTTTGTGTTCTGTCTAATCCTGAATGTCCTGCAGTGCGGGACGGACATCCCATGAGTAGTCTACTCATGGATGGAGGGAAATGGGACAGCTTCTGTTCTGATGGATAGATGTCTGACTTGGCTCTGTGACGCTCTACAGACATGTGAGATAGGCTAAAGTGGATTCCGAACCACTACAAACATTCATGGCACCGAGCAGCAGAACGCTAGACACTCAGCCATTCAGGCCCCTTTAAAGAATTCCTTTCATAAGAGACATCAAAGGAATGTTTTTTACCCTGTTCCTAAATATTTTAGATGTTTAATTTGATAATTTAAGTAGTCCTTTTAAAATTCTTCTGCATTTTTTTGGGCATAGATGCAGTATTAACTTGTTTTAAGGTACTAAAGATTGAAGAAATTTGACGATTTGCAAGTCGTTGTATTAAACGGATATTTTTATCATGCGATTCATTACTTTGATGATTTGAAGATTTTAATGACATTGCATGCATTTATTATTATGCATTATGCATTGCATTGCAATTTAATGACATGGTGCAAAGTTACGATCTACCTTCAGTTACTATCTACGAAATGCAATTGGGGGAATTGAATAAATTTAGTCTCTAATTATGTTCCTTATTGGCTAATCTGTAAACATACTGAAACTAGAAGTAAAAGTGACAGTCACAGCATCATTTCCTTCTTAGTTATAAGATGCTAAACATTCAAATAGGTATTAGAATTAGAGTGATGTATTTAGAATAAGGATTGAAAAATCAAACTAATTCTTTCAAATATTTATAGAACAATATTAATACTTTTTATATTACATGTTTTTAACACTTTCTGTGTTTCAAAAAATTAAAAACCTTTACGACAAACAAAATGAAACATCATTAAATATGGTAGTATTAAAAAGGTTACCCGAACACAAAAAACTTTCTCAAACTTTTTTTGTTGTAGCGACTAATCCTCAGTGTCCTGCAGTGCAGGACGGACTGCAGTGTTGAGATGGACCACCCGTAGGTAGAAGTCTGACTTGGCCTCATGTCGCTGTAGAAGGAGGGCAGTGTTTTCCAGAGGGACTTTTTAGAGGGAACTACCAACATTTACTTTTCGTATGGGAGAAAACTCGGAAGCCTTCCACTAGATAGTCTGACTAACGAGGGAAGATGCTGAACATCCTGAATGCCATCGAGTCTCTACGTTTTTTTCTCGAAAAAGTGTCTACAACAAAGCCGACAGTGGATTGAACCTCAGCCCTAATGCTCACCAGCGGCGCGTGTTGCCACTCAGCCACGAGACGGGCTCTCAAACATTTTGCACGAATATGTGAGAAAATTTGGTTCCAATATTTTGGCTCGTGTTGGTGCTTTCGAGTAAATCAGATTTGCTCTCAAAATTAAGTCTTTGGTTTTTTTTTTTTTATTATTTGTTGTAAACTTATCTACAAATACGTATTTAGAAAGCAATCCTTTGATCATTATAAACAATCAGTATTTATCAACTATTAAACCTTTTGGTGCATATTTTATGACTCTACTCATAAGTAACCGTAAGTATCTTTAGTGTTTCTTATGATAAATGGACTAGTAAATTTGATTCACACTTGAAAACAATTTCAGCGAATTAAATCTCGGTTGTTATTACACCCTTAATTCTATTCTAGAAGTACGGTTTCAAATATTTAGTGATTGTACTTTTTTCTAGTAAATAAAAACATTTAAAATGTTTAAAATATGTTATTAATTAATTCAGTGGGTTATGTCACACGTATCCAGCCCATTCCATTTATTTTTTAGTAATACGTTTTAAGTATCTAAAATGTTTTGATTTACTGCCCAAATAAACAAAAAACATGTCCGGCACGTTGGCTTTGACCGCTTTTCGTTATCGGCAGTTTGGAAATCCTTGTTTAAGTTAATTAAGCATTCTTCCAACCCTTTTTTTCTTCAAAAATTGATGAAATATGACCAAATTATAAATAAAAATAATTTTAATGCTACACAATTCTGAAATTTTCAGTTACCGCATTTTAGTAAAAAGCTGAAAAATTTAAGAAAATTGAGAAAATTATTAAGTAGATTTTAAAAGTTAATATATTATTTACATATACATTTCACAGTTTTCATCCAAGATAATGATTTCTAGATATATGTAAGTTTAGTTTCAATCATAATTCTCATTACCATTTGAGAAAACTAAGAAACAATCACGTCTTTCATATTGTTATAGCATTTTTTTCTCACTAGAAGAGTTTTGACATTTCATTCCCAGGAGAGAGGAATGTATGTTATTTGACAAATATATAACAGCCCTTCACTCAAATTTGACGACAGACAAGCGTGTATTGGGGGTACTTATATGACATGCAATTAGTGTTTTGTACTAATGAGAACAACCTATCAATCAAGTGTGATAGCAGATATTCGATTATCCTGTATAAAGAGAAAATTAGCGAATGTCTGAGAGACCTTCACAGGTCTAAAAAACTACTAATTCCGAGTCGTTCCATCATGATTGGGGATAGACCACGAGCTGAGTAATTTCTATTCCAATGAGAAGTGAGGGAAGCTGTATCCTCCCATCCCTCTTGAAGGATTGTCTT
The DNA here is from genome assembly GCA_021605075.1 of Caerostris darwini. NCBI lineage: Eukaryota > Metazoa > Arthropoda > Arachnida > Araneae > Araneidae > Caerostris > Caerostris darwini. The sequence goes on from BPLQ01015574.1 coordinate 525,790, forward strand.
AAAAGCAGATTTTTAGAGAAGAAGGGAGAGAATTCTGCGACGAGCAGACCAGAAGTGTTTTTTTTCCTTTTATTCTCTGAAGGGACTGAACAGGCCAGAGTTTTCCGCCTGTTTTCAACGTGAGCCCCTTGTGGTTTTGTGAATCACGTCGTGTGATAGTTAAGGTCTGCCGCAGACCAGCCTCAGAAATTAAGGCTATAAATTAGATACACAAGTGCATTTCACTCCAAGTTCGGAGATTTTCAGGGTTCTCGAGACTACAACAAATCTAAACATCTGGTCGGCAGACCTGGTGCTTAACTATCACACAGCGTGATTGACGAAACCACAAGGGGTTCACATTGAAAAAACTTTATACTGTAAAAATAACTATGAGTAGTAAATCTTTTTACAATGTTAAAAGTTGCCAAATAGCTTTAAAAATAATAATTATTCAATGATTCGCACTGGTTTAAAACTATATTATGCAATAAATATCATTAATAAGATTCTATAAATTTATAATATGGTCTCGTAATCCTAATTTTTCTTTTTCGCATGTTTTTTTTACTTATTTCTTAAATTAAGATTCTTCTCTATGATATACTTATTATTTTGTTCAATTAATAATTGAAAATTAATTAGAAAATTTATTTTAGTGTTACTTACCCGTTTGCTGAGCTCCATTAGGATCACCATAATTGTATCCAAACTGTTCAGCAGCTTCGAGAATAGGACCTTGTATTTCCGATTCATATCTTGGCCTCTGTGCAGGTGTAGGACCACCAACAGCGTGGAAACCTTAAATATGCGAGGAAGTATTTAAACCATAGCTTTATTTACTTCTGAAGCATTTTGTTTTTGTTTTTTTCACTTTCCAGATTTTTAAGTGGAACTATTGTATGACACGAATAATCCATTATTGTACAATGATAGGAAATGCTTTGATAACTTTATAGGTAACTACTTCGCATTTGTGTGTCACATGCGTGTTGAAAAACTCTCTTTAGGTAATCTTTGTCGACACGAGGCACTTTCATAAAACGCACCTCATTGCCCCGTTTTTGAAAGCGATGATTACAATACTACAAGATTTGAATCTATTCTCTTGCGCGATAATCCATGGCACACTGGCCATGAGTTGGGCTGCTTGGAGGTTGGATTTCTTAAATGTGTACATCGGTTATCAATATTACGTCACACGAATAATCCACTATTGTACAGTGATAGAAAATGTTTAGATAACTTTACAGGTAACTGCTTCGCATTTGTGTGTCGCATGCGTGGTGAAAAATTCTCTTTAGGCTATATTTGCCGACAGGAGGCGCTTTCATAAACGCACCTCGTTGCCCCGTTTTTGAAATCGATGATTGCAATACTGCAAGATTTGAATCTGTATTCTCCTGAGTGATAATCCATGGCACTCTGGCCCTGAGTTTTGCTGATTTTCATGATTGATACTTAAATCAATTTCTGCTTTTAAAATTTCATCAACAAAGCCTAAACAAGCCGCCATAACATTCTCTGGAATAACCTGACTACATCTTACGAAACATCCTGAGATTTGATTTGGTTTTTCACTCTACGGTCACTTTTTACACACTTTAAGATAATTAGACCGGGACCTACAGTTTAAAGGGGATTCCGAACCACTAACAAAACATTCATGCCACCGACAGGATTCGAACCCGAAGTCTGTGGTACTAAAGGCCAGAGCGCAAGTCAATTGGGCGTCAGTCTGCAAACTTCCTGAGGAGAAGATAGATTTGATAGATTTTGGATAGATTTTCAATAAATGTCAAATATGATAACATCAAGTTCAAGTAGGGAAAAAGATAAGAGAAAATTAAATTTGCTATACATTTTATTTTAACTGATTTTGTATTTGTGTATTTTAGTATCAAGCAGGAGTAGCAATAGGATTGTTTTTATGGAAAGGGATTAATCATTTTCCATTTATTTCGTATGATAAAAATTCATTTGGTATAAATCTAAGAATCTAGAATGTATTAAGGATATATATCGCGATGCCACTGTATATCCAACATTTAGGACTTTGCAATTATATCGGCCAACACAGGTAAAGAGTACTCTTAAAGTACTTACTCTTACTCTTTAAAGTAAAGGCCCTTCTCATTAGTAAGAAAAATCAGTTCTCTAATTATGTCTTAAATCTGAACTGAAATCATTAATTAAATTTATCAACAGTTTAATAATATTCGTTTTACCATTGGCTACAAAATCAAGATCCAAGTTATCTTCTTGCTTCAAAAAATAAGGCCACACTTCCTCGAAGCTCCACCCTACTGCACCTTGCGCTGCCCAATCATCGTAACTTTTCGGATTGCCTCTAGAGAAGACTAGCCAATCAATAAGGCTGGAGCCTCCAAGACCCTTCCCACTGGGCGATGGCGCTTGCTAAATCAAGAAAAAGGTGTGATTACATTTAATATGGAAATATGATAATTTTTTTTTAAATAATGCCCAAATCATTGAAAAAAATTGTTTCTATTTCTTGGTGATTTTGATCATCTGTCATTGATACCAAAATGTATTGCATTTGAAATATAAAACAAAACTTACTTTTACACAAAACTTTATTTTCTGTACTTATGAGAACTGAAATATACAATATTCGCTTTATTATTTACTATTTATTATTGGATTCATTATTAATTATAAGTATCCTTATTCTGGTCCTTTATTTCTAGTAGAGAAGCTCTTATGTTACAGAAGAGAAAATTTTATAATGCACTATTATCAATCTTATTCGTCATTTAGTGTTATTGTAATACCATTGTTAATTCAATTCATTTTTAGTAATAGATAAATTGCAGGTCTTTTTAACTCAATAGAATATTCCCAATACCATTATTTATAGCTGAAATTATTCAATTTTATTGAAACGCAAAAATAACTAACTAAAAAGATTTAATTTTTTACTGCAAACATAATCAAATATTTTATTATCACTGGTTATGAAGGAAATTAGCATTTTACAATTAAATGATACTTACTTTGCAATTAAATGATACTTATGTCTTATGTTAAATTTATTTATAATTTTTATACATAAAATCTATGAGGTTCAACCAAATGAAAATTTAAAAAAGTTCTTTCAGAAATAATTTATTGACCAAATGAGAAACATTTGTTCGTCAATTTTCTGCACAATCTCCCTCATGCTTAAAACATTGCTTACAAAATAAAATACCTGAAAGTGTCGAGAAAACCAACTATGCACCACCCTATACATCTCTTCATTTGATCAACAATCACATTTGTGACTATTTCATTCACACTGATTGCTTAATTTAATCTCTGTAGTGTTGTCAGTTCAACAGTTAAACATATTAAAATGGTACTTTGCTATTAAAAAAAGAATTTTAAGTTGTTGGATTATGTTAAGTTTATTTATAATTTTTATACATAAAATCCATTAACATATCTAATTTTCACTTTAAGTAATAAATATATCATTGGTATTAAAAGAAATCTAATTTTTTCTTGCCTAGATTTATGTATTTTCTAATCATCAAATAAAAAATTAAACTAACATTTCAAACATCCTCATTAGTTAGTCATTGACCGGCCAATTAATATAATCATTTTATTCATTGGTGCAACAGCCCCATGGTGAGCCAAGGCCGTCTGCCTAATGGTAGATTTCGAGACAGAAGACATTTTTCTTTTTACAGGGTAGAGTTGACAGACCTGCGTCCAACGCTCTACAATCCTGAATGGCCTAGTGTCTAGCACTCTGGCGCTCGGTACCACAGGTTTCGGAGTTCGAATCCTGGCGTTGCCATGGATATTTGTTGCTTGTAGTGGTTTAGAATCCACTTTATGACCGTAGAGCTTCTCAGAGCCCAGTCAAACTTCTCATCCACATCATTCTCAAATTGTAAAGGGATAACTCAGTTCTAAGTAGAGTGATGTGGTGTGGTGTAGTAGTAATAGTAGTCATGTTAGACCGGGACCTACGGTTTAAAGTGGATTTTGAACCACTACAAACATCCATCATACGGCCGGAACCTTGAAACCTGCATTGCCGAGCTAGTCGCTCAACCATCAGACCCCAATATAATCATAAGTAGAAAAAAAATTATAATATAGATGTATTATTATTTGTTGTGAAGATTTAAAAATATAATTTGCATTTCATTAAAAGAGTAAAAAGAAAAAAGTTTTCTCGTTCTGAAACTTGAATTTAAACTTGATGACTGAGGTTTGTCCTTTTTTGAATAATAATTGTTTCTCAAAAAGTGTTTTATTAACAATAGCTCATGTGTAATTATTATCAGTAGCCTACTTTAGTTGTATTAATTTTTAATTTTAAAAGGGTCCACGTGTCATAAAAAAATTCTTAAAAGAGGCCTCCATGCAAGAAACCCTATAAAGCTTAAGAAAAACTGTTCTGCACTGCTCTACCACCTATTGCATATTTCTTATTCTACTAAAAACAATATCACCATTGTACAAAATGGTAGCATAAAATTTCAAAATTTCCTTAAATAATAAATGTTTTTATTTGTCTGAATGTCGTTTTGTTGCATTATCAAAAGGTGTTTCCTATGTTGTTAAGAAATTTTTGGTATAATGATTTGATAGTAGCACAATAAAAAATTGCTTACTTAAACACTATATTCTCGTGAAAGAAATTTGAATTTATATGCTTAAAATCAATAATTCTCTATTAATCACTGACTAATTATGACTTTGTCCTGATCGCTGAGTGACTAGAGCTCTAGTCTTCGGTGCCACAGATTTCCAATTCGAGTCCCGGCAGTGCCATGGATGTTTGTAGTGGTTCGAAATCTCAGATACCGGTCTAATATAACTACTACTAATAACTACACTACACCACACCACATCACTGTGCCTAGCGCTGAGTTGCCCCTTTACAGTTTGGGAATGATATGGGTGAGAAGAAGTCAGATTGGTCTCTGTGATCCTCTACTGTCATATGAAACCGGGATCTACGGCTTAAAGTGGGTTCCTAACCATAGCACCGCCGGGACACCAACGCCACCAACATCCATGGCACCGCCGGGACTCGAACCCGAAACCTGCACTACCGAGTGTCAGAGCGCTAGTCACTCGGCCATCAGGTCCCAGTGTCTAATATGACTACTACTACACCATACCACATCACTGTGCCTAGAGCTGAGTTGCCTCTTTACAGTTAAGGTCTAATGTGACTGTAGAGTGTTGGACTTAGCGATGACAACCGTATCCCATAAAAAGGAAACAACATCACATGTTTCGGAATCTGGCAGAAGGCCTTGACCCACCATGAGTGACTGGACCCATTATGACTATATTCATACTTAACACATCCTCGAAATATGTCATCCCGGCCCCCTTTTCAACATACTCATATCTGGCACCCCAAAATTTCAGAATCCCTGCTTCAAAGAACTCATGCAAAAAGATATTAAAATACATAGGGTTTACTCACCCTATTTATTTGAGCACTGCCTGTGTATTTCTGCGGCGCTGTCCTATACTTCCAGTCCAACTCGCTATTCATGAAGGAGGCAGCAATGCCCGGTATTGCAGACAGCAGAGGGGGTGCTTTTCCAGCTTCTAGCAACAGGACACTCACACAGCATTCTTCCGTCAGCCGACTGGCCACCACAGATCCAGCAGTACCTGCTCCAACTTCAAATGAACAACATTAGTATGTATGCGTCTCATTAAAAGACACTTATGTGTATTATTTAAAAATAACTATTAATCCTCAAATTATTTTTAAGACATAAAATAATTGTTATGGGATGGAGTGGTCTAATGGATAGCTAGTGGTGTTGGTTTTATGGTACCAGGCTAACCGGGTTCAAACCTAATAGAAAGTTGTCTGTACTCCGAAAATGGGTATATTAAATCTGTATTCTTGTAAATCCTTCATTTAGATTTAATGAAGAAGGAAGAGGAAGGCGAATTATCTAAATTGCATTCCTGTTAATCTTATTTCAAAATTATGGTGGTAAAATGTACAGGGGGATTATAATTAAAGTCACACTTTCAAAATGCTGTAAAAAAAGAACCACTCGTCACAATGAGTTCAAATTTGAACTGAAGATACTTGAAGAAGGGGTAAACGGTATGGCCTCAAAAAAGCTCCACCGATTTTTTCCATCCAATTTGGCATGACCTTGCTGTGGTGGATGGGCTTTCCACTAACTGTTGAATGGCTTAGAAGTCACTTTTTTCCGTCAAACAACCGAAACATCAAGCATTGAACATTACAGTTGGTTTAACGTGCAACTCATGCCAAATACGTTGTCATTTCGATTCAAAATGTCACTGGCAGCCGAATTCACTTTTTTTATGCCGCTTACAGAGCCATCTATTAATACACTTTGGAACTTTTTTTGGTGTCATGCCGTTTCTCTCTTCTTCAAGTATCTTCAGTTCAAATATGAATTCATTGGGACGATTGGTTCTTTTTTTGCAGCGTTTTGAAAGTAGGACTTTAATTATAATCACCCTGTATATGCAGTATAGCAGGTAACCCGTAGTATATCCTGTGTAACGCTGTATATACTACGCAACTGCCTTGTTGTGAAGGATCACTGGTTAACTTGACAGGGTTTTGTAAACAACAATAAGTTTCAGATGAAAATAAATGGATTAAGTGGGGTTTATCTTTTGTTCTACAAAAAAAAAAAAAAAAAAAAAAAAAAAAAATTCATATGATTTGCATCATATATTTTGTACACAGTTTTATACATGGTTTTCACTTCATATACTTTGTATTATTATATATCTAAATAGAATCTATGTTTCATAAAAATTCATCATCCCTTGTCCCTTTTTTATTATTCAGTACATAGATCAATTTGAAATATAAAAGCTTAATACCAAATGGGAATTTTTTATATATATCGATAATAACAAGTTAGAGTATAATTATAGGAATAAAAATTAATGTTTTAGTGCATATATCTTTACAATATTAATGATATGTTTGAATGGTGGGCACTCTGCCATTATCATTCGCCTAACAAAGACAAAAGTTTTGTTTTTCTAGAGTGCCTAGAGAATAACCTCTAGGTACCTCCTCGTACCTCTGTTTACATAATTACGATATTAAAACTAAAGATTTATTCCAAAATAAAATTACATTTAAAGAATTTAAAAAGAAATAATTAAGGCTGAGTAACTTGCTGAGGAAAATTTTAAAGGATGTAATAGATACAATGTTACTCAGAGTACACTGCAGGACACCTGCTACACTGCACTCATATTGTGTCACCATAAGTTTGAACAAATGTCTTCGAGAATGGCATCTAGGAGATCATCCCCCCTCCTCCTCAATTCCATCATCTGATAGATTCAACGTGTCCATTCCCAGAAAAGACGAGGACTGTTATGTTGATATTGATGTACACTAATTTAAATTGATTTGAATGTTCAAATCTAAATACGCAATTAAATATTATATCTCCACATACATATTAATATTATTATTCTGAAAACTTTGCAAAGAAACAAAATTATATTATAATTTGTTATACAATAATATATACACAGAGCATCAAAGTGGAATTTACCTATAATGTAGTCGTATTCCTCCTTGATGGTTGTCGTCGTTTTGGGAGCGATTCTTTGACGAGCCAAAGTGAGTAGAAGCAGGGGTAGAAGTGGGGAATTTGCAAAGGGGGTGGGAAACGACCTTTCATAGGCCACATTTATAGCGTCCATAGTTCCTGTATCCAAATATATACGTATACATTAAATTTATTTGAAGCTTTATATATATAGATATTCCACATCAAAGTGTCAAACTGTAGTGATATCCGCCATAAGAACTCTATCAGGCCAATAAAATTTAACCTTGGTAAAGTTGTCAGAATTAAAAGTCATAAAATCAAGTGCAGTGCATGTTGTCAAATGTAAAAAGTCCATGGCTTCACCTGATGAGCACAAAGAACAGACATCATTAGTAGTTACACCAATGCTGGGAAAGTGTTTATTAAGAGAATCATGTCATGTCGAGAGTCGAAATTTTACTGTCAAACACTTTACGGGGCAAGTCCATTGGGATGGGTGATGAAACAAGTATATTCCACTTTTTATCGGTTGAAAGGAGTTTGTAAGTTTGTTTTAAGGGCCTATCTATTTTCTTCTTTAACTCAGAACTAAATTGATGAAAGGATAAAGGAAATTGTGGCTGTGATAAGTTACAACCATTTTAGGCCAATCGGTCGACCTTCTCATTTCCAGGCACCCCGCAAAGCTTCCATTGATTTATATACTACTGGGTCCAAAAAGGAAGACCAATTTTAAATTTAAATTTCCCAGGCATATGGTATTTCAATTTATTTTCTTTTTTAGGTTGTTGGCACTGACGCTAAAACTGATTCCGGCGATTTTTGAAAAGTGTGAATTAATTGAGCAAGAACTTGCGTTAAATTTTGTTTGCGGACACGTATATAATGTTGCAGAAGGCATTCGGTGAGCATTCCTATATCGAAAAGAAATATCTACAAGTGGTAAAAATAGTTCAAAGAAGGCAGAGAACGCGTTGAAGACGAAGAATTCTGAAGAAGAAGAATTTCCTCTGGCCGACCATCAACCTCAACCTACGAAGCTCACGCCCAAAAAATTAAAGATTCGGTGAAACAATTAGAGACCTTGCTGCTGATGCTGGAATTTAAAAATTCCATTTTAAAGATGTTTTGGGCCTCAAACACGTCAAATCTTGATTGGTACCGAAAACACTGAATGCACCAGCTCACACTGCATTGATTCTTCGTGACTTTTACGCCAAAAATGAAACCCATATCGTTCCACAAACACCGTATTCACCTGATTTAGCATCGTGCTACTTCTGGCTATTCACTAAACTCAAAAGACCACTTCGGGCACACCGTTTTAGCGTCTCACAAAGTCAAGCGTAACTCAAACACTAATGAATATTTTGACGCCAAATTTCACACAGATGTCAACAACAGTGCCCGCAATCTAAAAAAGGAAAAAAAATTGAAATATCATATGCCCGGGAAATTTAAATTGAAAACTGGTCTTATTTTTTGGGCACAGTAATATATATATATATATATATATATATATATATATAAATCAAAGGGAGCTTCATCCCGCAACTTATTTTCACCCTCCATGTTTTTCGTTTTATAAAATGCTTCAATGAATGAGTCTAATACGAAAACTCCGTTGGATGATGGTTCGCTATTCTTTACGTTATTTTCATTTATAGAGAGTGATATTTTTTTCCCAATCGGTCATCGATTGACCCCGAACACCCCAATAATGAAGGGAAGGAGTTGCTTTTCGGAAGGACATTTAGTTAGGTGTATCTCCTCGAATTTACTTATAGTACGATGAAGATCCCACAAAACTCCTACTAGGCAGTATTCGTGTACTGTAGCTGAGCTCATTAGCACTAGGCCACGAGTGGAGCTTAAAGCGATCTTGCGATCGACACTAAAAAAAAAATTTTTTTTCCTTCGTCGTTGATTATAAGTATTTTAAAATTTCTAATTTCAGATAGAGAAATAGCAAACTCATCAGAATCTATATTAATATAAATATTTAATTTTTTTTTCAAATTTCTTTCTTACTTTTTTAATAACAAATAGGCCCTTTTTTTTATCAACTATAGAAAGTATAAATATAAATTTAAAAAAATCCATGCATTCGTGATATGTATTGCAAATTAAATGAGATTATCAATTTTTGTTTGATGCAATTTCTAATATCATTTTAAAGACTATAAAATGAATTATAGTATATATTCATTTTGGGAATTATATTCACTAATTTGGATCGGTGAATATTTGATTGGTTAATTTGCACTGCTGGCAGATTTTTTTAAAATTTATTAAATTATTATTTGTCGTTCTGAAAATTATATTTCTTTTTTCAATAATTGCAAATATTATAAATACGGGTTTTTTTATAAATTCAGAAAACTTTTCCTGTCTGACTTAGAATTTATATTTGTAATTTACCAATATTGCTGTATTGTTGTATTTGCTGTATGGTATTATTACTTATTTATTAAGCTAAAAACAAATTAGTATTATATAATATATATAGTATAATATTTAATTTAAAGGACGTATATAAATTAATTATATTATTTACAGATTATTACTCAAAATTGATTCGTAAACCAGAGAATCACATTTAGATCACACATTCTGGAAATGAATTATAATAATAATCTAATTAATAATAGTTATCTAATAATTAATCTAGTTATATTGAAAATTTCATTGATAAATATTGTTTGTTGAAATATTTAAATAATAGGTTTATGTTATCTGGATATACATAATAAATTAATATAGATACATGAATTCTTTTAACATTGACATTAAATTTTATGCGAAATTTTTTTAATTTATTAACATTTACAATTGTTATTATTCTGTGTATAAATATAAATGAAATGAAGAAAAAATGAATTTAATTGGGATCGTACACTATCTATGCCAAAGATGAGAACAATTTAAACAAAATATTAAAAGAAAAAACAATAATATAAAAAAATTGAATTGAAATAAAATATAACATAACAAGATTACAAAATAAATGCAAAAATATTCATTCTTTATATATAAAATATTTTACAATATTTTAATTTAAAATAAATATTAAAATTAAGCTTACTTTTTTTTTAGATTTTAAACTAACACAAGCATTTACTTTGACCTCTGTTATTGAAGACTAACTTCTATGGCCCATACCTGCTTCTCGGAATCGCTCACCGATCGTAAATTACTCTATTGTGTATTGATGTTAGCATTTTTAAGACAACAATTTGCTGAAGCTAATAATTGCGATACAATAACATGTTGTTGAAAGTGAACGCCAGTTCTGTTGTTAGTTCTCTTCAGACAAAAAATGTTGCGACCGAAATTCAAGTCGGAAAAAGCAGCTATTTTTGCATTGGTGGCTATAATTTCCATTGTTTCACTCGCGTCTGATTTTATTCTGTCACTCCGGAGTACAACTGTCTAGCCAGCTTAGGCAGTCTGTGTTTCAGTCCCGTTAAGAGAATCAAATTTTTATATTAAATTATAGTAGTTGTAGATCGATTAGATATGCAGCGATTGGTTAAGGATTATTAATCCGTTTAGCACCACTTGAAAAAAATGACTGAAATTTAATTTTTGCACTAGTAAGCACCTAATTACGGAAAGGGAAAATGGAAGATAAAAAATGTTTATTTTCATGTGAATAACGAGTATGCTATTTTTTAACTCAAGTGAGTTATTTTCAGGTGAATTTATTTTAACATAATAAAATGTTGCAAAAATGTAACGTCAGCCGCAAAAAAATTACTTTTCCTATACACATAAAACAGCATGATGGCCAATTGGCTAGCTCTCAGGCCTTTGGTACCACAGGCTTCAGGTTCGAATCTTGGCGATGGATTTTGTTAGTGGCTGGGAATCCACGTTAAACTATAGGTCCCAGTCTAATTAGCCTAAAGTGCGCAAAAAATGTCCGTAGAGCGATAAACCAAATTATATACATATAAATTTTTGTACCTAATTTATGTAAATATACAGGGTGATTATAAAGAAATGTTCGAATCCCTATCTATTATAGCATTCCCACTGAATGAAATTTTGGTTTAAGGTATTTTGAGGTATGAGTTCAAGAATCATATGGAAAAACAACAGTTAAACTCTAATAGTCACTGTTACAGTGACATGATTTCGAAAATTTCAAATGGCAACACCTATATTTTTATTATCGGAATGGTGTTTCCACAGTACAAATCCATAAATAGTGTTGTAATGAAACCTGTAGCACGGAAATCGCCGGAACTAGACTCACTAAGAAAAAAAAGTGAAAACAACCAATAAAGAAAAAGAATCAACAGAAAGCAAACACACTTCCTTCACACACGATGGCATTTTGTATGCGGCAAATGGTATAGCACGTACCACGGCAAGAAGAATCTTTTGAACCTGACGTCTGATGACATCTTTCAAATCAGATGCAGTTTGCGGATTAAATGCATGTAGGATTTGTTTGTGTGGTAATCAGCAGGCGGCGACACAGTACGATTGCTTGTCTTTGACAGAGCCTGTTTACAACGTGGGGGAGTATTCAACTTAGAACTCTGACCCCACGAGAAGGGGACAGGTCCCCGTGGATCAGAAAAGAAAGCCCCGCAGATGGGCTCGGAAGAGAACGCTAGCAGGAGCGATTGGGGAGGATGCGGACGAACAACGAGAGAGGAGCGAGATGCATAAGTTTAGCGCTCGATGAATAACCAATGTAAATATTATTGTAAATTATAGAACCAACTAAATGGCTTTATTTAAAGAAACGCAGGACTTTTATTGTGTCTGTCAAATCCCCTAGACACCCACTGCAAAAGTCTAGCAATTGTTAGGCTGGTAGAGAAGTCTAACAAAACTGTAGGTTGGACCGGGATGAATCTATTGAAACCGGTGTAACACTACAAAAATTGGGGGCTCGACCGGGATGCGTCTATTGCAAGCGGCTGAACTCTACATGCATACACTTTAGATTCCATGTATTCCTCAAGTGAAATGCCCTATTTGACGTCATGTGGATACAAGATTAAGTTATGGGTTTTTTCTTCTTAGTGTATTTAGGGCTGGCGCCAATTAAAATTTTCGAAATCGTATCGCTATAATCTTAACTACTAGAATTTAAGTGTTGTTTTTCATATGATTTTCGAGCACATAATTCAGAATACCTTAAACCAAAATTTCCTTCAGCTTCTGTGAATAGCTAGGAACTCAGAATAGTATGATGTTATAATAGTTAGGTACTATATTTTTCACCATGTAGTTATAATCTAATAAAAGCATAGTTTCATAAAAATTTTCGACTGAATTTTCGGCTTCTATGAGAGTAACAAATGTAAAGAAAAATAAAATAAATAAATAAAAAAGAATAGCAATTCCACTGTAAAAAATTTTCCTGCGAGATCAAATATAAGCTTCTTTTATATAGAGGAAAGAGATTTATTTGAAAATGGAAAATAAAAAAGAGATTAAAGGGGTAATAAAATAGATTAGAAAATTTTAGTACAGAAAAAAAAAATTTTATGTGATATTGCGCTTTTGCTACACTAGTCTTAAATGGGTTAATGTTAAAAATATATATATCTTTATCATTAGAATTAATTTCAACTTTTTTAATTTTCAAACTTTACTTTTCTTTTTCAGTACTCATAGCTTATGTTTTCGAAAGAATAACTTTAAAAGTTTACGTGTTTTAATCATTAAACTCTTTTACTGACTAGCGAGAGTGCAAAAGAACTAAAGTTCAAATCTGCTGAGGCTCTTACTATAGTTAATGTTTTGTTTTATGAATGGATTCGGTGCATAATTTTACATAGAGTATTGGTTTAATTTTTCTTCATTTTCTTTCATGTACCTATGCAAGTTCTCGCAGAAGTCTTTAAACTGTATTTTGACCGAAATCTCAAGTATCAAAATAGTCGATACAGTTTATACTAAATACATATCCAGATTTTCTATTGATGGAAGTGTTCTCTTTCTGGCTTTTTGCAAAAGTTGGGCACCGAGAAGTTGGATGAAATTCAAATTGAAAATGGGATAACAGAATAGGCTTCCGATTGGTCGGCGGATTCCGATTAGTTTATTTCTTGAATTTTTATTGCGTAGCATAGCAGGCGGCTACTCCCTTTATCCGCGGCCTATTGGTCGATTAGCTAGCGCTCTGGCCTTTGGTACCACAGGCTTCAGGTTATAATCATGGCGGTGACATGGATGTTTGTTAGTGGTTCGGAAATCATGTTAAACTGTAGGTCCCGGTCTAATTAGCCTAAAGTGGGCACAAAATAACTGTTAGTGACAAACAAAATAAAACTTCCATTTATCCTGAAGTTACCCTCTGCTACAATTCTATCATATTGGAAGATAACAACCTGATAGTCAAATGGAAACGGACAATAATTCAAAAGAATAAATTGGAAAAAAATATCATTCAATAGACTTGTAGAAGCGCTACAATAATTGAACCACTTTAAAGCATTTAAGCATATTTTCCAGTAATTAAATACACTTGCTTTTAAAAAAATATTTTATGGGATATAGTAACAAATATGCAAAAAAGAAGAAAGTAAATTGGGGAATATATCTGCAATCCTACCTCTAATTATGATTTACGAGTAATAAATCCTCAGAATTATTTAGAATATTAACCTACATTGTTCATTATTCATTCACTGCAATCTTTTTAAAAAAATTCATAACATAAAATCTTATAATTTTTTTTTTTTTTTTACATTTTAAGTTGTATATAGTAAATTATAAAAAAAAAAAAAAAAAAAAATTATTTTTTAAATAAGTAAAAAAAAAATTATTTTTTAAATAAGTAAAAAAAAAATTTTTTTTTAATTTATTTACGTTGTTAAAAATTTAATGTCATTTATTATTTTACAACTTATTTACTTCTGTATTGCTTGCCTTTCACAATAAAAAAGCCTTTCACAATGCCTTTTCATAATAAAAAAAAGTAAATGAAAATAATATTAACGATTAATAAACGAATATTATTTCTAAAAAATTTATTAAACGTCCGTCTGAGAAAAGCTGCAAAAGTTGAATTTTTGATTTTCAAATTATTTAAAACTCATATGATTATAATAAGTGTGTAATTTATATGAGTCAATATAAATTTATATATGAATGTTAAGACCTAATCATGACTGTTTATTATAAAGTGAATAAGCATTTTGTTATTTTATAATAAAAACTGTAAAAAATATATAATTCTATGTTATAAAACATTTAAAAATTTGCATTGTATTTAAAAGATTACATAAAAATTATCTAAAGTAATTCAGACCACTAATAAACGTAAAAATTTATTTCTTCAGTAGAATAAAAACATTTTCAAATATCATGCTTAGTATAAATAAAAAATTAAGTTTAAAAATGTATTGCAAAATACCAGAAATAATTTATATTAAAATTAATCGTAAATGATTGCATTATCCAAGCTTAATTAGTTATTTCTTCTGTGCAGAAAAAAAGTATAATAAATAATATTAAATCCATACCAATGATATGTGTCTGGTGAATACAATGTACAATAACTCAGATAATTCCGATTTGGTAAAGAACGTTTCCACCCGTAACACAAATGAAAATAATTTAAAATCACTCACTCAAGCGTTTGTAACTGGACAGATAAATGCGACAGTTTGTTCCAGTCAGCACAAAAGAACAATAATATTTTAGCGACGAACCGCAATAATTTACGCACAGACATATATTTTTATGTATATATATATAGTGTTGGTATTTTTATAAAGTTTTTAATTCTCCTTATATATATTTTAACTACTGTATCCCCCAAAATAAGGATATACACGTGTGTTTTGTATTTGTAATAGGATTCAGCTTTGTAAATTAGTTGAAAACAAAATTTTTTTTGTTAAGATTAACAGCAATTCCTTGTTTAAATAATCCCTTGTTATGCAATTGTTTGAGCAATACAAATTCTATACATTTCAATCGAAATATATATTAAATTGTACAAAATCAAGCACGCCTTCTTCTTCAAAATTGTTCAACGGATTATGTTCAATATGTAAATTTTTATATATCACCCAGTTTATTATTATTTTTTTAATCCCAATGGCAAATTTACAGGACAACAGATAGCAAAATAATAATAATATATAAATAAATAAATAAATAAAATGAGAAAAATTAAAAAATAAATTAAAAGTTATATATATATATATATATATATATATATATATATATATATATATCTGGATTATTAAAGAATGGATAATTTTAAACATTTATAATTGTAAAATAAAGTTTCCTTCAGACATTCATCAATTAATTTTCTAAATTAATTTTTTTTTAACATTTACTAAATTGCAGGTATATATATCATTAATATATTCTTTATTTATATTCAATATCATAAAATGGGTCTTGCTCAATAAAAGGAAAAATAAAAGAAAAGATAACTATTTAATACTAAGAAAACATATTACTACAAATTGATAGATATGATTAAATGTCATCTATTTTTATAAAAATAAAACCCTGCATTTTATTTTAGTAAGTTTGGGTTGCTAAAAAATATCAACGAAGAATAAAAATTAAGTTACTTAATTACTAAAATTAAGTAAAACTAATAAAAAAATCTTTAACACGTTTAATTAGGACACAAAATATAATAATCATGGCATCAATTCCAATTAAAGAAATTAAAATTTTATTAAAGCTTCACACACATCTATATCACAAAGCTCGATTAAAACCCAGGTTAGTAAAATCCGTGTATAATTATTTAATTTTTTTGCAGGTATAATAAAAATCATATAATATAATACAATATAAAATAAATATTATATTAATTTGTGCTTCATATTTAATTCGATTTTTGTTGCACAAAAGTGATTAGTTGAATAGTTTTTATTTACCGATGTTTCTATATTCGTATTTAAAAATAATTGTTAAAAAATATATGTTTAATAAATTTTTAAAAATATATAGCAGCTTCGATTAAGCTCAGTTTTAAAATGAAACCTGTTTTTTGCAATAAATATGGTAGAAAAAATGGTATGGTTTAAAAAATTAATTACGTATAAAGGAATCCTATTCCCGATCTAGCACTTTATAAACGAAAGCTCTGATTATTTACACTGCAATAAATTGGAAATCGCTAACAAAATATTTTGTAATAATTAAATGTTCAAAGCTGAACTATGGAATGGAAAAAACTTAAAATATGGGAATGTTTTAATCATTCTCCAAACTCTGAAAATTTACCTGTTGTTGTTGCAACACACAGGAAAGAGCAGGAAAATCTACGCCAAGTCCAAAAGACCCTGCTGCAAAATTACAGTCATCAATCATCCTGCTCAACCGACAGCTGACTCAAAGACAAGTTAATTCAATTAAGAAGATGAGCAGGAAAGAAACAAACACAAGGAGGAAAAAGGAATTTCATGCTTCGAAGATGCCCTCTTCTAAATCTGGCTATGACCATCTGGAGAAATCTAACTCTCTTGCTCTGAAGAGATAGGCCTGGAGATTTAGAATCGTACCAATAGGGAGCAGGAGAGATTCCCCAAGACGAATTCATTATAATTTTGCAGCGAGAATGGATTTCTTAAGGATATAAATTGATGAAATTGGGGGCAGGGAGATCACAGCCTTTTCTTGCAAGGTCATCAAGAATTTCATTATCATCCATACCTTCAATGGACAGTATCCATTCCAGATACACGGAGTTCTACTGGCGAGGCTCAAAAAGTTTGGATATAATATTTTGGACGGTCTTATCCATGATCTTAGGCCAAATTTTAAAAAATTGAATTTAGCTTTTACTGTTTGTTAGGATCCATATATTGTCCTTAATTGAACAGAGAGTGTAATCAAGAGCTTTTCTGATTGAGATAAATTTCGATCTAAAGACTGAGCAATAATCAGTGTTTCTGATGCTGCATCTAATATCTCCATTGGAGGTGTTAATATAGATACCAATCCCTGCTCTCCCGTATCTGACTTGCTTCCATCTGTATAGATAACGAAGGGATGGAAATTAATGTTATTAATGATTTCAAGAGTCATTTGCCTAGTAAGTTCCGGATGATTATCCTTGGTAATATTAATCAATAATTTCTCATTGAAATTAATGTGATTAAAAGAAGTAATGGGAACACAAAAACTAGAAGATATAGATATTTCAACATTAAAATTGATAAAATCGTGCTTTCAAACATAACTAAGTGGGCTGTTTCCCTTTAAGTGTCGATTGCTGATTCAATTTAAAATATAAGCAGAGGTCCTATTTTAGGAACGAACGAAAACTTTTAAGCTTGTTGAAATATTTGCAGGAATTCACCATAAATCTCATTCCAGAGGCTGGATTTCACCTCTTAAATAACCACATCATTTGAATAGCTGTTTCTAAGGATAGTTATTATTCTCGCTGCCCTTAGCTGCACTCTTTCCAATTTCTTCAAATTAGTAAACGAAGTCATTTGGTAAATTCGATAACCGCATTCAAGGACTAGAATAATATAGACTATTCTGAGAGTAGGGCCGTTAACTCCTCAATCTCTACCCGAAATATACTTTATGATTCGAAGTCTTTTTAGGGTTATAGGCTCCCCAGAGGGAAAATTTACCCATTATGGCTACATATTTTTAAAATTACCTATCATATTTTAAAAACTAAAATGGATATATAATGAAGAAGACCACATGTGGCTCGTGGTTTATGGATTCCTTCTATATGTGTAAAATGTTTAAAAATCGTAAGGAATGCAAGGATTTAATTACAAAATTTAACTAAAGGCATGTAGTGAAATAAAAATTGAGATGCTTTTTTTCTTGGAGCATAGTGCTTTTATAAAATATATATATATATATATATATCTAAATTCTTATTTATCACATGCATTTGAGAAAAAAAATTTTTAATTTTTAATAATATACTATTTTAAAAATTGATCAAATTAAAAATTTTAAAAAGAAACATCTATTTGCTCGAATAATCCTATGAATTGTGTAACGAAGGACTAAAATGTCACATTCCTTGATAATCCGCTTATTAACCATTATTTAATGCATTTTTAATTTACACATTTATTACATTTAATACATTTATTACATACATTTTTTCATTTTTGGTGAAAAAGTCACAAAGAATCAATGCAGTGCGAGCTAGCTCATTATCATGATGCAAAAATCAAGAGTTGCCTTTCCATAAATGTGACCACTTTTTGCAAAAACTTTACGCAAACGACGCATAACACTCAAATAATATTCCTTGCTGACAGTTTGGTCCGGCGGAAGGAATTCATAATGCACCACACCACAGTAATTGAAGAAAACAGTCAACATGACCTTGATTTTTGAGCGACTTTGGCGTGCTCTTTTCGGTCTTGCTTCCCTATGTCACAATATTCTCTCGATTGATCGGTTGTTTCCGGGTCGTAAGCGTAAATCCAAGTCTCATCTCCAGTTATGATACATTTCAACCTGTCCTTACAGTCAGAAAGCATTGTTTCTCACACTTCAAAATGGAATTGGCCGATCCTTTTAGTGGATCGGCCAATTCCATTTTAAAAGATGTTTTGGGCCTCAAACACGTCAAATCTCGATTGGTACCGAAATCACTGAATTTTTTTTGAAATTCCAACATTAGCAGCAAGGTTTCTAATTGTAAATCAACGGTTTGCAAGCACCAAATCTTTAATTTTTTGGACGTGAGCTTCGTCGGTTGAGGTTGATGATCGATCAGAACGATCTTCGTCTTCAATGCGATCTCTGCCTTCTTTGAACTGTTTATACCACTTGTAAACATACCTTTCCGATACAGTTTGCTCACCTAATGCTTTCTGCAACATTTTATACATTTCCGCACACGAATATTCATTCCACAAACAAAATTTAATGCAAGTTCTTTGCTCAATTAATTCAGACATTTCAAAAATCGCCGAAATCACTTTTAGCGTCTCTCAAAGCCAAGCATAATTCAAACACTGATGAATATTTTGACATAAAATTTCACACAGATGTCAAGGACAGTGCCAACAACCTAAAAAAGAAAAGCAAAAATTAAATTCCTCATGACCGGGACATTTAAATTGAAAATTGGTTTTACTTTTTGGGCACAGTAATATGCACCAGATGAGTAAATAATCTCACGAACCAGAATCTGAGACTCTGATTCACTAAGAATGAATTAGTACTCTTTGTATGTCATTTCAAAAGTTACTAAAGTGGCTATTAAATTTGCATTTTTGTGGCGTATTTATCACCAGAAACTCTAAGCAATTTGGCAAAAATATGATTCTTTTCCCGAAAGAGGCCGAATGATGGCCCAGGGGTGATTGTGACTAATACTGATAATCTTCGAGTCGATAGCATCAGCTTTTGGGAAATTTTCCAATATAATCAGTCCTGCCGATAAAATTTTAGTCGCGAAAACTGAAGCAGTGTTATTCACCAGGAAAAATAACTATAACCCATCTAATATTACTATTTATAATACTAACATTTCCTGGTCTACAGAAACTAAATACCTTGGAGTAATTCTTGATCGCAGACTTAATTATAATTCTCATATCCAATATCTTCACACTAAATTCAATAACCAATTACGAAAACTCTATCCTTTAATTTGCAGAAATTCTTCTCTGACACTGGAACTTAAAAAACTAATCTATCTCTCCTATCTCAGACCTATCATAGCATATGCGAGTCCAGTATGGGGCTCCACTGCGAACAGTAACTTCCTGATTCTGGAAAGGCTTAAAAACAAGATCTTGAGAATGATTACGAATTCACCCTGATTCTTTAGAAATAAAGAGATTAGATATTCGCTCTCTGTTCCCAGCTTTAAAGACTGCGTACAAAAAATTGCTGTTAATTTCTATGATTCTGTTTCTCATTCCAATAACCAGGTCCTAAAAGATCTTCAAAATTTTGATTATGATATATCTCTTCCCAGCAGCCGCAAACGTCCACGATACCTACTTAATATTAATAAATAATGCGCTCACTTTTAGTTTCTTCCCAGACAACCGATGGTTGCTTTGCCCCTCGGCGCCGCTTTTCAAGATCAAAGGTTATTTTCGCCTTCGCTCTGGTGGACTGAAACGATGGTTTTGGTTTCTTAATGGATCTTCTCTCTCTCGCATCTCGCTTGATTTCATTTAGTTACTCCGTCTGTGCTCGTTTTTGCTAAGATTTTTAATTTTTCCTCTTGTTTTTAATTTTGATTTCTCTTGTTTTTTTTATTAAATTCCTTTTTGTTTCTTTTTTAAATTTTATATTTGTTGCTTTTAGTAACTTAATTGATTTTATTGTTTTTCTTATTAAATTTTCTATATTTTTTATAACTGGCAAAGGGCAAGACCTCACGTTACGTAATCCCATTTACCAGGTTGGAGGTTTGGTCGCTGCGCGACCAAGGCACTCCGTGTACTTACCCCGATTTGAAATTTTCCAATATAATCATCTCCTATTACGGAAGGAGAGTCAGTTATTAAAATGTTATAGAGTACTGCTAGTGATGGGCAATTTGGTTCATTTTCTTTATTCATATCTTCCAAAAAAATTTTTGAAAAGATCCGTATCGATTGATATGTACTGAAAATAACTTGTGGCGCCATCTTTCGTCTTTCTTAGGAATTAATAGGATAAATTTGTCGGCCTTTGTGACAAAACAATTGTACTCAGAAAGAGAAAGTTTATTCAAATTAAAACATTCTGAAACTTTTCATTCGTGTGCGAAAGTAAATATAAAAGAGGAAACAGGTTTATTTTACATAAGGAACGTTTCTAAGAAAATTAATTCGTTAAGTTGCGATTATTAGTTTCTAATAAGAATCTGAATATGAAACATTTTTTTTTATTATTATTATTATTTCCAATGGCAGATTATGAACAGTTACAGCAATAAAAAGAACATAGAATACAACAAAACATGCTGAAACAGAGTTCATTAATTAAACAGAAGTGATGGAAGGAAGACATAATGCCAAGTTGTAGATCTTTTAGCCACTGAAAAGTGTTACCAGGTTCACCACGGGGAGGTAGATCTACTGCGTACGCCATATGAAACATATAACTGTGAAATTAAAGAATATTAAGAATTATTATGACAGTTAATCTTTATGTCATAAACAAGGGATGCATCGCTGTTACTCATTTAGCACCACCCAGGTGGCACGTAGCTTAAAGACGCTAATAACACTACCCTCACAACGCTCTACGATCCTATTAGGCAGGGAACTACGGTTTAAAATGGATTCCGAACCACTACAAAATTCCATGGCACCACCGAGACTTGAATCTGAAACCTGTGGTACTGAACGCCAAGTTTTCACACCGAAAGAAGCAGGACGGCTGCGACGACGTCACAAAATCACCAATGAGGCCCGGTAGACCGAGACGAATGAAGCACTTCGCTGGCACCCCCGATAGCACGCAATTGATTTTGTACTTTATGTCACTGGATGTGAGTCGTTTTATAATGAATGGTTCGTGTCATACGTACAGACGTGCTGATTCGTTCTATTTATGCGAATCATACGGAATCGATATAGTTGTTTATTGTTTCGTATTTTCGTAAATCAGAAGAAAAACTACTTCAGAAATATTTATACTTTTTTTAAAGCAAGTTTTGTAATTAAAACATTTTGTTATACTCGTTCTAGGGTAAATATTTGGCTTTATTGAGATAAATGCAATCATGTTTATATGTGAATTTTGTGATAAAGGATTTTTAGATCCGAATGACTATGATGAACATATTCTTATTCATAAAGCTACTGAGCCACTCATTTCTGATGTATTTGCGTGTGATATGTGTGAGAAAAAATATAAAAACCGAACCTTGTTGAAAATTCATTATCGCAGTCATACAAATGAAAAACCATATGTATGTAAAGTTTGTAGTAAGGGATTTACGAATTCATCAAATTGTAAAAAGCATGGCCTTATTCATTTAAATAATAGACCTTATGTGTGTGATATATGTAAAAAAGGATTTTTATTACCATCAACTTTAAGAAAACATAAACAAGTTCATGAAAAACCATATGAGTGCAACTTATGTGACACAGCATTTTATAATCAATCAAGTTTAAAAAAACATATCAATATTCATTCCATGAAAAACCCCTATATATGTAAAATATGTAATAAAGCCTTTTCAAGGTTAATAACTTTAAAAAATCATAATCGTATTCATAAGAATGAAAAGCCGTATGTATGTCATGTGTGTAATACATCATTTCGATTTACGTCAAATATAAGGATTCATTATAAAAGAAGGCATCCTGGTATAAGTTTTGATGTTCGCACGACATTTGTAAAAACTTCAGAATTGGAGTGTAATATTAATACTGATAAAGAAGAAAAGAATTTTACTTGTGATGTATGCAAAGAGGAATTTACAGATGAGAATGATTTGAAACAGCATTATTTTAGCCATGTCACAAAGAAAGGCTATGTATGCAATATTTGTCGAAAGCCATTTTTATACAAGCATGACTTGGATGAGCATTATCCTAGCCATACACAGAACAAACCTTTTGTGTGTGACATATGCAATAAAGCATTCGCAAGTGCAAGCAGTCTAAAATTTCATTGCCGAAGTCACAAAAAAGTAAGAAAGAACTAACTTTAAAAAATCTTCAGGTTTGAAGTGTGCTTATTTCTATTTTGCAGTAAATAAATGCTTCATCATCATAAAAAAAAAAAAAAAGCCCTTAAGTTTCTTTTTATTATTATTTATTGTAATTTTGTTGTTTGGCAGGTCTAAATAACCAAGTCACTTATTATATATTATACTAAAAAAAATTGCTCATGTATAAAAAATTTCAAATCCATCAAATTAAATTTTTTGACTCCCTTAAATTAAATAAATACTAATTTAATCAATAATTTTCAAAAACAATTAAAATAATGTTAGCATATTTCTCATTAAATTAGAATACATAATATGATTTTAATTTAAATAATATTTCAGTTTTAAAAGGTTAAAAAACTCTTCTTGGTGTTTTTGTGTAGTATTTGCTGAACTATTGATATTACTGTGAAGTAGTATTAATAGTGGTGATGTAACTTATTTTTGATGCTATAATATAATATAAATTTTATTTGAAATAACAAAGAAATTTAGTGTAAAATAATATCTTTTAAAAAACTTTTACATTTTATACTCGTATGAAACCATTGGGGAAAAAAAAAAGCTGTGCCAAAAAAAAAATTTTTGCCAAGTATATTTTTAAAACTTCTAAACATTGCTTAAGTAATAATGTATCAAATTAATATTATTTTAAGGCCAATAATGTTGTTTAAAAATTTTATGCAATTTTACTTTCTTGTATAATGTAATCTGTTGTGGTGTGATCTAATCTGTTGTGATGTGATATGTGTGATCTAATCTGTTGTGATGTGATATGTGTGATCTAATCTGTTGTGATGTTGTAATGTGCAAGTAATTTATTTATTACTATAATATGTGTATTATGTGAGTATATGTATAATATATGTATTAATTAAAATAATGTGTATTTACCATGTATTTTGAAATAATGAAATTATTAATAATTTAACATTAACTAATTAACATGTTATTCTTCTTTTGAGATATTAATTTTACTATGTAAGTATTGAAATTCATAATGTATTTTACAAGTCTTTTTTTTTTTTTTTAAATATTTAATCTAAATAAACTTTCCATGTATATTGGTAATTTTTGTGGTTACTAATTGATTTATTAAATTTTTGACTAGTACTTATAAATATTTGTAAAAAAAAATAATAAAAATAAATTGATTAAATAAATTTCTTGATATTGAAATGGAATTTATCTCAAATTTTTAACATGTGGTTAAGGGCTGTGAGGTTGTGCTTCTGTAATAATTTGAGAATATGAAATAATAAGCAAGAAAAAAATATTAGATGTTCTGTTATTATCTTCCATGTTTATTTATTTTCATTCGAAAGTCATTAGTTAAAATAGTTATTTCTGTGTTTTTTAGTGTTTGATAAACTATTTATACAACTTCATGTATTCTTTTACATTCCATTACGTTTGAAAGGGCTATGCCCTAAAAGAATCTAATCTTTCTTTTAGATGATATTTTTGTTTTTATAACATTTCTAATTTATTCTTTTCTACATTATGTGAATGAGCTAGTAAAAACCAAACTTAGATATACTACGGTAGCCATACATATCTGTACTATTTATAAATTATATATATATATTTATTATTTATATGTGTATTGTGTATTTATGAACTTTATGTGTATGTAAATAATGTACTTATTTATTATTTATATATATGTTTATATATATGTGTGTATTTATTTATTTTCTCGTGATTTTCTATTAAGTGTTCATTTCATTCTTCTTGCAGTGAACTTCAAGAAGAGTGAAATCATTATTGCTACTACTTTTTAACTACTGCTCTGTAAAAAAGTCAAACCTTTTTGGACATAAGATCACAGAAGCTATTAAAATAAGCTAACATTTATTTAATGTAAAAATACATAATTTAATTCATTATAAGCAATTTCTCTGCTACATGTTTATTTTTAATAAAAGGTGACCCAAAAGTACAAATATCTTATTCTGAATAATAATTATGAATTTTTAATGTATTGTATTGTTACCCGTTTACTTTATCAATAATTTTAAGAAGTTTGGTTTCCATATTTAGTGTGAATTATATAATTTAAATTTGAATTAGCTTCTTTTATGAAATATTTCATTATATTTAAACTCTTGTTTGTTTTAGATTACTGTATGAATTTGAATGTTCATAGAAATATAAAGAATGTATTTGGGAAATATGAAACATTCTTATTTATTGAATTTGAAATATTTGTATTAAGAAAATATAATATGTTGTTTATTCAGACTACAATTTGATTGAATTCTGAGCAATTATTTATTAGGAAACAAATATTGAGTTGAATTATACAAATATATTTTCAGACTTTAATTACTAACTAAAAAAAAGTTTTTAAGATTAAGACTTGAAAGAACAACTTTTGGAGAATTTAAACATAAATGTTTTTTTTTTTCTTTCTAATGCAGCTGGCAAATGTCAATGAAATAATTACTCTATGTATTTTACTTTGATAGTTATGTATAACTATGTATGTGATGAACAACTGTGTATGTGATAGTTGTACTTATATCGTGTAGAATTAAAAATTTGTATTATATATTTTGTGATTTTTTTTTTATTGCTTAAAAACTATTAACACTAAGAGTGCCTTTTTTTTTTTTTTTTTTTCCCCATCCTCAGAATCAATTTTTTATCTGTTGCTTAATCAAAAATTACATAATTACTTTTTTTTTTTTAATGGAAACAATGATTTGGCAGCAAAAATTTTGATGAAGTAGAATTGACTGAATGATCAAAGCTGTAGACACTTTCTTTTTTTATGTATTACCTTTTAGATACTTAGCTTTAGAAGCTTATTTTTTTTCAAAAGTTATTTTTATTTATTTTTTTTTTTTAATTTTAGGTTATTAAAATTTTATATTTTTATTAACAGATTTGTTTTACAAAGAATTTTTTTACATTGAACTATTGTTTTAGTGAAACATAGTAGCATTTAATCAAATGAGATAGAATTAATTTTTTTTAAATATATATATGCTCGGGAAAAAATTAAATGAAATAATTGAGCAGTTAAAATTTTTGATACAAGAAATGTCTGCTTTGATATCTATTTCACTAATCTTTACAATGAAAATAATGCTATTATTAAAAAAATCTTGATCAACATTTCCACTTTAATTAAAGTTGTATAACTTAAAAAAATCTTCCATAAAAGATTAAAACTAAAATGTGTAAAAATAATAAGGGAATAGAAATTATTGAAAAGTTAATATAAATATAAAAGTAATGAAGATTATATATATATATGAGGAAATAAGACAATTATATTAAGAATAAAAAAAATGAGCCAGGTATTTAGCATTTTTTGCTTTTTGAGGGATTCTCCAATATTTCTTTGACTTGATGAGGCATTGATTTTTTCCCAAAGTGTTTTAACACATATAATACTGAAATTTGCCTTGATCAAATGTTAAATATAGGTGAAATATGAAATAGTAAAATTAAAATTTTTGTATTTATACATTTTTTTTTTTTTTTTTTTTTACCCCTGATGTAAATCTTAGCAATGCTAAGTCTGGAATGCTGAATCAAAAGAAAATATATTTAAATATTATATTATTCACAATGTTATTTGAAGTTGCTTCTGAGGTGGAGCACCATTTATCAGTATTACAGGAGTGGAAAATCTGGGCCAAAATTCTCTTGATACAAAAACAGCAAATTTTGCATTTGCGCACCAAAAATGAGATTTCTTTATTTTGATTTACTAACCCGGAAAAACAACCTAATATGAGTGAGCCTATCTTCAGACTTTATGTATAAAATCATTATTAGAGGGGGTAAGAGGGTTTAGTGGTTACGCCAACATTTGTAATAGGGCGAAAATGTTTTTTATTGATTCGAGTCTATATTGTGGCGCCATCTATTGTTCTTAGAGGAGCAAATAGGATAAATGATTTGTTTGCGAACGATCACTTTGTGTTTATACGATAACAATTTCGAATAAATGTATTAAATTTAAATTAATTTCAAATTTTATTAATATTTTACATTTTTAAATTATTTAACACCACCGTGCATAATTTTTTTCTAAATTTTTTTTAATTTTTCTATAGAACTAATGTTTTATTTATCATCTTGTTAAATATCCAAATTTTAAAACAATTTTATTTTTAATAACAATTTACAAATTAGCTGTCATTTGAAGGATTAAAGCCGTACTCTATTTCCCATTTATTACTAGAACTGAATTTCTTAATCACATCTGCTTATCACAGAAAATCTACCACTGCGTTATATATAGAAATAATGAAATTCCCAAAAATAAGACACGTTACATAATATTTAAAAAGATATTTATACATTATTCACTTATACATAATTATTGTTCAATCTCCTTATACATGACATATTAGGTTTATTTGTGCTACATTTTGTGTTTTTTCAAAAATTTGATACATACAACTTTAGATTTCATTTTAATACTAAAAAAAAAAAATTTTTTAAAAACTACTTTTGCTTATACAGATAGAAATAATTTATAAATATATAGGCATTTTTTTTTTTTTTTTTTTTTTTTTGTTACTCAATCAAAACTCTTATATCATTTAAAACTGTTAAATTTTGAATGAATCTGTTATTTCCTGCTATCATTTATATCAAATAATTTGTATTTCAATTAAATAACATATTTAATGTAAAAATTGGATGCCAAAAGAAAATTCAGAGAAAAATTTAATTTATTTTTTCTGTTTAATAATTTAATACTCATATTTTTATATGAAATCCATTAAAAATATTCATCACTAAGAATTTCCAAAATATTCGAAGTTGCAAAAAGGATAAAGAAAATTGGTTAGCCTTTAAAAAAATACAAAAAGCATTAATAAATACATCCATTCATTACTGAAATGTATACAATTTATTAATGGATGTATTTAATAATGTACATTAAATAAAAAATTACTCTATTATCTTTGCATTAAATAATAATTAATTTTGAACATTCGATTTTAATTTTAATTTTTTTGCTCATAAATACATCAATAAATTGGTTTCATATTGAATTTCGAATATCATACAAAATGATTGAGTTTAATTTAATTTCTGTACAAACCATGCGATTTTACTTTTTATCAATCATATGATGGCTAAATAATATAAAATTAATTAGTATATTCCTTGAAGTCTGAAGAAGAACTGTTAATGTAAAAATATACTGCTACAAAACTACAGAGAATGCTACTACAAAAATACAATTCGCCCTGCTGCAAAAATCATTGTTTGATTTTCCACCTTTGTAGTATCAATAATAACGTTTCTTGCATAAAAGAAAGCCAGAAATCAAGGAATTTAAATTTAGTAATTATACTTAGAGAACAATTCGTAATGAGAAATTTATTGAAATTTTAAAATATCTCAGGAATTTGTCGATGAATTCAAAAATTTCATTTGATTTTCATCACAGTAAAAAAAAAAAAAAATCTATATCAAATGAAATGCACAAGATATTATTATTAAATCATATCGTAGTTCACTTGTTATATTTCCAAAGGTATCTGTATATATCAATTTTCCTATCAGCTTCTGTTTATTTATCCTACAATTTTAAATTTTTATTTCTCCTAAAGGTGCGACAACTTGCTTAAAGAATTTATACACATGGTGAAATACCAATTAATCGTAGATAGCGGAAAAGAGAAAGTTGTTTCACTTACGAAACAATATAGAAATGCTGTATATGAAGACCAGAACGAACATTTCAGAAAGAGTTATTTTTAATTCTTCGGTTTATCGATCTACTTTTATTTTGTGACCATTTTAGGTCAGGACCTACAGTTTAACGTTCATTCCGAACCACCAACAAACATCCATGAATCCGCTAGGATTCGAACCTGGAGCTTGTGGTACTCACAGCCAGAGTGCTAGCCACTTAACCATCAGGCCGCGAGCATTTAACGAAGAAAAGTGTTGAGGTAATTCTATTCATACACATTTCTTTTTACTTTTTCAGTAAATTGTTTTTTAGATCAAATCTTTTTTAACATTGTTAATAAAAATATTAATTGAAACAGAAAAGACGCGTTGAATTAAAATTTCTTCATTATTTGGATTCATTATTTCTTCATTACTGGAAAAAAATATAAAATCCAACTTTTCAAAATCTAATTGTCCTATCATAAAGTTTTTCGGATTTTCATATTGTATTTTCATTTTACGGCTAGTATGTTTTTAAATAATATTGTAATCTGAACAATGATATCGACAATAAAATAAAAGGCTTATTTTGAATTACCCGTGTCGATATAATACGTTAATATTTAGTTTCACACATCCAAGATTCATATTTGAAACTAATTACTTGTTAAATTAATTTTCAATAATTTTCTGATATTTTTTCGAACTGAATGTAAGTACATTTGTTTACCACAGAAAATCTACCACTGTGTTATATCTAGAAATAATAATATTCTCAAAAATAAGATTTGTTACATAATATTTAAAAACATATTTATGACATTTATCCATTATTTACTTATACATAATTATTGTTCATTCTCCTTATACATGACATATTGGGTTTATTTGTGCTGCATTTTTGTTTTTTAAAAATAGGATGCATATAACTTCAGATTTCATTTTATTACTAAAAAAACACTACTTTTGCTAATACAAGTAGAAATATTTTATAGTAAACATGCAAGCATTTTTTTTTTTTTTTTTTTTTTCCTTATTTAATCGAAATTCTTATTTCATTTGGTACTTTTGAATTTTAAATGCATCTTTTATTTCTTGCTACCATTTATTTAAAATAATGTGTATTTCAATTAAATGACATATTTAATGTAACAACTAGATGGCAAAATAAATTTCAGAGAAAAATTTAATATATTTTTTCTATTAAATAATTTAGTAATCATATTTTTATATGAAATTCGTGAAAAATTGGTACAATATTTCCATTAAAAATATTCACTGCTAAGAATTCTCAAAATATTCAAAGTTGCAAGAAGGATAAACAAAAATGGTCGGACTTTAAAAAAATGCAAAAAGCATTACTAAATACTTCCATTCATTATTAAAATGTATCCAATTCCTTAATGGATGTATTCATTAATATACATTAAATAAAAAATTACTTTATTATCTTATTAAATAATAATTAATTTTGAACATTCGATTTTAATTTAAATTTTTTTCTTATAAATACATCCATAAATTGGTTTCACATTGAATTTTGAATATCATACAAGATGATTGAGTTTAATTTAATTTCTGTACAAATCATGAGATTTTACTTTTTATCAATCATATGATGGCTAAATAATATAAAATAAATTAGTATATTCCTCGAAATCTGAAGATGAACTGTTAATAAAATTTTACTGCTACAAAACCACAGAGAATGCTACTACAAAAATGCAATTTGCCCAGCTGCAAAACTGCCACGAAAAACATTTTTTGATTTTCCACCCCTGTATCCATAATAATAACGTTTCTTGCATAAACAAAAGCCAGAAACCAAGGAATTTAAATTGAGTGATTTTCCTAGAGAACAATTTCTAAAGAGAAATATATTGAAATTTTAAAATAACTAAGGAATTTGTCGATGAATTCAAAAATTTCATTTAATTTTCATCACTTTCTTTACTTCATAAAAAAGAGTGAACGATTTAATTTCACAGTAAAAAAAAATGCTGCATCAAAACAAATCTACAAGATATTAGTATTAAATCATGTCGTAGTTCACTTGTTATATTTCCAAAAGAATATGTATGTATCTATTTTCTTATCAGCTTTCTGTATATTTATCCTACAATTTAAAATTTTTATTTCTCCTAAAGTTGCGGCTACTTGCTTAAAATATTTATACACATGGTGAAATACGAATTGATTGTAGCATGGAGTGTTGAGGTAATTCTATTCATACACATTTCTTTTTACTTTTTCAGTAAATTGTTTTTTAGATCAAATCTTTTTTAACATTGTTAATAAAAATATTAATTGAAACAGAAAAGACGCGTTGAATTAAAATTTCTTCATTATTTGGATTCATTATTTCTTCATTACTGGAAAAAAATATAAAATCCAACTTTTCAAAATCTAATTGTCCTATCATAAAGTTTTTCGGATTTTCATATTGTATTTTCATTTTACGGCTAGTATGTTTTTAAATAATATTGTAATCTGAACAATGATATCGACAATAAAATAAAAGGCTTATTTTGAATTACCCGTGTCGATATAATACGTTAATATTTAGTTTCACACATCCAAGATTCATATTTGAAACTAATTACTTGTTAAATTAATTTTCAATAATTTTCTGATATTTTTTCGAACTGAATGTAAGTACATTTGTTTACCACAGAAAATCTACCACTGTGTTATATCTAGAAATAATAAAATTCACAAAAATAAGATTTGTTACATAATATTTAAAAAGATATTTAAGACATTTATCCATTATTCACTTATACATAATTATTGTTTATTGTCCTTATATGTACATGACATATTAGGTTTATTTGTGCTACATTTTGTGTTTTAAAAAAATTGGATACATATAACTTTAAATTTATTTTTAATACTAAAATAAACATTACTTTTGCTTATACAAATAGAAATATTTTACAGTAAAAACATACAAGCATTTTTTTTTCTTCCTTAATCGAGATTCTTATTTTATTTGATAAATTTAAATTTTAAATGAATCTTTAATTTCTTGTTACCATTTATTTAAAATAATTTGCATTTCAATTAAATAACGTATTTAATGTAAAAATTGGATGCCAAAAGAAAATTGAGAGAAAAACTTACTCTATTTATTCTATTAAATATTTTAATAATCATATATTTATATGAAATCCATTAAATGTTGGTACAATGTTTCCATTAAAATTAGTCATTGCTAAGAATTCCCAAAATATTCGAAGTTGCAAGAAGAATAATGAAAAATGGTTAGCCTTTAAAAAAATACAAAAAGCATTAATAAATACATCCATTCATTACTGAAATGTATCCAAATCCTTAATGGATGCATTTATTAATATACATTAAATAAAATAGTATTTTATTATCTTTGCATTAAATAATAATTAATTTTTAACATTCAATTTCAATTCTAATTTTTTTCTCATAAGTACATCAATAAAATGGCTTCATAGTGAATTTCGAATATCAAACAAAATCATTGAGTTTAATTTAATTTCTGTACAAATAATGAGATTTTACTTCCTATCAATCATATGATGACTAAATAATATAAATTTAATTAATATATTCCTTGAAGTCTGTAGAAGAACTGTTAATGTAAAAATATACTGCTACAAAACTACAGAGAATGCTACTACAAAAATGTAATTTGATTTGCTACGAAACCACTGAAATCTGCTACAAAAATGCAATTTGGCCAGCTACAAAACTGCCACGAAAAACATTTTTTGATTTTCCACCCCTGTATCGATAATAACGTTTCTTGCATAAACAAAAGCCAGAAACCAAGGAATTTAAATTTAATAATTTTCCTAGAGAACGATTTGTAATGAGAAATTTATTGAAATTTTAAAGTATCTGAGGAATTTGTCGATGAATTCAAAAATTTCATTTGATTTTCATCTCTTTCTTTACTTCATAAAAAAGAGTGAATGACTTAATTTCACAGTTAAAAAAAATGCTGCAGCAAATTAAATCCACAAGATATTATTATTAAATCATATCGTAGTTGAATTGTTATATTTCCAAAAGTATATGTATATATCAATTTTCCTAACAGCTTTCTGTTTATTTATCCTACAATTTAAAAATTTTATTTCTCCTAAAGGTGCGACTAATTGCTTAAAAAGTTTGTACATATGGTGTAATACGAATTGATCATAGATTGTGACATAGAAGAATTTATTTCATCAACGAAGCAATATAGCAGGGCTTCACATGAAGACCGAAAGAACGGTTAGAAAGAGGTATTTTTAATGCTTCGGCGTATCGCTCTACGTTATTTTGTGACCATTTTTGGCCAGGACCTACAGTTTAACGTGGATTCCGAACCATCAACAAACATCCATGCCTCCGCCAGAATTCGAACCTGGAGCCTGCGGTACTCACAGCCAGAGCGCTAGATTCTTAACCATCAGGCCGCGAGTACACAATGAAGAAAAGTGTTGAGGTAATTCAATTCATACATATTTCTTTTTACTTTTTCAGTAGATTGTTTTTTAGATCAAATGTTCTTTAACATTGTTAATAAAAATATTAATTGAAACAGAAAAGACGCGTTCAATTAAAATTTCTTCATTATTTGTCGGATTTCTGGAACTGGAAAAAAATATAAAATCCAATTTTTCAAAATCTAATTGTCATATCATAAAGATTTTCGGATTTTCATATTGTATTTTCATTTTACGGCTAGTATGTTTTAAAACAATATTGTAATCTGAACAATGATATCGACAATAAAATAAAAAAGGCTAATTTTAAATCACCCGTGTCGATATAATACTTTAATATTTAGTTTTCACACATCCAAGATTCATATTTTGAAACTAATTACTTGTAAAATTAATTTGCAATAATTTTCTTATTAATAATATTCTCAAAAAATAAGATTTGTTACATAATATTTAAAAACATATTTATGACATTTATCCATTATTTACTTATACATAATTATTGTTCATTCTCCTTATACATGACATATTGTTTATTTGTGCTTGCATTTTTGTTTTTTTAAAAATAGGGATGCATATAATGATTTCATTTTATTATTAAACACTACTTTTGCTAACAAGTAGAAATATTTTATATAGTAAACATGCAAGCATTTTTTTTTTTTTTTTTTTTCCTTATTTAATCGAAATTTTATTTGCTTATTTGGTACTTTTGAATTTTAAATGCATCTTTTTTATTTCTTGCTACCATTTATTTAAAAATCGTGTATTTCACTAAATGATTGATATTTAATGTAACAGCTAGATGGCAAAATAAACACCCCCTCAGAGAACTCCTCTAATATATTTCTTCATTAAATAATTTTTAGTAAATCATATTTTTATATGAAATTGTGAAAATTGGTACAATATTCCATTAAAATATTCATTAAGTAAGAATTCCCTCAAAATATTCGAAGCAAGAAGGATGTAAACAAAAAATGGTGAGCCTTTAAAAATGCAAAAGTCACATTTTCAACACTTCCATTCATTATTAAATGTATCCAAAATTCCTTAATGTATTTATCTTCACAATATATATTAAATAAAATTACTTTATTATCTTATTAAATAATAATTAATTTTGAATATTCGATTTTACTCCTAAATTTTTCTTATAAATACATCAATAAATTGGTTTCCTAGTGAATTTCTAGAATATCAAATAAAAATCATTGAGTTTAATTTAATTTCTGTACAAATCATGAGATTTTACTTCTTATGAATCATATGATGACTAAATAAAATAAATTTAATTAATATATTCCTTGAAGTCTGTAGAAGAACTGTTAATGTAAAAATATACTGCTGCAAAACTACAGAGAATGCTACTACAAAAATGTAATTTGATTTGCTACGAAACCACTGAATCTGCTACAAAAAATGCAATTTTTTGGCCAGCTACAAAACTGCCACGAAAAACATTTTTTGATTTTCCACCCCTGTATCCATAATAATAACGTTTCTTGCGTAAACAAAAGCCAGAAACCAAGGAATTTAAATTGATTGATTTTCCTAGAGAACAATTTCTAAAGAGAAATATATTGAAATTTTAAAATAACTGAGGAATTTGTCGATGAATTCAAAATTTCTATATTTATTTTCATCACTTTCTTTTTATCATAAAAAAGAGTGAACGATTTAATTTCACAGTAAAAAAAATGCTGCATCAAAACAAATCTACAAGATATTAGTATTAAATCATGTCGTGTTTGTTGTTTGTTGTTTCTTATCCCACTTGGCTGGCCAAGCCCACGAGCCCATATGGACTCATGATTGAAGGGGAAGCGAAAGCAGCTTCTGTTGTGATGGAGCACCCGTAGGTAGAAGCCTGACTTTTGCTCCGTGACGCTCTTTGCAGTCATAGAAGACCGGACCTACGTCTTAAAGTGGATCCCGAACCACTACAAAACATCCATGGCACCCTGCGCCGGGATTCGAACCCGAAACCTGTGGCACCGAGCGCCAGAGCGAAATCATGTCGTAGTTCACTTGTTATATTTCCAAAAGAATATGTATGTATCTATTTTCTTATCAGCTTTCTGTATACGATCCTACAATTTAAAATTTTATTTCTCCTAAAGTTGCAGGCTACTTGCTTAAATATTTATACACATGGTGAAATACGGTTGATTGTAGCATGGAGTGTTGAGGTAATTCTATTCATACACATTTCTCTTTTACTTTTTTCAGTAGATCGTTTCTTAGATCAAATCTTCTTTAACATTGGTAATAAAAATATTAATTGAACTGCTGAATATACCGGTTCTCGTTAGATCACCGAAGTCAAGCATCATTGGGCGCGGTCAGTACTTGGGTGGGTGACCACCTGGGAACACCGCGTGCCGTTGGCAAATTTCTGGGACCTGAATGGCCGAGTGTCTAGCGCTCTGGCGCTCGGTGCCACAGGTTTCGGGTTCGAACCCGGCGGTGCCATGGATGTTTGTAGTGGTTCGGAATCCACTTTAAGCCGTAGGTCCCGGTCTCCCATGACCGTAAGAGCGTCACGGAGCAAAAGTCAGGCTTCTACCTACGGGTGCTCCAGCATCACAACAGAAGCTGCTTCCTTCCCCTTCAATCATGAGTCCATATGGGCTCGCGGGGCTTCGGCCAGCCAAGTGGGATAAGAAACAACAACAACA